>OZ059896.1:16982500-17582500 GCA_964057225.1 Auanema rhodensis
GGTATTTTAAGTTCATTCATTTCTTCCCGTGCTACCAACAAAATTACCCCAATTACTGATAATTTGGTTGTTTGTCGATCTGGATCTGCTGCTGATACTCAAGCAATTGCTGATATTGCCAAGTACTATTTGGAAGTATTCAGGTACCTTTTACAGTATTTAATAATTATAAATATTTCCTCTAGTCTGAAAGAACGTTCACCTATTTCTGTTTATCGTTCAACTCAAATCTTTCGTTGGTTCTTGCACAAATACAGGTAAATTTATCTTGTTAAATAATTTTTATAAAGATGAATTTAAGAGATCAACTTTCCGCTTCCGTTCTTGTCGCTGGTTGGGATGAACAAGAGGGAGGACAGGTAAGTATATGTGTTATCATTTTATTTCAACTCCTTTCTTAGCTTTATGCTATTCCTCTTGGTGGATTTGTCTCCAGACAGCGTTGCACTGCCTCTGGATCTGGATCTACCTTTGTTCAGGTTTGTAGTGTTTTTTGTTCAGTTTTGATTTGATTTGCTTAGGGATTCTTGGATAATGCATGGAAGCCTAACATGACCAAAGAAGAATGTAAAGCTATTGTAAAACAAGCTGTTGGTCTCGCTGTATTCAGAGATGGGTTAGTATTCACTTCATATTCTTATTTGTTTTTGCTTCTCTTAGATCATCTGGTGGAGTTGTCAGAATAGCCACAATTGATAAGGAAGGTACTAACCTCGAATTATACCGTCCAGATAAGCCAGGATTCCCAAGTGTTCTTCCTCCTCCATCTCATGTGACCTTTGCTACTCAGAATTAACAATTTGAATAAGGTGCAAAGTGTAAATTAATGGGTTATGTGAACTCTTATCGAACCAACTTTTCTCATCTAATTATTTATTGTATACAGATAAAATAAAGGTTGTCTTTACTCCGAACCCCTGTGTACTTGTGAAAGGGAAATAACCTAAAAGTATTTCAACGAGTTTGTCTCTTTCCAGAAGTCAACTTTCGATTTTATTTTACCTTTCATGAGGTTGATGACAGGCATAAGGCAATTATAATATACGGCCTAGTTGTATGCGGTCATTGCAAACCAAATTGACTATTCCAGAAACTGACCAGTATCACGACCGGATTTTTCATTCAAAATTAGCTTTCTAAATTTTGTGACACATGGTCATGATTGGCAATCTCTTTTAGATTATGATGACCTGAAATTTTAGAATTCAAGATAGTGGCATTAAAAAGTATTGTATGTTTATTACTAATATTATCGGATATTTCATAACAATATACAATATATATTCATATACAATAGTGATATAATAAAGCTATTACTTTAAAAATATGAAAGAGTTACGGTATTCGGGAACATTTTTAAAATATTAGCTTTTTTGTAACATGAGAATATTTTTTGGTTCGAAATCCTTTGGATTTTCTCCAAATAATTGCAAGTATGGATCTTAAAGCGTTAAAGAGATTACGTTTGTATACATTAACATTGGATTTTACACTAATTCCACTACAACTTAAAACCTGCAGTCGACAAACTGAAGTATTCTTCCAAGTATGGTCCAAGTGTATTGACTGCCGCCAACATTAGTACAGGTAGCCAGGAGACTTGGCGCAGCAGATATAGATGCCCGTTGCTAAATTTCTCATGTTTAAAATGTTCAAAGTTGCCTTTTTGTCTTAGAATATTCAAAAAAAAGTAATATTTTCCATATATAGATATCTTATGTTATGCGTTAAAAAGACAAGGTTTCCATAGGTGAATAAGAGCTGCTTTAGGATTGCCTTAGTAACACGAAACTAGTGTAAGGAAGCCAAAGCATCATCGTATAGTCGAAATATTTTCCGTAAGAGAGACTACGAAAAACTTTGGTATTGGAAAAACTATGAAAACTGAAAATTTGCTGAGAAAAACAGAAAATAGACTATATACACTATTTTAGTGATTATAACCTAAAGCGATCCTAAGTTACCGAAGTTATAATTGACTATTTTTTGTTTCCTCCCTTTTTAGCGAATGAAACAAGTATTTTCCCCTCACAATAAAAACACAATTTCTGTTTTTTTGCTAGAACATTCAATATTGAATAGTATTTTATTTTAATTTCCATATGATATGTGCTAACCTGATCATATCCTTCTACGGTGGCGGGCTGACCACCTGTTGAACACGTTATTGCCACTGTGGCTCCTTGGGCATGGGTATTTCCAAAGGACACATCGCTATAGTCGAATCTGGAAGGTTGAGCTTAGTATGATTCTAATGTTAGGACAATTTTTCGAAATTATTACATCTCGCATCATTTGCGACGTACCTGTACTGATCACTTTGATCAACTGCAGATACAGGATAGAGTATCAAATCAGAACAACGAGCTCCGACTTGGGCTGAAAATCACTTCAATAAGAAACTTGTTTTGTAATATTTTGAAAGAAAAGGCGTGAGTAATTCCATACGAATACGTGATAAGTTGACATTACCTGGATCACTGCTTTGAACAAAGCCTGGAGGTGCACAGCAATAAACCAGAGAGAAGAGAGAAAGAAGTATGGGAATGGGCGAACCCATTTTTGTAGAAAAGTCGGACAAAATCAGGTAAGTTCCTTAAAAAATTTGCAAAGGTATGCTTTAAAATTCGAAGACTAATAAAGATGATTCCTCAAGTTAAATGTAAGAATTCAGTTAATTAGTGGAAATAAAAAAGCCATTTTGGTTATCGAATTGACCAGGTTCATGATCAACTTTATTAAAAAAGAAAAGTTGGCAAGGAAAAAAAAATATAAAACGATGAGACTGAATTGGACTAGTTCTTTTTGAAGTAATAGAACAGGGGATAGCTCCTATAGTCTCTGGATCTCCGGATTCGTTCGCTTCCAGCCTATGCTCTTCTGGGAGGGGCGGGCTAGAATTTCGGTGAACTATCCATGTATGGACTACCTCCTCTTCTGGAAGGCCGAAATCATACAGTGGAAACAGAAAGCCGGTTACTACTGTCCGTTTTTAAATGAAATTATAGACATAAAGAGAGAGAGAGAATGGGGGAAAAGTAATTTCTGAACGCTTTCAATTGAGTTGTGAATTAATAGAAAATATTTTGTGAAAGGTAAATTAAAGTTCTAATTCCATATGATAAAATTTGAAACATAAGTATTTATGTAATAAAAATACTTTTTTTTTTATAAATTTTCAATTACGAAGTACTTCGAAAACCGAAAATTCTTATTCTATTCATTGTGTTCCATCATTGAAAATGTTCGTTTCACATGGATATGCACGTGAAAACGTACTCCATTATGTGTTTTCTCATTAAACTATCGACGAAACGGTTGTTAACTATAGTAGAATGATTAAAGTATTAAATTTAAAAAATTAAAATAGCATTCTTGTTCATAGAACTTTAATAGATCATCAATCAAAGATATTAATCACAAACGCTAGGTTAAAATTTCAAATAGTTATAATAGTTAGGAATCAAAGTGCCTATTATTACTTCTATGAACCATAATTTAACTATAAAAAGCAAAACTTAACTTTAATGAACGTTATGATTGTAGTATGAAACGGAAATACTTTTTTTCATTACATTTCAACAAGGAAGACTGATTTTTTGATATCAACTGTACCAAATATCGAAAAGGCTTTGGTTTTCGTTTAAAGAACTCTTGGTCTCAAAAATGAATTTTGCGCAAATGACTTTTCTTTGGTTAATAGAAATTATCGCTCAATGAAAGATCGCTTTGTGGCATCTGTTTCGTCTCATCTAGTGTTTTTCTTATCTTCGAAACAGACACTATTTCTTCATAAATCGGACAAAAACGAGACTATACAACACATCTTGCCAAAAAAGGACAACGGAAAACAGCAGCATAGATCACCTTTCAACAACTTTCAGCGTGCATTATTACAACAATCTTGATATAAAAGGATGATTGTAGACTTGAATAATCAGATCAAGCATCATGAAGCTTTTCCTTGCCTTGGTAAGTATTCTAGTTGACATTCCCTGATATTAACTTGTTCACTTCAGGTACTATTCTTCGTCGCTTTCGCCACCATTGAGGCTAGACGCAACCGTTTGGACAGAGGTAAATCAACTTCTTTCTTTGAAACTTTGTTAATATTGCATTATTTTCAGTTGACCGCAACCTCCGTGGAGACCCATGCGACATTATGTGCCCAAGAAGAGACGGATGGGACAGATGTGAAATTGTCAAGGAGCGTGGAGAGACCTCTGTAAGTTATACTAACCTTTCTACTAAACATTTAAAATCATTCAAATTTGTTATTATAGGTTAGATGCACTGATAACAGACCAGACCCACCACCAACTTTCGGACGTCCACCAATCGGACGCCCACCAGTCGGACCCCCACCAATCGGACGTCCACCAGTTTCAGGACCATACGGACCACGCGGTTAAAAAACTTAATGATTCTCATTTAAAACCTTAAAGCTTTTTTCAATGAATTAAAATAAATTTTTACTTTTCAACTTATTTTTCTTTGACTCATAAGTAATAAGAGACTAAAATATAAATAACAATTTTATTCAATGAATTATAGTAAAGATAATTATTTATAATGGGAATATGATAAAACTTTTTCCCAATAATATTACATATTTAAGTCAAATTGAAAAATATTTTTAGAAAGCTTTTTCATATGATGAAGGTGAATATTACTTAGACAAAGCTTCTTCCTCGAGATCTATACGTTGATTCATGGCAAACTGAAAATATGAACGATTGAATACAGAAAAGAATAAAACTTGATTATTACTTGGAATTGACAACTGCCTTTGCTTAAGAGATGAACTTCTCTATTTGACACTGTGGCAACTTGTTTTGTCTATAAAAATTTCAACAGGTTCGATTGAAATGTGCAATTTGAACGAACCTCCTTCTTACATGTTGGTGAATCAAGAACTGAATGGAAAACTTCCGAGATCTGAGCACAAACTGTATAAACTAAGGCATTATCTCTACGTCTGTAAAAGAAAATATTGAACTAATTCATTATTGAATGTTGAAAAATCATATTTTTGTGCTAAGATTATAGCGTTTCCCTCTTTTTAGTTACATTTACGTATTGAAAAGTATTATTATGATAGATCTACCGACTGATGGTCAAAGGGAGTAAGATAGAGAGAAAAAGAAAGAATTAGTGAATGAATGAGGGAGAGAAAAATCTATTCTTTTCATACTATTCATAACTCTCAACGCATCAATATGTCAATTCATCACTTTCTCATTCAATGTCTCTATTCTCTTCATTCTTGTCCGTTTAGTCTACCCTTGTTTACTCTTAAAATTAGGAATAAATTGTTCCTATTACAAACTTTCGAACTAAAGTTGTTAAAACTGAATGAAAACCGTTCACTTGCCAAAGATAAATAACGATATTCTAACCATACGTATTAAATATAAAAATAATTTTTCTTTGGATAATGTATCGTATTTCCGGTAAAACGTTAAATGTTTTCAAAGGAATTGAAAAGAAAACTCTTTCAATTTATTAAGAAAACCCCTTATTCTCACTGGATGACATGTATTGTGATTAGTGGGCTAAGATTGAAAAGAATGAGCAAATACAGGTTTTGCCAGGCTTCCTACAGGGAATTACTGGGCGACTAACTGTTGCAATTTCGTGATCACCGTCATTTCTCATTAAAATATTTTGAAGAATATAGAAAGAAAAAATATTATGAAAATGCGATTTTACCTGCGAATAGATACAGTTACAGGTCCAATTAATTTACTTTTAACAGAATAACTGCCTCTGTAATTCATTTCTTCGATAACGATAGAAGCTGTTGCTCTGTAGTGAGGAGGAACCTGAATCAAATAAATGGTAAAAACTACATGAAAACAACTTTTAATAGGGGAAATATTAAAGCATACCTGGATATTACTGTCAACACCCCAGCTGAGAACTTCTGTTTGACAGTTCTCTGTCAGATTATTGAAGTGCATTTCATGCTTAAAGCCAGCTTTAAACTCAGCGATTTCACCTGAAAACATGAAAATTTATAATTAATCTTGTGATTTGAAGAAAGAACAAGTCATTTCTTTCAAACAATAGTAGATCTTTCTCTATATATACACAAATGGATTGATTCTATGTTGCTTTTGCAAAAACCTATTAAAATTTCAATGGGAATTGAAGAAATTAAACACCAATTAGAAGAAATAATTCGAAATTGAGAGAATGAGAGTGGCCAAGTGAGCAACCTAATCCATTGGGATTAAAAGCTGAAGGTTTCAGAAGAGCAAAAGAAGCTGACTGAATACATAGTTTGAATAATAAATAAGTGAATTGTGATAAATTAAATAATAAGTTATTATAAGTTATTAATAAAACATCATCAAAAACATATTTCTTCATTATTTTAAGAAAAAAGTTTAATAAAGCAGAATTTTATTATGTACTGTCGAGTGTTGCTATCTCAATTTCTGATTTTTGAATATTAACGAACAAAAATATCAGATTGGATAGTTAAATATTCTAACTTTAATTATGAAAATATAATAATTAATGATCAAATTATTATTTAAAATAAAACTAATGTTGTACTTACATGGAGTTTTTAAAGTTAATTCAGCTTCAGCTCCTATACTATAACCTTGCTCTCGGGCTACAGCACATAGGGATTCAGTTGTTCTTTCCGTTTTGAATGAATATTCTTGTTGACTGAAATAAGAAATATCAATCTGAATTCAATAATAATTAATTAACTGACCGATCAGTGTTGTTAGTGTACACAGATTTGAACAACGTGTATGGCTTGGCTCCAGCCGGTAGCATAGTTTCATATTTGGGATCTTCATGAACAACAACCAGATGTTTACGATTCTGTAAAAAAAATATGTTGAGAGTTATAAGAAGGCCTTTCCCCCAAGGTTTGCTCTCAAATAAAGAACGAGACTTTTCTCTTAGCTTCTCATATGACAGAGATGAGATATTGAGTCTTAAGCTATCTTTGCCGTTTCTCTTTCCTGTGTAAGCAGGCTCAGATAATTACGGAAATGGCAGTTATTGTGGAAGTAGAACTCATTGGTGGCATTGCTAAGCCCTTTTAAAGCATGGATTCGGTCATTTTTCATGAAATTTCTTCAACAATGTATATTTCGTGGTATATATGCATACATATCAACCAGCCAGATAATCAGGGCAGCATTGTTGACACTTTAAAACGTGTTTCAACAAGCTAATTGATCCTCCGTTTTCGAACAGCATAGTTAAGACATTGAAACTATAATTAAGTGAAAATATAAGAATGTAAATATAAACTAGCTGTAAATTTTAGTATTTCTTATTCGCTTTTTTTTGAAGAATAATATACGAATATTTATGTGAGGAGTAGCTGAGTAATGCTGACCCGTCTCCGGTTCTTATTCTTTCTCTCATTATAGTTTATAAAACGCTTTATAAATTCTCATTCATCATTCATAATATCAATATTAATCATTCTTATTTAGTTTTAACCTAATCGTTTAACAAGATGTATATTATACATCATTACTATTTCTCTCTATTTCTATCTATTTCTCTCTTCACTCGTGTTAGAAAATAAATTTTAAACTTGAAAATGTATCCTTTTATGGACTTCATGGAAGAGAACAAGCTCGTTAGTCTCACTCAAACATATGACCAAAGTTGTAAAAAGAATACTAAAGAGAAAATGAGAGAAAAGGAAGAATTGAAAGAAGACTATCACAATTCCCGAGAACTAAATCTCTCCCAGGAGGCTTTCCCTTTTCACATCTCTAACTGGCTTCTATCTATAACATCATTATTGCTCAATTTCTTTTCAAATACTATGACGACAAAGCAGAGTGAAATTCAACTTCTTATCGGGCTTGACCATCTTATCGACTTTAGTTAAATCAAAATTCAGAATGCTTACTGAATTACGGATAAAACAACGATGCTACCTATCAGTATTGTTTTTTCCTGCTTTACGCTCCGACGGTTACACTAAACCGTTTTGAATCTATCCTCTTAACTCTTCTAATTTTCGACTTTTCTTCTTCAATGCCTTTCTCTTTCTTGTTTCCTCTTAACCCCTCTCTCTCTTTCTCTTCCCTATGTTTGACGATAATCTTCAACTGATTAATCCTCTTTACGCCGACCATACTATTGAATAGGAAAGATTGGAGGACATACATAAGAATTTATACCAAACTCTTCTAGAAGTCATGTTTTTGTGTTTTGGCACCGCCTAGGTCTACAAGGTCATCGGTATTACCCCTAGTATCGTGGTCAACATCACAAAAAAAATCTCTGATCTCAAAGGCAGGATTTTAATGTTGAACCGAAAAAAAATAAACTGACTAAATTCAGTAAATCAGATGTATCATTGTTGAAGAGATGAGCGAAAAAAAATTTTTTTTAAAGATTATCACTGAGATATGAGGCCGCTGCGGTTATTAAAAGAAACAAAACATCAATGTCCCTGAACTATATTTTCATTTTTTTCTTTCTTAATTTCTATTCGAAATTATTTGGATTTTTCATAGAATGAATTATATTGACAAATTTAAAATTGAATTATTTGAATCTAATTAGTCGAGCAAAGCAAGTTTGAAAAGAAAATCAGGTGGTATTGGCTGTCGAAATTCACTTGAAGAGCACGACAAGCTGACAGCTGGCAAACAACACTTAGACTATTACATAATAGCAAACGATTGCCATGTCGAAGAAATAGAATTAAGCTATGAAAATGAAGTTTTTAAAAACTTACAATATTGAATTCACAGTCATCACGATCTATGTTCTTAAAGTCAGCTAAGCGGGTTTTGCTCACAGACTGCACATCCCTGAACTGTTTCCATGCATAATCCTCCAAAATTTGTTCTACATCAACATGATTCATTTCTAGCTGCAATTTATAAAAGTTAAGTTAAAGAATAGACAGGTACATATGGGATTGAAGTTATGAATGTCAATAAGAATTCAAAAAATGAGAAAAAACATTTTGTAACATCTAACTTTGAAGACAGAAATCTTTAATACCATACAACCTCAATTGATTGATCAGGTGAAAAAAAATTGGTGAGAACATTTTGTTTTCTAAGAAAATTCACACAGACAAGGATTGAAAACAAATATATCGAAATGAAAGACGTTGATGGTAGTAAAGAAAAATCTAAAGAAGCTATGTAAAGTCACATGAGTCATCTGAGCTCCTTTTTATAAAAAAATAAAAATTAGCGATGAATCATTCGATCTTTCGTACAGATTCATTGAGGGTTCTAATGCGCGAAATTTCTTTCTGGTAGATAAGATCAAAACCTTCTCAGTGCTGTGTATCTGAGTGAAAAATCAAAACGATCTGGCAGACGGTTCATAGTTGTCACCTAACCGTCTATTTCCATTGCCTAATATATCAATTTTCAAAACCACCGTCGATCTAATTCATCCGGACGGATTTTAATTTGTGAGAAAAATCTCAATAGAACATCTCGAAAACCATTGAATTTTTGCATAAATTTTCAAGAATGGGAAAAGAAACTGATAGAAAAGCAAAGGCAGAAGTGTAAAAATCTAATCAATGGTGTTGCACAAATGACTAGCTGACGAACGTTATATGAACATTAAAGCTGATAAGATATGATTGCTTAGTAGAAGTATAAAAACTAAATAAAGAAGCTATAGAAGAATATTAAGGAATATCCTTAGAATTTGGAGTCTAGGCAACGGAGAGATGCAAGGAGGGAAGGAAGGCCAGTAACTCCGCTCCACCCCTCCCACTATTCACCCGCCGTAGGCGGAGCCATGGACTTAGAAGAGAAATCAATGGTTTCTCAATCTTTTAGAAAAGCTAATAACGCTATTAAATATATGAAATCGCTCTTAGTTTTAGTTTGTTAGTTTGTACACTGATAGATATTGCTCATATGCATCAGTCGTTATCTGTCTTATCTATTATTATGTCATCATCATCGCAATAGTATTCATACCGAATACAAAAAGAAAAAAACCTATGAGCAATCAAACATACTTCTGTTGTTTTGTTTTTTTTTCTAAAATTACTTAAACATTCCCTAGAAATTCATTTTTTCTAAACATTATAGACAGACAATCTAACAACCTGCTAATTCATTGAATGTCAGAATATGAGGATGTGAACACAGGACCTTTTTGTAGCAAATCTACTACGACTGTGTTATATGAGTGTTTTATAACAAAAATAATCAAATAACTTGAAATAAGCTTTACTTTCGATGAATAGTACAAAAGAGTACAAAGAAAACTAAACTATTACATCTCATTAATATTAATAAAAATATCTACAAGTTAAGTTATTTCTTCAGGTCAAACAATTAAATAAAACGAATTTTGGCATTTTTTTTCTCACAATTAAGTAGGTGGTTGGCTATCTTTGATTAAGAAACTAAACGACAGATACTAACCAGACAACTGCGATCACAAATCGAAAGAGCTCTTAATGACATAACCTATATTATTTTATGGCAAGAAATTTAGGAATTAACAGAATCTTCGTTGACGTCTTCAGCGGTGGGAGCAGGAGTTTTCTCTTTTTCGGGAGTAGGACAGTCGTCATAAGGTCTTTCATCGAGCAGTTGAGCGACACAACGGGGGAAATATCCTTTATTTTTCTCAGCTCCCTTCTTATGTCCATAGAACCAATGTTTCTGACCACGAGTAATAATCCATTTTTCATCCCTATTGACCTAATATAAAAATTATACAAGAAAAAATTAAAATGTGTTAGACTTTCACACGAGGATCTTCACTCCATGGTTGGCAGAAAAAGACTTTGAAGCCGAACTTGCAAGCTCCGAAAATTCCACCTTTGAAGTCATCTGACAAAAACTGTTCAATTGTTTCAATTAATATTAAATAAAACCTGTGATGAGAACTACACGAGCATTGTTACGCTTAATCTCCTTCTGTCTCAACTGCTCACTCTAAAATATTAACAGAGATTTAGAGAAGTTGGAGGAATGATAGGTTACTGTTAACGTATATTGATCGCATCCTTTAACTATTGGCCACCAAATTCCATTTCCGATAGTGCTACACAATATATTTTAAGTCGGATTAGTTCAACGTAGAAACATACTTTCCGGACCATGTTCCGAGAACTTCACGAATGTTTCGCTTATATCCGATATCATATGGATAAACCCATTTAACAGGTACTTCCTCTTCGTCTTCAACATCTCTTCTGGCAATAGCTTTGCCATCTAAAATTCAAAAATTATATTAATTGGTGGAAATTTTCTAACCAATATATTCTTCTATTCCTGTTCTATTTTTTAAAATATATTTAATTTGCATATATAAAAGTATACTAAGTCCAATGGAAACTCCACAAGCAAAACCAAATGCTCCAATAAGAGCGATAATTGACCAAATATTCATCTCAATTAGAGGTTCACTTCCATCACCATACCTAACATAGTAACCCTGAAAGAAGATACAAATCTTTCATCACAAGCGGGACAGATTCCGGACAATGTTCATCGCATGATAAAATGAAATGCAGTGAATAACAGCAGAATGTGCACATCCTGTTATAGCACCCGTTAGAAATCTGACGAACCATGCTTGATTTCTATGACCAACGCAATTATTTATCCATGCTGCAAACATATTTTAATTGCGCTATAAACGGTGAGTAGACTTACGACAATGGTGATCCATTTTCAGAGAGCAGCGTTTACATTTGGAGCAATGGTGTGATCTGGGAGCTTTGAAACCTTTACAAGGTGAACAATATTGGAGTCGAGCCTTGTCTTCGGGCTAAAAAGCTAAGATAATATTCAAAACTATAAGGTATTCACCTGTGGAGGTACCCAACCTAAAGGTACTCTTCCAGCTCCATTGCTGGAAGCATTTATCATATTTACAACGGTTACATAGTTCCAAAACATATAAATACCAAAATGTATGAAACCAGAAATTGTATCCAATGGCCACCACATCATTAGGAAATGAGTAGTAGTACCGCTAATCTAAAGACGCACAATAAAAAAACAACGATATTAAATAATAATTTACAAAAGCTACTATTGAAACAGCAATCATGGGACCCCAGTGAATTAGACGGCCAGGATCCACATCTTCAGCAAAACCTTTGACAACATCTGCAGATGGCCAATCAGGAGCTTCCACTATATATTCCTCTGTATTAATAAAAACTAGGTTTTTAAAATTCTTAACGAAATCCGTACCTTTATCAACTAAAGGTTTCTTATCATCTATGCCTGAAGTTGCTCTATCTTCTGATTTAATTCCCATTCTAAGAAAAACCGTGGTGTCCTTACCGATTACTCAAGAAATAATAAATGATTAAATTACATGATCCGAAAAAACAGGTAGTAGCTTTATCGAGCTTTATTATATGCGAACGTGAAGCAAGATTATGATTAACGAAAATCACAAATAACAATGAGATATATTTAAGAGTACACAACAAATTCCTTCGAAGAATCAATGAAAATCTTGAACAGTTTGTGAAATAATCCTTAATAAATTAATTCTTGGGCTTATTCATATAAGCGTCAAGTTCAGCATCAAGCTCAGCTTCTGTCTTCTTTTGCTTTCCTTCACCTGTTCGCCGTCCTCCAGTATTTCCTCCTCTCGGTCTGTTTCCTCCTCCTCTTCTACGGTTTCCTCCTGAAACATCATTGGTAACCAAGGCAGCACCAGCATACGAAATCACCATTTCCACCGAACCCATCTCTCTTTTGAACTCCACGAGATCTATTTGTGAAATCAAGTCTACTTCCTAAGTCCTGAGTACCGTCAACGAGAAACATTTTCATAATCTTGAAAAAAAGCTTTAAGAAAAAGTTAATTAAATAATAAAAACATTTCCATCCAAAGCTACACCAGTAAAATCCTTGATGGCTCTTTGTGCATCCCTTTTTCTGAGGTAGACATCGCCTGTTCCACAGGATTGCCCTAGAAGAAAGTTGTAATAATTTACAAGAAATCACTGAGATACCTAATTCGTCATAGTAAACTGTAGCAGTTTCAACATTATATTTACCAAATAACTGTTCTAAATCCAAAGACACAACAGAAGGAGCAAGGTTAGTAATATTCACACGAACTACTTTATTCGAGTTGCCTAAAACAAGAGCATTAGATATCCCAGCAGTGTTGCTACTTACCACCGCTAATCAAGGCACCTTTTGCAGCATCATGGTCGACAAATCGTCTTTGTGGTCTTCTGTTATTTTGATTATTCTGTCTACCAGGACCTCCACCGCCACTTCTTCGCATACCATTCCCTCTTCCTAAAATATTACATTTAAAATTTTAATATAATGTAGAGTTGAACTTACGGTTTCCCCCTCCATTTTTTTGTTTCTTTTGAAGAGCGATAATTTCATCAAGAGATAACTCAACAGCAGCCATTGAAAACGCAGACTTAAATTAAAAAAAGAATTATCAAAGAAGACATTAAAACATTTAGAACGATGAGAGCAGAAGAACAGAAGAAGAAACTTAAGAAGATGCCAAAAACCAAGCCAAGCGCAGAATTATGCCGTCGCAAAGAAAATTGAATATTCGAAAGCCTAATTGCGTATATGATTAATAAAGGAAACAAGAAAATAATATATTCATTAAGTTTTAAACAAGACAAGAACAATATTATTTTTTAGCAATAAACAAAAACAAAATGAAATTCTAAAATTGAAACAAAAATTATGCAATTTCAACAATAAACAAAAATATAATTATAGAAGACTTTTCCGTTAATATAACTATATTTCACATAGAACTGAAATATTAATTATTTAAAATATTTCATGCACTCGTTTACTGAAGTGGTCATTCAAAAATATCAATTACTAGAAAAATAAGAGGGGTGAGATTTCGAATTTGTGTGCATGGCGTTGTTTTATTCAAGGCGGCATGTACAAAATAGAACATAGATAGCATCGCAATTTTGAATTCTAATATTTCACAAGAATATTCCGATATTCCAAAACTAATAGTTAATAGTAGTAAATTTATTATTTTTCTGTTATTTTACGTAATGCCTATTACCGTATAATATACATCCCTCCTGGAAGTATATAAATTATATTTCGCATCCTTCTCGTATCGATTCATGATTGTGCTGTTTTAGCATCCGCAATTAACTGCTAACCCGTTCTTTCTTGGTTATTATTAATATTATGCAATAAGTACTAACAGCTTTATCATGGCTTCAAGATCTGGACGTGTAAGTATATCAGATTTACTATAAAACGGGCATTTCTTTTCTGCAGGCCGTTCGAAAATCTAGACAAGTTCATGACTATTCGGAAGACAGTTTTCAGGAACCCAATGAGGTTCAAAACACTATTTTGAATTTTACCTTGGGAATTGATTACAGGAACCATCACCTACTCCATCCTCATCAAGATCAACATCTAATGCTAACTCTGCCAACTCCAAAGCGCGCCGAGTAAAACGTACTAAACGCGGCCCAGCTAAAAAGGTTTCGTTTTTACATTTTTGTGCGTTTAAATCTATTTTTTCAGAAAGGTAAAAATGTTCCTGAGTCAGAGGCTAGCGATGATGAACAAAAAAAGTCGAAAAAAAGAAGAAGAGAACAGCAACTTCTTCTACAACATGAGCAGGACAAGCTGCTACTTCCGTACAAAATTTACATGAGCACTGACTCTTCTGATTCTTCCGAATCTTCTGAAGTATGTTATGTTTAGTGCAACTTATTGACCGGTATTGTTTACTTAGGACGAAAAATGTGATTATGACGTCTTATTGGAAGCCAAGAAATTAGTAATGGAGTCGTATACGCCGTTGTTTGTCAATCATGTTGAAACAATGAGAGCTTTCTTCAAAGTAACCAAATGAAAACGCTTAAATCATCTAATGTAATAAATTACAGGATAAGTTTCAACGTAATTTGGATAGTTGCATGCCCGTTATGTATAAAACATTTGACGGATCTGAACCTGTGTGTGCAGATTTGAGACCATTACCACTTAAGCAAGGCTATGATGTTTCTATGGTGAGTAAACATCACATTTTCTTAATTGATTGTATTCTTTTATAGATAAGAAATAAGAAACTTACTCGTATGTTTCCTTGTGTGGTCAAGACAATTCCTGCTGCAGTTCCACTTCCTCGAATGCGATATTTTGTTCATATCGAAAGAAATATAAAGGCAAGTGTGGTTAGAAATTGAAAACTTCACATTGTATTTTTAGACTGAAGATAACTTGAGATTATCTCACATTCCATATGTAGCCGATGATCATGACTCCGAGACGTTCTGTGCTGAGCTGAAAAAGGCTTATCCTGAGGCATGTTGATATTATTTTTTCTCCCTGAAATAATGATTTCAGGGTATTCATGGCTCTCGTCGTGGATGGGGTATACCTATTTCCGACAACTTGCTATACAAGCTTCTTAAAATCACTACACCGAAATGGGAAGCAACAAACCATCGTAAGATTATTTGTTTTGAAGCTTAATCAACTATTTTGTTAGCTATGGAGTATCTTTACAAGGCTATTTTCAAACTGTTCCCTAATAAACTCACTCCACGTCAGTTGGAAACTGCGTTAGTACTACAATCAAGAAAATAATTAACATAAATTTGTTTAAAGGTTCACTACTCTGGATTTGAGGTTTAATGGACCAGAAGCCTACGTTAAATATAAGAAAAAGCAGCAAAAGGTTTGTCTGAAGCCATTTACTCTTACTTTTATACGTTCGATAAGTTAAGGATGATGTATATCACTCCATAGCTGCCATGTTCTGCATAAAGTGCAAAGAGTTTCATTGTTTATTGCATGGTATGTGACTCGTCGTTGTTGGTATACACTATTACTTGTTCAGGAATGTCTGCTGAGGATTTCAGAATGCATCGTGAATTACCTGAGAGCAGTGACGATGAATATTCTGAACCTTGTGGGCCGAATTGTTATTTGAAAATGCCTGAAGTACAAGTAAGTATTTGAATATGGTTTTAATTTTATATGTGCATAATTTTTAGGATTCGTTTAGATCAGTTGATGAAGAAAATCCAGATAAGCCTCGAATTCCTATTAGGCTGACATTAGAAGTACCACCATTTGAACCACCTGTTGACAACCTTTTTAAAAAAATGGTAAATAACAACAGGTAAACCAAAGTTTACATAGAAGTAAATTTATTTAAATTCTCTAGAAACACTGTTTGTCAAATGCAAGCTATGATGGAAATTATTGCTCCAGATCAACCTCGTACATGCAAAGAGGTAAGTATATAGGAATGTATTTTTTTCTTACCCAATTTTTTCCGATATTCCACATGATTCAAGTAGTTAAACCGAGTCTGCGTGAGCGAAGCCCTGATGACATTTTAAAGCGAAAAATGTTAGTATGCTTTTCACCCAATTTTGCTCTCAATTCGTTTCAGTTCTGTTCGTGATCAACAAACTATGTTTAGAACTTTCACTTGGGTGAATGGGAGAGGCCAAGTAACTTATTTCCTATTTCTTTATTAATTTTAGGTTACAGGTAGATAATAGCGTACAGCCTGTACCATGTAAGCATGAAGGACCTTGTCGACCCAGAACAGATTGCTGCTGTGGTCAAAATAATACACTTTGTACTAAATACTGCTCCTGTGGACCAGATTGTCGTATGCGATTCCCTGGATGTAGATGCCAACCAGGTTTTGATATCTTATATACGAAGGTATTTTAATTTTTGGTTTAGGCCAATGCAGATCCAAACAATGCCAATGTTTTTTTGCCAAATGGGAATGCGATCCCCATCTATGTGAATCTTGCAACTGTGGTATTTTTATTATTATTTTATAATTTAAAACAAACATACACAGGTGGTCGATCTTTTAATTCTGCTGTCCCACTCACTTTGGCTGACTTGACAGATAGTAGTGATGAAGATGGTGACAAAAAAAATGGGGATGGCAACGGAGATGATAATGACGATGATGATGGTAACGACGAACGTTCTAAGCGTAAGAGGCTACGAGCATTAATTCATCTGGATGAAAGGGATCAACCAACTTGCTCGAAATACTTATCAAAGCAGGATGGAAAAGAATTTTTCTCTTCTGCCATGTCAACGGATGGTGACAATGAAGACGATGATCAAGAAGAGATAGTTAGTATTGACGACGATGCTGTAGTTACAGCTCTTATGGAGCAAATATACGGACGATCTACAAGTTTGTGAAAATGTTTTAATTATTTCACATAAATGTATCTATTCAGACGACGATTCGGATGACACAGACAATGATTCAGAGAGGAACAGAAAATCGCGCAGAGGTATGCTAATCATATTTCTAATAAATTCAAAACGATTTATTTAAAGCTAGAAAAATTAAAAAAGCTAAAAGAAGGAGTTTAAAAAAAGGTGATAAAGGTTCTGATGAGGAAGATGTTGAGTTTGAAATAACCGATGTAAGCCCTTACGGTATGTTTTGTTATCTCACTTCTTGTTCTTGATCTCCAAGTTTTCAGAATCTGATGAAGAACAATGTTCCAATGCTAACATTCAACTTGGAAACTACAAGCGATTACGTGTATGTGGATTTCATAGTGTTGTAAATAAATTTATCTCACTTTAGATAGGTGTATCATCTGTGTCAGGCTTCGGATGCTTTATTTCCGAATCTGCTGCCCCTGGCGATTTTATTGCTGAATATACCGGAGAAGTTATATCACGTTGGGAGGCTGAGAGACGTGGAAGAATCTATGATGAATTCAAATGTAGTTTCATATTCTGTAAGAATCCCTTCTCATTTCTAGTATCACGTATTTCGCTTTAAGCTTTGAATAAGGAACAATCTGTAGATGCAACTCGCATTGGAAATCGTATTAGATTTGCTAATCATTCTGATCAAGGGTGTAACTGCTATTCTCAGGTAATCGAAATTCTTCTTATTAATATGTATAAGGTTTCAGATTATTCTTGTTAATGGAGAACATCGCATCGGAATATTTGCTAAACGTTCTATAAGGCCTGGCGAAGAACTATTTTTCGACTATCAGTACAACAAAAAATGGAAAGAAAAATACGTTCCTGTCGCTGTAGCCGAGTAATGAATTACTCGTCAAAACAGTCAAATCTTCAGTATTCTCTTCTTACCACCCACATTTATTTCTTCTTTCAAATGTATCAACCACATATTCCGCTCTGTGAACGTATCAAAAACAAACAAGTTATATCACTTCCGATGATCTTGTATTATTTTATTTTATAGTTGCCTAACATTGTATGCTATTTCTATTTCTTATCCTTGCAATATTTTGGTTTATGCTATGTTTTTCCTTTGTATTTTGAATATGATATGTTTCCATGCACCTTTTAGCGTTCAACTTTTAAATATTTTGATCTCTTTTATAATTTTGTAATGGCATTTTCATAATTTAGTTTAACTTTTTGATAAATCTTTCTATTCTTAAACAGCGAATACCATGTGTTATGCCATGTGACAAGGAACTTCTTTCCGCTACATTCTAGCCCGCGTGTATCAGAATCAAAAGAAAAAAGTTGTAATGTTCCACGCTCAATGTCCAAAGGTGACAAGGATAGGTCTGAGAAATGAAATAGTTCTAATGCCCTTAAGGTTTTATTAGCCTATTAACTAATTTATAGACTTAAAAGATAAACACAGACGTTCATACTAAAACTACAATCTGCCATGCGTTATGATCTCTTTCTTCTATTTTCTTATATATTTATGAAAATTTATAAAAGAGGAAAATTATTGTTTTCTCCTTTCCAGCACAATTATGAGTACATTTTCGCAACAACATACCCTTCCATCTTTACCTGTACCTGATCTTAACACAACATTGGATCGATATTTACAGTCAGGTACATATTTCTCTAATTTATCTATATCGTTTGTGTTTCAATTTAGCTACTGCTACGGTAACAGATGTACGAGAAATTCAAAGAATTCAAGAGATTGTTCAAGATTTCCGGATTAATCCATTAACTGATAAGCTGCATAGTTTGCTCAAAGAGCGAGCTGTAAAGCATCGAAATTGGGTAAGAACGTTTTTGATTTTTAAAACATCCTTTTGAAAATTTTGCATTGAACTTCGTTTTTACAGTTAGAAGAATGGTGGCTCGATTCTTATATGACTATTAGGGAGCCATTGATCCCATTTTTGAGTTTTGGTGCTAAAGTTGAGCATTTAACACCATTAGCGAATTCTCAACTTCACCGAGCTTCTGACATTATTCATGAATGGGTTAAATTCTGGTTATTAATTCGACAGTTAGTTGAACACGCTGAATTAAGTAGTGTACGTTGGTTTTTTAGAGAGAAGATCCCCCCGTTTGTTCGCCAAGGAGATGTTTGGGATATGTCACAATATCATTTCTTATTTTCAAGTAATCGAACTCCCTCTGTTGAAAAAGATATTATGAACAGGTATTTCAAAACAGGTTTGAACATAAACATGTTCTTTAATTCATGACATCTTTACTTTTTTTAAGAAAAAGAAGGTAAAAGTCCAACTCACATAGTGATTTTGTATAAAGGACAAGTTTGGAAACTAAATGTTGTTAAAGAGAATGGAACTCCAAAAACGCCTGATGAATTGTTCCAGGTATTTCATAAAATATTTAATTTTTTAGAAAATATATTTTGTGTTTAGGCTGTTAAATATATAAAGAATAATACAGTCGAAGAGAAGCATTCTGTGATATCACTAACATCGTTAAATCGTGATGATTGGGCCGAGGTAATTTGAAATTATGAACTTTGTTTCATAGATCTTTTGGTCATTTATTTTTTTTTATAATGGAAATAGTGAGAATATAATCTTTTTATAGTATCACCATCACCTTTTACGGATTTCTGCAACAAATAAGGAAAATATTCAAATAATCGAAGAGAGTATTTTCTGCTTAGCCTTAATAGATGAAATCGAAAATGATTATATCAAAGTAAACCATTGTATTTTTATTATTTTAGTTTTAATTTATTTGGAATTTTAGCTAAATTTTAACTCAATGCTTAACAAAACTACTCATCAATGGGCTGATAAAAGTGTTTGTTTTGGTATATATGAAGATGGACAAGCCACTATGCTGGTTGAAGTAAACGAATATTTTTTTTTATTTTCATTATATAAACATTAATTATTATATACTCTTAAATTAAAAAGTAATTAAGTATAACAAATTTTATGTATTTCAGCACAGTAACGTTGATGCAATTGTAGCTCTTCATGCAGAAACTCATTCTAACTCTCATGTTCGAAGAGAATTTTGGCAGCCTAAAGTATGTTTTTAATTAATTTTAATCTTTTCTTTATTTTCTATTATTATTGTTTAATAGTTTTGAAGTTTTTTTTCAGAAAGTGGCTTTTGAGAAACCTCAAATTCTGAAATTTAATTATGATTCAGATATAGTTAATGGAATAGAGAAGGCTAATAAAGAATTTGAAGAAAAGGCATAATTAGAAATATATTTTTAAAACTTTATTTTTGATTTTTCAGAAATTATCTTTAAATTCACATATATATGAATATGATGGGTATGGAGCACAAGCTTTGAAGAAAATCGGTCTTTATCCTGATACGGTTGTTCAAATTGCTCTACAATTAGCCTTTGCTAAGCTTCATAAATCGTAATTATAAAATAATTTAGATTTTATATATAAATTAAAATATTTAAAGTTTTGCTCCAATCTATGAAACAGCATCAACTAGGAAATATTACCATGGAAGAACAGAGACTGTCAGAGGACGTACTAGAGAATTAGTAGAATTTGGAAATTCTGTATTACAATCCAAACCAGTAGATTATCCGTTTCATTTCTTCAAAATATATTTGCTTGTTTCAGAAAAAAAACCAGAAACAATTATTTCAAAAAGCCTACAGCAAGCACAATGAGTTGATGAAGCATTCAATGAATGGAGAAGGTAAATTTCCGACAAGTTATTGTATATTTAAAACTATTGCCAGGTATTGATCGTCATCTTATGGGTTTGAAAGTTATTCAACAAATTCACTATCCTGAGCATCCTATTCATCCAATTTTCAAGGATGTATCCTGGAAAGATAATGGAGGAGATGGCAATTTTCTTTTATCGACAAGGTTTCAATAATTCCTTTAAATAATAAAATCAGTAAATGTGATTGTAGTTTTGTTGGATACACATCAGATAAGCCAATCAGTAAAAGTGGAAACTTCTGTGCTGCAATGTGCCCGAATGGCTATGGTGTATTCTATAGAATAGCTGCTAACAAGTATGCTTTTGAAGAAGATTTTAAGTATTTCTTTATTATTTCTTTTTTTTTCAGATTTTACTTTAACATAAGCAATTACAAAAACACTCAATCGAATGCAGAAGCTTTTGAGTCATCATTAGCTTGGGCATTAAACACCTTATTTGATTTATTGATGCCTTCATCTCTTTAATTGTCAACACTTAAAAAATATCTGAAAATAAAGTGAATATCGCATTGATTGAACAATAATGTTTTATAGTCGATAATTTTTTAAAATACAAACAATTACATTACACACAGTCTTGAAATAATAATGGGAATATCTTCGAGCTTATTTCGTAAATGCTTATATACTATTGATTATATATGTTTTGTTAGTTTTAGGAGAAACCTTGATAAAGAAACGAACAATCGTTTAAGCACTAAATCATCATTAACTATATACCTTTAGGGAATAGAGGACAATAGTGAAATCTTAATGGCCCACACAACACACTTCTCTGACAGATGTAACAACAAATTTCTGTTCTACTAAACCAATACGAAGCTTACTCTATTTTAAATGTTATGTATTAAATACAAAAAAATGCTGTTAGTCATAAGGAAAACATCTAAATGACGCATGTCATTCAAATATTTTACGTGTTCCTGCTCAAATCTCTTACCATACATTAGTTTACTAAATATTACTAATAATGAAAATAATAACAATGTGTTGTCCGAAATGGCCCAGTAACTCAGCTCATTGCTTGCATCTCATACATGTAGCTGACAGATGAAAGCCTTATCCATAGAAGAATAACCAGCACATGTTGATGTTTGTTTTCCTATGGATTCATATAATAAATGATCAATGTTGTAACTAATAGATGATATTTTCAGATCTAAACATATAGCCTTTAATACTAAACAACAGAAATAAAATACAAACTACTTATTATAATATATAAATATAATTAGTTATTGATATATGTATTTATTTGTTTTTTCTGTTAATTGAAAATTTCATTTCTTGCTCGCGTGTACTTTTACGTGTAAAATAAGCTTTTACGTCAAAGGTCACGTAAGCACATTGTGCATTCAGAGCGTTTGGCAATCCCAAACTGAAAATCTGAAAATTCAAAGCATAAAATATGTTTTTTCCCAAAAAAAAAAATAAAATAATTAGGTTAAGAGAAACATATATTAGTGTGAGAAGTAAACAAGCGCCTCAGCTGTTTTTTTTCCAAAAAAATAAAAAACTCTTTTGTATTTTCTTTCTTTATTCTTATATGTATATGCTTATGAAATATTGTTTATATAATAATAAAGCTGAAAAATATTCATGTACATATAAGTATTTACAACAAACACATCAATACATAGCTTATATTTATAATTTCATGGATAATTTAACATTATATTGTGAGTACATGAGAAGGCTGCCTTCCTTTTTCCAATACACCAATACTTACATCTTAAAATTGCATATATGGTTTGAGATTGCTTATAAACATTAAGTGTCGCTGTTTTCTTTCTATAAAAAGAAGAAATAAGCCTAAGCTCTTTTGTTCAGCTCAATAGCTATTGCATGGTAGTAAAAATAAATAAAAATTATTTTTTTGCTGTTGTTAGGTGAGGTCATTCTTCACTGTCTGATATCAATTTATCATTTTCACTCGATTTTTACACCTACGATTGCAAAGAAACTCAATATGCTCTCATTTATAACAATGATTGTATTTTTCAAGTTTTCCAAGTTGCTTATCTTAGCAAAGTATAGCGTTCACTCGTTTTTTTATTTTTTTTTCGACTGGACACAATGTTTCTTTATGTAGTTTTTCAAGCTGGAAAAAAACATTTATCAGCCTTATGTTGTTTGTTTGTTAACTTAGTAAAAGAAGTTCAAATATGTGATATCTAAGTTACTCTGTCTCTCCTACTCTCTGTTGCTCTCTCTCTCTCTCTCTCTCTTTGGGAGTCATTCTCTTTTTTCAATACTAAAAGAAGAAAACGAAGTAGAAGAATAGAAAGAAAAAGGAATTGAAATTGAGGAAGAGGGTACCAGAATGAAAGAGAAAACTTAGTGAGGGTCAGAGGGCATTACGAAGGGTCAGAGAGAGCTAAAAAGAAAGACAGAAATGAGCAACAAGAGAATATCATTATGTAGGAGAGAATGTGAGAAAAAGAAAACGAAACTTACAAAAAGAGAAAGAGAGATACACCGAGAGAGAGGGAAAGAGAGAAAGAGAGAGAGAGAGAGAGAGATTGCTTGACTATTGTCTTATTTTTGCTCTCGTCTGTCTATTCCCTATTCATCATTCACAGATTTTCAAAGAGCCTGCAAATCAGATTTTGTGTGTTTCTTCTTTCAAGTACCAAACTTATGCCATCATGTTGCTACATTTACACCATATATAGAGATAGTTAGAGCGATAGGGAGAAGTACCCAGAAAAAGAGAGAAGGAGAGGAAGAAAGAAAGAAGGAGAGAGAGGGGGAGAGAGAGAGAGAGAGAGAGAGAGAGAGAGAGAGAGAGAGAGAGAGAGAAAGAAAGAAAGAGAAAGAGAGAGAGACCTACGACTTCGAAGATCATGATTATTATGATATCACTCAGTCTTTTTTTCAAACCAAACACGCCTTTATTTTTTTGCAAACTATTAAATATAACTTATATTTTGTTTATATCATTACTTTATGTTCATCAATTCATTGGACTTTCGAAGTAGATCATCTGAATAAATTCTAAAGAGTTGGTTGTCATCATCTATCCATACCTGTTATTTCTACTAAATGCCTACATAATCCAATCCAAATATGACTATTACTCTCCTGGACAGAAGGAAAAAAACGTAAAATAAATCTTTTATTGTCAGATCTTCACGCACAATAGCGTCAAGGGAAAATAAATCCAAACTTTTCTGTTTCGGCTCAAACTCTGATAGCTAGAAGTTGGGCTTTACATCTGAAGCCCGTTGTTCATATCATCAGTCATTTTAAATCCCAAGATGCTCATGATTTATGCGATTAAAGTCACTTTCTCTTTTTTTCCATAACAAGAACAGAAAAATCTTTTAGTAATATGAACCTTCAGATATAACTATGCTTTTAATATTATTTTTTTCTCATTTTAGTATTCCGTCAACGAATTTTAAATTTTTTTCCACAACAATGTTTTATATTATGATTTTCTTTTGTTTTTTTCTTCTTTTTCTTTTTTTTTTCGTTCGTTCAGCTTTCTATATCGTCTCCAGAATTTAGGAAGAGTAAAAAGAATAAAAATAGAGTTGTTCTTCATGCTGTTGTTGAATTTGCTTTGTGTGTTTCCGGTTGACTTACTGGATATTTCAACAGAACCTTCACCAATCACAGATTAAATATGAAATTTTTGTGACAGATCTTCACTTTTCATTCTTTGAATAGCATGATAGTTATCTTATCGTACTTGATGTGTAGAAACATCAAGCTTTGTATCATTTTCACATAACTAGTTCATCGTTTTGCTGAAATGCTCTAGCCTGGCAACAGAGGATAGGTTTAGTTTTCCATTCTATCTCTTTTTATTGTTTCTCTTTCTCTTTTTTTCCCTTTCTCTTTATTTTTGTCTTTTTCCTCTATATAAGTATACTTCTTGACGTTATACATACATATACCTCACTTATTTTCTTCTTTATTTTGTTCTCTCACCTCCTTATCTGTTGCTATGAAACTTCTCTTCTATAGCCCACCAAAGTGCATTTTCCTTTGAATTTATAACTTCCTATAGCCTGAACTTGTCAAAACGTATATATATTTAACAATTATTTCCCGTTTATTTTATAAGTTAAAAAGAATTTAATCATAATAAGCGCATTCACAACTACAAAGTTCGAACGTCATGTAATTGCTTCGTTTAAACCCTTTTCAAAGATTTTTCAGCCAATCTGATTTGATTTATTTCTATTTAACTGTAATGCTAAACCTGAAAACTTGAGCAAGATTATACAAAAATTTATATCTGTTTGACGCACTTGATTAAGCCAATTTCTTGTTTTTTTTTATATATTTTTAAATAGATAACGTAGTTTTCGTTTGTAAATGTTTGAAAAGCATGAAACTACTCCTCCTCTTCGTCGTATATTCTGTTTAGCTTTTCAAAACTTTAGAAATTTTTTAGAAATATGATGATGAATAACTTCTTCTTTTTTCTCTTTTTTGAATTGAATATATTAAGTTCTTTAACTCATTTACAAAGTGTCAGACAGAGGAAACTGAGCGAGAAAAGAGATGGCAAATGATCATGAAAAGCTTTTTATCTTCATCACTCCCTCTCTCTCTCTCTCTCTCTCTCTCTCTCTCTCTCTCTCTTTCTCTCTCTTTTCTATTCGAATAAAATGCTTAAAATGAAGTCTTTTCCTCAAATTTTCCTTGATTTATGCGCATTTCGACGGCTTTTTCGAATATAATAACTTCTCCTGTCTATGTATGCATGTACATGTGAGTGTATGTGTGGGTCTAAGTATGTGTGTGTATGTCGAGGTCCTCAATTCACTCTCGGGTTCCTTTGACCACTTTTGCCCATCAAGTAAAGCTCATCTTATCCGAAAATATGAATTTTTCTGATTATCTTCTATTCATTTTTGAAGTTCATGCTTTCTATCGCCCTTGCCGCCTAAACAATATTTTTTCAAAACTCTTTTGATTCAGGACTTCCTTAGACTGCTCCTGTTCAGATGCACTCCTTCTCTCTCTTTCCTTATGCTTCACGATTCCAATAAGACGAATTTTGCTCAATCTCTTACTTTCTGTTTCCTCACAAAACTGAGCAAAAATCAGTTCATCACCTTTGTCTTATAATTTGATATTTTTTTTGCCCTGATTCTTCAACGGAATTAGCTTAGAAGAAGAGTTGAAATTGAACCTTTTCATTCATATTTACATACTTCTAACAATCCTTCCTTTTGATCATTAAACAAACGTTTTGACTTTTTATATTCTTCATCTTTAATCCGTACTTTCCATCTTCGATGATTGAATGTTGGCTTAATATTTTCTAAAAAAAGTCATTTATCTCTCTCGTTATAATATATATTTTTCAGCTTTTCAATGAGATTACTATATGCAATTCAAAGGAATAGTTTCATATGATGAAGCTTTTCTTTCTTTCTATTTTCATCTGTTCCTGGACATTGTGCAAATCACGAGAAACATGTCATTCACGTAACTTTCATCATGTTTTGAAACAAGAATCAGATGATTATCTGATATACGGGTTAACTCAGGTTAGTTCTCATGCTTTTCATATTTGCCCATATTTCACTGTTATTCTCCTCTTCCTTGAAAAAATATTAAAAATTTGGTTCAATTTCAATGTATTTATAGGATTGTCAAATTGTTTTCCTTCGACCGTCCCAAATTGCTTTATTATCAACATTAAATGTGAATATATATAATTCTTATTGTCACCCAAATTTAGTTCAGATGCATTTACAGGTGAATTTTTATTAAAAAAAATTTTTTTCCAGTATATTATCTTTCCTTATTATCAATTTTATATTAATTTAGTCAGGGGATACCCTTCTTTTGGTGACAAAACAAGCTGGAAATCGCATTTGTACATTGAATGTTACAATTCCACCATTTGATTTGTTATTTGGAGATCATCTATTTAGGTTTTTTTTCTACAAATTATGCAAAAAAATTATTTTTTCAATTCAATTTTAGCTATTCTATATTCAATTCCTTATCATATGCTGTATGCTCTCATTCGCCGCCAAATTCCTATCAACTCGAAGCTGATCTATCATTTCTGGATACAATATACAATGTAAAATATTGTTTATTTTCCTTTTTTTTAAAATAATTTATTTAATACTTAAATCTATAATTATGCAAGTTTTCAGAATGTTATATACTTCATTAATGGCCATTCAGAAGGTAGTGATTGGAACGTTCTGCAATTTTTCATAAATAGTGAAGGATATCTACGTTATTTAGATAAGATTCCAATCGAAAATCATGCAAAACGTAAGAAATTAGAAATTCTATACTATATACTCATACTTATACTTGTATTTCAGGAGAATGGACGGGACCTGATATTGCTAATGAATATGTAGTTGGATTAGATACTCAACGAAATTTTTTGTTCAAACGCAATCGTTTTCAGCCAACTTTTGATTATGAATGTGCTTATGATCTTCTGTTTCGGTTGAAATTTTTTGATTCATTGATATGTTTCATATTCTTTCAGACCAACGTTTGTTACAACACAATATGGCAATGATAGTGCTCACAAAGCAGGAACATGGCTCAATTCAATTGCCGCTGATAACAACATTCTACTTTATCCTGAGACTGATCGAACGGTAAGTTTATTAGTAAATTATGTTTAAGAGAAAAACTTTATTTATAGTTTGAGTTTGGCTCAAACTTGGAGAAACTTAAGAATTTCTAATTTAGGTATCACCTCCCGTAACATACATACGTTCAAAGAATGTGAGTAGCATCAATGATACATCTTCATATTGCTTAACAACTATTGGATATAGTATGGATATGGGAATTGTCCGTGAAAGTACTTTACTTAAGATTCAAAAGAATCCATTACCTCTATTTGGTATGTTTTCAGATTGTTTTGAATTGAACAAAAAGCAATTTTAGATACTAATGGAAAGATGAAGAAGCCATCAAGTATCTCTTCTATGACAACTCATCGACATCGTAAAACGACGCTCAAAGCTGTTGCTCCTGAAGTGACTACAATCAACTCTGTTATGACTTCTGTATCTGGTATCAAGATTGAAGAGGAAGACGATATCTCTAACGAAGACGAGTACAATGATACTCCAGGCGGTGTAAACGATGATCAGGAACATTCTGACCTAGACAACGACGCTGCTAGCACATCTAAGCAAAAAGTAGTTGAATTGCCGATCGAGAGTCATCATGATTCCAGCAAAGGAATGACGGTGTCTTCCGGAGCAGAGACGTCTGATGATCGACAGACTTCAGACAACCTGCAGCATAACTCCCAATCTGCTCACATGAACAAAACATCAGAAAATTCGTCTGTAAACCTTCAATCAACCATGCTCTCATTGTCACTACTATACGTATTATTAGTTATATTCTGAATAAAATATTTGTTTCTTAAAAATTTAAATTGTTTTCTAATTTCGAAGAATATTCTAAATCTCAGGTCTTTTGTAGAAGGAAGTTTTATTAGTGACCTTATAGAGCTTTACCCCTTCTTGCAGTCAAGTTCCTCAAATTGGTCAGTCATCCATCTCATTCTCACGCTGACTGTCAAACTTGAAGCACATGTTAATATGGCTTTAACAAATTTTTATCCGACAAATTATTGAGCTTTACATTAAATTAAATAGATTTGTACTATAAACGATTACGAATTAGCTAAATTTAAAAGATTAATTTTCAATTTTATAGTTTTTCTCTAATGACAAAGACAATTGTCGACCCATCCAATTATAAACGAAATTCATGTATTAACCCAAAGAGATGAAAGTATATTCGAAGATATGTTCGCCTATATGAAGGAGTTAGAGAGAGAGATAGAGAGAGATATTGAGAGAGATGGAGAAAGATTGAGAGAGATAGAGAGAGGGATTTAGAGAGAGAGTGAAAGAGAAAAAGAGAGGAAGTAAGAGAGAATAAGATTTTTGAGTTCAAAGAATGCAGATGCATTTTCAACCTTCTAGTAATGTTTCTTGTTTTGCTTTCTTTTCTTTTTCCATAAACTAAAAACCTAATTTTTCCTAATTTTTATTATTTGTTCCAACTTATTTTCTGCTCGTTTGTCAGCAAAAAAAAACTTTTTTTTTCTCGTTGAGATGATTCAGTAATGTTTCTGCTACACATCTTCTGTACTTAACATTTACTTGAGTGTGATTCTTATTGTTCGAAACTCACAAGATACCAGAGACCTGACCAATGAGGAGAAGTTTGAGTAGTGCAAGCTTATGTAAATCTCTTCCAGTTTCGTTCACTAAAGCATTTAAGTGCATTATTTTTTAAAAAGAAGAGTGAAAGAGAAGAGAAAAAACCTTCAGAAGGACTTTGACTTCAAGTTTCTAAATACTCAGTCTTATTCTACTTGGCTGGCCTAGCATCACCAACACATCACTAGCACCCCAACCACCAACACCCATATACATATGACTCATCCACAATACACTTAGGACTTTTCAAATCAAAACTATACTATTTTTTCTATTTTTTTAGAAATTTTTTTCCAATTTTCTAACCAATAAGTATAGATTTAAAATCTCATTTGACTAGAGAAGATGTATGAATCTGACTCAATTTGCCTATAATATCACAAAAAGAAACCGGAAGAAGAAGAGAATGAGGAAGAAAAGAATAGCTTAAGCTTGTTTAATTTTATTTATATTCTTCCTACTATTATTCTTACAAATAGCTCAAACATTAAGTATATTAGGTCATTTTCTATTTGCTCAACCCATTCTCTGATCTTCATTGTCTTTTTTTTTGCTTTCAGTTTCCTTTTTCAGTTTTTTTTGAATCAGGCAGCAAAACCCTGCCCCCACCACCATGATCTCTTCCTTTCCGAAAATGAAAGAAATTCATTGGGCTGCTTTTAGAGTACCGATATGGATATCGTTTCAGTCAAGCAGTTTTTATGAGAAAAAGAAGCGGAAAATTTCCCGAAATCTCAACCAATCTTACTCATTTTACTCTGTCTTGAGCATCGGTATAACCCCATAACATTCATCTTGCTGCAGGCATCTATATCTAGCTTCGTAGCAGCTATATGCTATTCCTGTGTTTGTGAGCCAGCACATTTGTGGTTCAAGATCTTTTTAGAAATTTTAAGTGAATTAGCAGATATTGTTCTTAAAAAGTTTTTTTTCTTCACATTTTCTTCTATTTTTCGTTTACTTTGCTGGATGCTGCTAGCTGTTCGCTGTCCTATATGCATTCATGTAAACATAACATTTCGGGCTTTCACAAAGCTGTTCAAAAAGGTGTACTCATGTTGTTCCTTTGGTATGATACAGATAAGCTTTAGCTGTCTTTTGTTTTCTACGATGACGAAAATTGAATAAATTGTCAGAATTTCTTCTATGATAATACATAGATTGTTGCAGATATTTTAAAAAAAGCTCAAATTTCCTCTGAAGCGTTAGGTAATATTCTAGAATGTAGAAGATAAGAAAGAAATGAACTAGAATTGATTTCAGTTGAGCAACATTCTTATATCATAAAAGAGTTGCAGATGCAGCAATGTTTCTGAAACAAGTAGCTGTTTTGATTAAAAAAAAGACAAAAAAAGAATGAAAGAAGAATTATCAACCGTTCATTTTGATCATTTTCTGCAAAAATGATTTTTTTGTATTTGACGTAACTGTTCTTCACGTAATTTTTTGATATAATGATTGTTGAATGTTGACTAATATCGAGATTGCTCAAAGCTGAAGAACGAGAGAAAGAATAAAAGAAAAATAAAGAATAACAAAAGTGAAATACAATAGAAATGTCTAGAAGTTACGTAAGGAGAGAGAGGAATGGAGGGAGAAAGAAATAGACGAATTTGTGAATAGAGTATCTGAAAGCAGTTAGACGAAGAGAGATAGAAGATATAGAAATTGACAAAACCGACATCTTGTGCTCTGTACCTCGCTAGTAAATTTCTTTGACTTCTCCTTATCTCAACATCCATTCTAAGCTTTCATTTTCAATTTTTCTCTCTTTTCTCGGAGTAGATAGTAGTGACTCATAACATTTTCAGTTATTTTATCGTTTTTTCTATTCTTTTTGTTTAAATTTAATACTTTCTTATGTATATATTACAAAAATGGGATAAAAATGGTGAAAGATTAAAGTGCTGAGATGCATTTCAAATTAAATCCCAAATTCAAAGAAATTTGATATGTCATACTCGTTGTTGCCTCTTAACTTTCTTGCTCTTATTTGAAAATCTGATACTGTGAAATAAGAAATAGTACTTCTCGTAACAGATCCTCGTCTTCCATTAGCATATAATCTAACAAGCATAGTTATTTCAAATTTTTCAAAATGTTTTTAAAGTAAACTCTTCTATTCATCTAAGCATATATTGCTTTACTAAAGAAAATATAAACAAATGTATATGCTATAAATCATATACATACATACACTTACTAACTTATTTTACATTTTAATTCATATATTTTATATATTTTAGTTTAATTTTAGAATTTAAAATACAAATTAAGTTAAAGTTCGTACAAAGCAAGTATATGGATCATAGTCTTGTGATTTGGCTTTTTCTTCCTATTTTAAATCATCTCTGATCATATTCCAACAGTTTAAAACGATTAAAAACGTTTTATTCAATCTAAAGTCTAATTTCGGTTGAAGAAATCGTTTTTAAATACATTTGGCATCAGATCATCTAAGATTAATCATATTAGCTCTTTCATATATCGTTTTAAAATCATCAATAATGAAATGCTTCCAATTGTAATTAAACTATATAATTTGTTTTTTATAATTTATATTTCTTTCAAATTTCATTTTTTTGTAATTATAAATGGAAGTAGCATATGATTTAGACCGCCTTGTCTTTCAAGAAGTCATCCAATAAAAACCATAAAAAGACGCCTTGTGATGCGTTTTAAATTTTTTTTTCTTTTGGATTTTCAAGAAAACGTTAAATTTTATCTTGCCATTTGAGATAATAGTTCAAAATAAAGAGAAAAAGAAGCATGAAAAAAAAACTTATAGTAAGATTCAAAATGTTGATCCATATATGTATATTATTCCAAAAAATTATATGTTTCAGATGAAATTCTGCAAATTCTATTACCAACTCAAGAATTATTCCCAATAAGAAATATAGAAAATGAAGAGTTTTCCTAATTTCAAAGTACTCAAATTGTTTTTTTTTTGTTTTTTTCGAATGTTTTTTTGCAAAACAAAAGAATGAAAAAATATTGAGGAACAGCATGCTCCATCAGCAATCAAACCTCTCTCATGTATATTAAGATATATTACATGCTGGTTCAGATCCTTTTATTATTCTTTCTACCTGAAGTTTTTGAAAAAATTAATTATTTTTTCCTTTTTTTATATGACCCTAATCATATCCTTTTTTATTCTTCTTATTAAAAATTGTTGATATGTTCAAGCAATCATTACAATTTTTTTACAAACAATTGCCAGTGAGAGATGATTTGTAAGGCGGAGTTTTTTTTTTCGAATAATTATCTATCTGCAATCAGAATCTGATTCAATTCTCAGTATATCCAAACAAAATTCTTAGGTGGTCAAGTTATAGCCGACCAGATATAGACATATGTTCCAAAATATGTAATCAGCATTACTCAATGGCTTACAATCATAGACACTAGAGAAAAAGAAACCCCAATAAATAATGTATTTCTCAGCAGTTTTAAAAAAAAAAAAGGTGAAGACACATGAAACGAGGTGGGGGAGGAGATAAATGAAATTTCAGCTTGAATATTCAAGTATTTTTCCATTTACAGTGAATTTTATGCTCAAATGCCCATGACTTTTCCCTATTTCTACCTTCATGCACATACCTGAAGACGTTCACTTCCTATTTTATCTAATTGAATAACTAAAAAGCAACGAATTCGTTTGTTAAGCTATATTATAGTATCTGGAAGTATTAAAAGTAAAAAACCATCGGTGTTAACATTTTTTTTGTTGCAAAGCATATGCAAGTCTGTAAAAATCAAGCTGGTGCTCTGACGAGCACTGCTCTTTCGCATCCGGTCGCATCTCGGCGGGATGACTAATTCAGTTTTCAGACTATGCGTTTTTGAATATTATTCTCCTGAATCTGACAGGAAAAAATACTTGTTTCATGTAAAAAATATAATAATACATATAAACACAGATGTATTATTCTATCACATTTTGATTTTTATACCATATTTCTTACTTAATTAATATTTTTTTCATATAATTTAAATTGACTGAGAAATAAGCAAAAGAATAATAAACCTGTTCATATCGTGCAATATCTGCACAGATGCTCAGACATATACATGCTCATGTATACTACCTCGCTGTATACAATGCCAATTTGATTTTTATTTATATCTGCAAAGCCTGAAGCACCCCGGTTATTCGGTCTTCGTTTTGAAATCAGACTCATCCATATTTCTATTTTTTACCCTCTGCCCAAAATGCATATTTCATCATATATTCGAACAAATAACTAAATATTCTTAACTATTCTCTTACTTTACAGAAATTTGGGTCTATTGCTATAGTACATTATGTTCATACCTCTGACCTTATTCAAATATCTCAACGAATTGCAATTTGCATTTTGATGAAGCAAGTAAAGGTTAAACAATGAAAACAAGGAACACTTCTAAAGCTTTTTGGAAGACCAATTAGCAATGTGTTGCTGAGGGCGATTTTTGATCGTCCAGCCATACCTGAATACTATCTTGCTTGTTACCATATCATTGCTCGCATCCCCCGCTAACATTACATCTTTCACTCATCAAAACATGAAGTAAAACAGCCCAAATCTTCTGGTTATGACCTATTTTAGAAAATAAAAAAATGTGCAGAGGTGCATTTATTTCTAGTTTTATTAGAATTTATTCTCTCTCTCTCTATATATATATATATATATATATATATATATGATTAGCCGATCAAAATTATATTTTATTCGAAAATTATAATTAAGACTCACCTGATATCCAATTACTTTCCAACACATATACAACCGTTCACCTGACAACTACTCAAATAAATGATATTTTTCACGTGGACAATATGAGTGTACGTCAACACATATGTAAATGAATATATATATATATGTGTATATCTAGATATCTGTATATTCTTCATTTAAATATCTTGTTCATGCATGTTTCTGCATAATTAATAACAAAAATCTGTACAACCCTTAGATATATATACATAAGCTACATCATTCTTATTTGTGATTTTGTCAATTAGAAAAACGATTTAAATAAACAATGACCAGAATAATCAGTATGAAATCTGAGAGAGACTACACTATAGCTTCATTCTGATTCTATGAGACTTAAGGTTGTTTATATTCGGAACTCAGCAAGGAACCTATACTTTATACATTTTTCTTCTTTTTTTTTTCTTTTTTTCATCGCCTTCAGTTTAAAAAAAATTAATATCTATATTTTTTTAAATATACTTTATTATTTTAAATATATTATATATATATATTATTGTTATTATATATATTACTCTTCTTATAAATCAGTTCCTCTCCCTCTTTTTTCCTGTATATTTAAAGCCTAAGCAAATTAGAAAAAATCTTTTTTTTTGTCTAGAATAAATCAAAGCCACTATCACATTGTATGACACATGATATAGTATTTTATATAAATAAGAGATATAATAGCTTTACAAATAATCTAATGAACTAGATTAGTTTAGATTATTGGTCCAGAAAACTCCCTGAAACAGAGTTAAATTTGATTATGATGTTCATCTAGTTATGTAGTTTCTATAGTATATTCGAGATCAAACTACTTAAAACGAAATTCATCTATTTAACCATTTGTTTCCACTTATTTCTTATATAAATAAATAAATATATAGATATACATGTAAAGATATATATATATGTTCATCTTATAAATATAAGCAATGTTTTATTTATCTTTCTGCAAACTTATGTTTGACAATCATTTCAAGCAAACCTATTACCCTCATTAATGTAAAGCATTTGCTTTTTTCGCTCAAACTTATCATTTAAAACAAATACAATAAGATAATCCGCCACTTTTTTTCAGCTCAAAAGCACACGCTGCTTCTTTTCTTCTTTTTTTTTCTTTTTCTGCACATATTATCATACAATAATGAGCATCGAAGTAAGAAGAAGAGAAATACTTAAGCTAATAAGGTTAAGTAAAATATGAATTCAAATAGATAGTAAGATATAGATATATAGATATATAAAGCTGACAATCTTACTTCAAATTAGTTTACTGAATATACAACTTGATATCTTTGTCTTTGAAGTCCTTAAACGCCATTTTTCTTTGTTTTTCTTCCACAATTCTTCAGATTTTGTTGTCTTCATCATCTGTGTCATTAGGCATCATGTACATCTTCGACTTGTCTCCCGTTTCCGTTCTCTTTTCTATTCTCATCATCTCTACCCACCCCCATCTTGGACGACTCATTTTTTTCTCCAAAAAAAAACATAGCAATCTTCATGATATTGCAGTTCCTTGTTGATATAGTAGCATTTGAGGTATCGTCTCTATAATTACAAATTTCTTTGATTGTTTTTAGCGCATCATTTTCTGTCTTCAACCGTATATATCATGATTATCAGCTATTTACCATGTTTTTCATTGGTGCTCAGGCAATAAACGTGTATTAAGCTAGAGAAAGACATGGAAAAAACGAAAAATTGTTCGTTCACTTCTGCTTTGTTTTAGTTTTACTTATGCTGTACCCGCCCATGTTTTCGATCTGGTTTTACACCTTGTTTTTGCTCCATTTATTTCACTGCTCATTCATGTCAATTTTCCGTTTCTCTATCGCTCAATGATCGTTTTAGCTCATATTCCCTTTGCAACCAACAATCAAAGATAAAGTTTTGAGATCATTTCTCATAAATGTTGTAGACCTCTTGTATTTCCAAATTTTTTCAAGTATGTTCTTCACGGCAATTATCGAAGTCTCCTCCTTCATATCTTATATGTTGTTTCTCTTTAAAAGTTCACGCCTTCTTGAAATTTAAACAACTGATACAAAAAAATATATATACTATAAGAAAGCTCGTCAATATAGTAGAACATCATTTAGAAATTCTATATCTTTCATATCTATCCCAACAATTTTTAAATATTATATTAAGCTTATAATCGCAAGTTCCCTAACTGCTTTTATAAATTCCATTAAAAAAAGAAAAATCTTTAAATCTAAAGTAATATAAGATGGTATTATATTTTTTTAGAATTTTAACGAACAAGAAAAAGCGAAAAAATCCAAAACTTACAGCGTTTTCTTTGTAATTTCTTTCCTCATACTGATACTTCCTTTATCCCCACGTCCACTTTCTATCTCCGTCTCTCTCGTTTTATTGTGCATAATTACTTTATACTTTTTGTTTTACGCATTTTCCAACATATTTTTACGCATTTGAAACTTGAATAAGCAACATGTTTTCAGAAGATGACTGCCGAAGAGGTAATGCTGGAAATATATCCTCCAGATAATTCAACAGATGAATTATGCTTATTCATTCCTCCACCTATGACAGAATTACGCTTTTGGCTTGTAACAGTATTTGGATCTGTAATATCCTTTATTAGTATGGCAAATAATATTCTTTTATTCTATAATTTCTTAACAAAGTAAGTTTATTTAGTGTTTAAACCTTAAAAATATGTTGGAACTAAGATTTAAGCAGAAGTGTTGTCAACATATCTGTTATAGTAATCGAAATATAATAGTTATAGCCCTTTTAAAGGTCGTTGTATGGACATATCAACACATACATTTACAAATTAATGTTTATAAGTTGTTAACATTTGAATTAATAGCTTAATGAACTTTATTCCATTACTGTACAAATAATAGCTTTACACCTCAACTTTACAACTTTTCCATATTCATATTTCTATTAAATTACTAAAAATTCTCTACTTTATAAAAAATAATTATTTTATTTATTTTTAGAAAACATCATCGCACTAACTATAACCTATACCTGATGTTATTAGCATTTTTCGATATTTTTGTAAGTATGGCATATGTATTTCTGATGTCAGTTAATGTTCTTTCTGATTATCTTCAATCACCGTTATTATTGAAAGCCTGGTAAGTAGTTATATACTTATATATATGTATAAAAGCATAATGAAACAAGTTTTAACTAATTTTTTAGGTATTTCTATATGGTACCAATGATTACAATATCACATATTGCTATGACATCATCATCCAATCTCATTGTGGCAGCCACATTTGAACGATATTGTATGACAGTTAACATGAAATTATTACCATTTGTTCAAAAGTAAGATTTTATTATTATATTAACAAGAAAATAATATATTCTTTCTTATTCTAATATTTATTTTAATTTTAGAAATCGCAAATTAATTGCGTTTGTATCTATTCTTCTGGGAATTGTTAGTAAGGGTACTATGTGCTTAGAATTTGAGGTTATTATTATATTTTAATAAAAATTACTATTTATCATTAAAATTTATATACTATACATATAAATAATTTTTAGATTTTTGATAATCCGGAGTGTGAAGGGACAATGAGTGCAACAAGTTTAGCCTATCGTCCATTCGTATTTGATACTCCTTATCATATCGTCTGGAGATTTTGGTATGTTTCTTCTTCAAAATAGCTGTATTTGACTATAATTTTATTGTAATTTCTTTAGGTATCGTAACTTTGTAACAATATTTGCTCCATTTTTCATATTAGCATTTCTTAATATACGAATTGTTAAAGCATTAACAATCCATACAAATCTCACAGTTTGTCAACTAGCAGGCAATGCAGCAGTAGAGCAAGCTAAGAGAAAGGTAATTTTAAATTTTTTTCCAATTGTCATCTTATTTTTACAAAAAAAAAGAAGAACAAAAAAAGCAAATTTATAATTATTTTAAAGAATTATATATGACCTAAATGAAACAAAAATGTTTTTTTAATACATAAAATTAATTTTTTACGAAATTGTTTTCTGTAGAATACAGAGGATAATGGTAGAAGTGCTGCTGAAAGGAAGGTAAACATGTGATGAACAATAGCATTTTCATCAAAAAAATAAAGATTGAATGAAAGAAAGAGCATGATAAACTATCTGCAAATAATTTTTTGCTTGCTTGAATTTCAAATAACTATTTTACCTATTTTAACTTTGGTTATCTGAATGCAATAGATATGCATATGTTAATTTATTATATAATTTAGAAATAGTAGAATTATTTTAATAATTATTATTAATATAACATTAATTTACTATAGTTTTGTTTATTTATTTATTTATTTTTGTTTAATTTTTTAGATTTATTGGCAACCCATTACTTATTATTATTTTGAAATATATTATAATATATTCATTTCAATTCAATATATCTGAATGTTTAGGCTACCGTCCGAGCAGCAACACGAACTCTAGTTTTGGTTGTCTTCTGTTATCTCATCAGCAATATTATTAATGTAGCTTTAACTATTTGGGAACATTTGGATAAAGAGGGTCTTCAATCCACACATATCAAGTAAGTTTTTCGTTATATACATGTATATATCAACTTCTCGAGTTTAAATTTGTTTGTTGTTCCAACTAATTTTGAAATATTTGAATAATTAGGAGAAGAAGAACATTCAATGTTCCTTGTTATTACAATAGTTTATTTTGCTTTTTTTCGGTATTTTCTATGAAAAAAAAAAGATTTTTTTGTTAAATAAGATAATTGTTTATATTATTCAAAAAAAAAGAAAAAATGATGTTAATTTATTTATTTAGTGCCTATGTTATTGCTGTTGATATGGTATCGTTGCTGACAACATTAGCCTGTGCTTTTCGATTACCCATTTACATGTCATGTCAAGTTGCATTAAGACGAGAACTTTTGGATATATTAAAAGATTTATTTTCAAAGGATGAACTTAAGAAAAAGGTATTTTACAATTTACTGCTATGAAACTTGTTTTGAGAGCCTACATAGCATTGCTTTGAGGCACAAGTATCAAGCTTTAACTTTGTTTCAAAGAAAACCTCAGCCAACTTGAACTCAAAGAATATAAGTTAAGACAAAGTTATTGCCACACTCTAATCTTAAAGAGATTTAGATGAAATTAACGTTGATTAATGCTGTAAAGCATTCATTCATTCATAATCCTTTTCCCTGATCTTCTCACTTTTCAGAGCAAAGAAACCGAATATCTAGTTGGTAATGATAAAAGATTTTCCATAACCATTACAACACGAGCATCAGCATTAGAATGCTCACAAGAAGGGAAAGAAACACCATTGGTAAGCATATATCTTCATTAAAAAACTTTTTTTTTGTAAATTAATCATTTCTGGTAACGTACGATAGCTTATGAACAGCTGAAATCTTTTCTTTTTCTTTAGCTATTGATATCTCTTTTTCTTTCTTTTCTATCAAAACTATGCTTTGATTCTTTTTTTTAATTTTTAAATTTTCATTGTTATCATTCAATTTTTATTAATTTTTTTTGTCTGCAATGCTTAAATTTTTAAACAAAAAATGTTGAATGTACTAATAGGTAGTGGATAAGCAGTCGACCAACGGATATGGAGCAATTGATTGTTAAGGTTTAAATATAACTTAATATTGAGTATATATGTATGTACATATGTATATATTATCTGTTTTTGGCTTTTGTTTTTTACATTTATTTATATCTTTTTAACTATAATTTTAATAACTAAAAAGTGATTGTGAATATTATTCGTTTTGCATAACGGCACTTATAATTTGATCATCCATCAAGCTGCAACACAGTGTTTTAAGCGTTTTTCATCACCAGCTTTTTTTTTCCTTTTCTTTGCTTACGTTTTGGCTTAACATATTGCTTTAACCGGATGTAGCATTTTCATGTTCACTTGCTCAAAAAACATTTTTTTTCGCCCTGAGATCAAAGTTGAGTATAGTATTCGGAAGAAAATTGAATTTCTTTTTTCAATTTTTTTTGATTGAAGCTTATTAAGGAAAATTGAGAAAAAATATTTATTGAGCATTTATTTCAAAAGAAGAAACTATCAATTTGAAAACTATACACACATATACACACATACACATAAGATTTTCAATTGAATTCAATGTTTTTAAATTTATAATTTATAAGAAATATTTTGAAAATATTTTAAATATTTGGATTCAATTGAATATAATCAAAGGATTTTTAATTTTAATTTTATTGTTTTCAAATTATAAATAATAATTATTTAATTATAATAATATAATTACTTTCAGAGTTTATTACCAATTGATGGAGATGAAAATTATCCACTAGGCAAAGAAGTTTTAACTGGAGATCATAAATACGAATGGAATCAATTTATTGATAATTCTTATGAAACAACTTTATAAGATCAAAAAGAATTTTGAGATATACATAAATACAAACAAACAAACAAATTGATTATGTATATTACTGTTGTTAAGAAATATATGAAGTTTCATCTGAATGCCAACAAATATTTTATGTATCTGAAAATTTATAATTGAATTGAATTATTGGCATTTTATTATTACTTTTTTTCTTGTTAAAATAATATATGTTATGTGAAAAAACAATTTTCTTGAAAATTTATTAAAATCTTTATGTTTATTTGTTTTTTTTTTAAATTTTATTTATAAATTAAAAAAATAATAGAGAGAAACAGCTCTAATAATCTGAGAAACAAGTTGAATGAAATAGGAACAGAGACATCTAAATCATTGACTTCGATTTACTTCTTTGTTCATTTCACTCTTCATCGTTCAAATCTCACTAATCTTACGAGCTGGTTCAATATTTTCTTCGACTCTCTAACAGGAAATACTTACTTGAATCCGGATGTAGGCAAAGCAAGTTGGGCAGTTTATGGACAGAAAAATACCGATTTGATTGACGGAAGGATTGGAAAACAGATCTGAAAATCTTCTAACAATTATTGTTTAAAGATATTGACCTCATTAAGCTTATATAAAACAACAATATTTTAAAAGAGAATGTTATTTGTTCTTCAATTTACTACAACCTTTTTTTTATTGCTACAGTATATTCATATAACGCATTGCTGAAACAAGCATGTTCACTAAGTTTCAAGCTTTTTTCCTTCTCATAGTATTGCTACATATCGTCTCCTCTTGCCCAGGCTTATTAGGTGGAGGAGGAGGTGGAGGTTGCGGTTGTTGCGGAGGTGGCTGCGGATGTGGTGGTTGCGGGTGTGGAGGAGGAGGTGGAGGACTACTCGGCCGAAAGAAACGGTAAGTATTTACATGTTTTTGTTGAAATTTGGTATACTGTCGTGTGAGTGAAGGATATCAGCTGGATTCAAAAATGAAGGTTCACACTTTATAATATTCATAGTTGAACTACAAAATCTTATATTTCTGAAGAGTAAAATGAAACGTCAGAAACGGTGTTTCAAGCTTTCTGTTTACAAACTCCAAAACATGCGTACATATATGTGCATATAGTATCTTCATATCTTTATTTAATTTATTTTTAATTCAGGTCAACTGAAGTTGATGAGAAATGTAACAATGATGAGTTAAAAAGAATAATTTTTGAGGTTTGATTCACATATTATTTTCTTATTTTAATTTGTAAAAATTAATATAGAATATGGATAAAGATGCTGAAAAATCAAAAACAAAAATTCATGAAGCATTGGCTAATAAATCAGCGACATTCTCAGTTTTTTGCCATAATGATACTTCGGCCATTGTTGTAGCAGATAGCATTGCCTATTGTACTGTGTCAAATTCATTCCATAGCTGTACAGCTTTAAGTTTTTAAGTTTTAAGTTTATCATGTAAAATAATAATATTGAAATTTCTAATAATAATTGTTTATTTGATCAAAAAATAAAATAAGTTAAGTAAGTTTTCTGTAATCTTTCAAAGCACAATGGAAATAACACAAAATTCAAACACACCAACTGATGGTGATGGCTTGAATTTTATCTACTCATGAAGCTTAAAGTTGAATTAAGTTATTCGATTTTGCCACCATTTCTTAAACTTGATGTATATCTTTGGATGGCTTTTCAAGAGAAACAAAGGAAACAGAGCATGTAGATAAATGATTGGTATATACCACACTTCCTGAAAATGAAAAGTTACTCATGCGCCTGAAACTGAGATCAAGCTTTACTAACCCTTTGAAGCATTCTCTCTGAATACGTAAAGTTGCGATTAAGTGAGTAGAAATCAATAACTATTGGTAGAAAGAAGCAAAAAGCAATAAGAAGGTTACATTTTGTCATGAATAAGCTTGTGGCCAAATTTTCTCTCATTTGAAATCGGATTGATAGCGTAGAATAGTGATGTTTCAAATATTCTAGCTCATGTTGTAGATTTTTCTGAAAAAAATTCAAAAGAGTTTAGTCGTTCTTAGAAAAATAGTTCCAAATAATTCATTATCAGTAAAACATACCCGAAACAGATTAAAAAATATTCCACAAAATATTGAATTAAAGAAGAAAACTATAAATATCCAGGCATTTCGTTGATAAATAGTTTTATTTAATTCATTCAATTCACAAGCAGAGAATTCTTGTTGAGCTTGTGCAAAAGAATTAAAATTAAATAAAATTATAAATGGTAATGGTAGCCACTGAAAAGAGCAAAAATTTAAAAAAAAGGACGAAAATCAAGAGGAAAGTCAGCTTATTAGGATGATTAAAGTTGGAAAGTTAAAATTTTGATGATTTATTACTCAAACGTAATTAATTTGCTGAAATAGAGAGAAAGAGAGAAAGAGAGAGACAGAGAGAAAGAGAGAGAGAGAGAGCGAGAGAGTGAGAGAGAAAGAGAGAGAGAAAGAGATATGAAAAAGTAGTAAACGAACCAAAATGGAGCAAGTACGATTGAGTATAAACGTCCAGCTGGTATATTCGTATGAACGATAGTTATGAGTAGCATAAACTCGTTCTATTATTAATAAAAAAGTAAAAATACAGAATATTATACATAAATAGTTAGGAAATGAAGTATTTGCAGAACAACTATCATCGGATAAATCAATTATTAATGAATTGATAGTATTCTGAAATTATAATATTGAAATTTAAAATCAAATTATAAAAAATATTTTTATATTTTAGTAAAACAATTTATTTTATTTACATATATTTATTATAAATTAATTATTTAATTACCGATTGTGATTGCCAGTCAGATATTGCCAATATTGAACGAAATATTCCAAAAATGGATGAAAATAAGAAGATTAAACAAATATGTTGAATGATTAAGCCCATATGAGCATGAAAAGACGAATCATTTCGTATTATGATTCGTAGAACCACACAAGTCTATATGGAAAACATATAGATTACTGAAATATATATTATATGGATAGGTTATGTTATAGTTATGTTTGAATTTAATACATAGTTACAACATATAGTTAATGAAAACTTACAAATATCAAAGAGACGGAGAGCAGTTAGAGAATCCATGACTTTGGCTTTTGATTACCTGTTGACGTAAAGAGAGAGAAAAGGAGAGAGAGAGAGAGAGAAATCACTCGTTGAATGAAACAAGTAAGCTGAAACGTGGCACAAGTTAATCACAAAGCATATTCGTAATGAAAGAAACAAATAGCTAAAGAACATCGAATATACAGATGGGAAGAGGAAAAAAAAGGTGAAAAGAGATGAAATGCTTTTTCAGATGACTAATGTAATGGTTTTGAAACAAAACATTGTCTTTTTATTGTTTTTCAATGAATGAGAAAAGGATAAATACATAATAATAGAAGTTTAATGAACAATGTAAAGTTCTGTTTATGTGTCATCAAATGAATGAAAATTTCAAAATTCTAAAAAAAGATAATCGTTGTATCGATAAGAGATTAGTGAGCAAAGATGGTCTAGGAAGATATGAGTAATCTCATTAATTTTTATTTAATTTTTAAAAATACAAATAATGATAAACAACATGAAGTTAAAGAACAAATTTTAAAAATCCACAAAAATCATTGAGATTAAAGTATGGAAATCAATCTCAATCTACAAGTTGACATTGGTGCATATAGTAACTCAAATTCAACATTATATATTTCGAAATTTAAAAGAAATTTCTTAATTTAATAATAAAACGATGGAGCCATATGAGGAATAGCATGTCATATTGATAATAACAAGCACGTGACAACTACCTACTCAGATGACGACGGCAGCAGCAACGACAAGCATGACAACGTTCGAGGCGGCCGGTGTTTCTGGTAATGGTGGTGGTGTTGGAGGAATCAATATGGCACAACTAAGATATCTTTAACAAAGCTGAGAACGTGGCTAAGATATAATATGTAGATATTTATGAGATTCCTATTCTCTAATTCTCTTTCTCTCATTCTTTTATGTGACAACATATGCATACATATTTTTATTTTAATTCACATATATTATATAATATATACTATATATACATACATATGTGCTCTCTCTCTCTCTCTCTCTCTCTCTCTCTCTTTCTCTCTCTCTCCCTTTCTGTTCCTCCATGTCCACCTTTCAGTATATATTTTCTCTGCCATCTCCTACTGTCTACCGATCTTTTGAAAAATTCATTACACTTCCTCCTACTTTGTCTATTTTCCCTTAAATATAGTTATAAACATTCTTACAACTTCCATATTCTATAGAATATATGTGGTATACATCGATATTTATATATAAAATAAATTAAATAGTTAACTAAATTTCTTTAAATTGAAATTGAAAACTTTATTTAATTTATTAGTTGACACTACAATATTCAGAGAACAAATTAATTTTTTACTTGAACATCAAAAAAAATTAAAAACGTATCAAAATTGAAATTCTCAGTATATAAAGATAATTTATTGAAAAATAATTGAAAATATTGAAAAAATCAAAAGTTTGATAATTATTTGTTCCAATTACTCCATTTTTATATCAACGTTTCCTTGAATTTGAGGGTAAAATGAATTCCAAAATAGGACAGAAAATTCAAAAAAAAAAAAGAAAAAAGGGAAGAGAATTTGATAATATATACATACATACTATATATCATACAAAGGAAAATATAAAGCAAATAAGATAGGAAATGTCCTTGTTTCCACAAAAATTTCAAATTCATCTCAAATGACATCATTATTGATTTGAATCTGAATTATTTTCTCTTTTTTTCTGAAATATCAAAAAGGATGTGACAGCTGAATCCACAATCACGTCGTCTCTACATAAATGTTGGAATTCTGAAATGGATGAAAGACAATTCTTCTACATCCACAATGATTGGTAGGTTTCAATCATTTCACTTTTCAATTTAATTCTTTAATTTTTAAACAAAAGTTTAAATTTTCTTCAATAAAGAGAGCAAAATCACCTTTTTTCGATGATATTAATCGTTTGCATTGCTTTTAAGTGTTGCTTAAACTTAAATTAAAACATAAAACTTTAGAAACTTTTTGAATTATATTATAAGCTTTTAACTATTTTATAATATTTAAGTATTATTCATTCTTCTTGCTACATATGTTCATGCTACACCTCGACTTGTCGATGATTCACACTTTTTAACACGTGTTCGTAGACAATATTATTTATGTGGAACATATCCAAACCAATATTACAGTAATGATCGTACGTTTTTAAAAGTTGTAGAAGTTTTAAAGTTTGTATGTGATATTTAGCATGTTCAACATCAAATAGATGTCCGAATGCGGGAATATATCTTGGAGTAGGATGTACTAGCTCAATTCAATGTACTCCATATTTTGCGTGAGTATATAGAATATACAGATTTTCATATATATATACATATATAGTTAATAGTTAATATATATTATAAATATAAAAGTATAGTAATAATTAAATATTTTCTTCATCTATAAATTATATAATTTTTTTTAAACTTTAGAGGAACATCTACTTGCATTAATAATAATTGCTGCACGGTTCCAGCTGCACCTACAACACCACCAATCAATCTGAACAAATTCGGTAAGCGATGACTTCAAATAATTAAAATATCAGTGAAACAACATTAGTAAAAAGCAAAAAAACAAGAAGAAATAATACAAATTATTATATGTAAATACGTATATTTGCCAAAAATAATTTGTATTTTTTCTTTTAGTAATTTGCTTTTATAACTTATTGTAAATATATATATATATATTAATATTTACATATTAATATGGTATTTTTCATGAATGCAACCACTTGTACATATCCAAGAAATATAAAATAAGAATTACGTGAAAATTACGTGAAAACATTATATCTCATATGTAAATTATATGAACAACTCTATAAAAATCGTAGGAGTATATACATAACATAATAGAATATCATAATATTATTATAATAAAATCAATTATATCGTTGTATATAATAATAATAATTATTATTATAGATATTAATATATATCTTGTAGAATAATCTCTTAAAAATATTCTTGCTTTAGGTTATTGCCCAAGTGGACAATTATCAGAAGTGCGATGTAGTGGCAGAAATCAGTGTCCTAATGGCCATGTTTGCATGACAGGGCTCTGTTGCTCAATAACTGGAAATGAGTTTCAAGGTTATCATTTTAACTTTTGAAATTAGCTAGAAATTATAAAGAATATATATATTTATATAGATAGATAGATATAAACACATAAACATATTAATTTTTTTACATTATATATTTTTAAACAAAAAATTGAACTTTTAACAATACATATTCCCTAGAGTATATACTACTAAATATATATATATATTTTTAAACTTTTTTTTACAGTGGCATGTGGAAATCAATTAGCATTAGGCGTTTGTACAAGTGGATCATGTAATGTTGGCATCTGTACCTCATCCAATTACTGCTGTGAATGCAGCGTTGGTCGCAGTGGAGGGCGAGCTAGAAATGTAAATAATTTTTAACCAAAATTTAAAAAAAAAATAATACAAAAATCAAGCATTTAATAATATAATATGATCAAAATTGCTACATTTACAGGGCTACTGTGATCCTGGATATTCATGTAATAGCTTGGGATATTGTTGTCCAACATGTCCTGGCAATATGATGCCATTTGGTACCTGTCGTAACGGAGTTTGTGGAGCAGGCCGAACATGTAGACCAGGAAATATCTGTTGTTAAATTCAAGTACAAATTCTGAGCCGACTTATGTATATTTCTCAATATATTGTGTGAACGAAAAAATGTGTATCGAACCTCAGAAATTCGACTATTTCATTCATATTTTTATTTTTATTTTATTTTGAAAAAAAAAGAAAGAAAAGATGATTAATCTAATTTATGGGTAGCTATTACGACTTAAAGATTTATTTTTCAAAATAAATATATGTAATTTTAATTTTCTTAAACTTCGACTTGCAAATCTTTGTCGAGTTTAAACAAATTCACCTTTCCATTCATTCATATGCTTTTACTAATAATGATGTCATGAAGTCATTAAGCATATTAACTCAAGTTGATATGCAAACTATTCGTCTATTTTCCTCCCTCCCTCCAAGCTTGTTTGAAGAAGCACTAACCGATTATAAGAAAGAAAAGAGCGATTTTCAGTCTTTCAAATTCATAACACCTGGTTGCCATTGCACATGCGTATATGTATGTATATGGCATTATGATTATCTACATTTTCATTTGTGTTCTTCTCAACTATCATATATCTTTATGTTAAAATAAATAAAGAATACATTTATTTTTTTTATATTTTAGAATTATAATAATAAATTAAAAAGATAATTAGTTAACTATATATCTATATAAACTAATTACTATACTATATTTATCTTCTCTTCTTGATTCAATCTTCTTCTTTCAACGCCTATATTATACTATTACAACTCAAAATTATTTTATTAATCCCTTTTTGGATGACAACTCTTATACAAGGTTCCAATCGTATTTATATTAATAGTTATGCTCTTAAAATCGTCTTCAATTCTAATGAATCTATACCCACAATACTGTATGCATTAGAAATTTTAGTTTTAACGGTAAGATCGAACTTATTCAAGTTGCAAGTAGCAACTTAAATCATTTTTCATTCAAACCATTAAATGTCATGTTTTACATATTAAGATTGGACTTGTTATGATTTATCTTTTGGGTAGAATAGCAATAGTTAAAAAAGGAGTTCATATAAATCTTCTCGTAGTTATTTCAAGCACATTTATCTTTGCCATCTTCTATAGTATTGGACGTTTTTTGCTTTTACTTCACGAAACAGGAATTATTCCTGTAAAAGGTATTTTTAAAGCAAATAACTATATTTATAATTTTTTTAGATGGAGAATTAAATTCAGTGTTGATATCATCTAGCATGTTCAATCTATTCTGTCTTTTCTATGTTCCATCGACATTTTTTGCAGTCATCAGTGAAAGGTAAACCTTATTTCAATTCGACTAGCATTAATTCCAAGTTTTAGGGTTTGTGCTACATTCTTTCTAGTTGATTATGAGAAAAGACAACGATTATACATTCCTGCTACTATTATCTCAACTTTAACAACTTTGTCAATCGTAGCTTCGGTACTAATGACATTTCATATCACACATCTTGGTGTTCTTGTTTCAGTTGTAGTATTTACAACTTTTGTTGCTTGTTTGGTGAGTTAAACATTTTTGTTCCTTTTCTACTTTTAAACAATTTTATCAAAAAATACTAATGTTGTATACTATTCATATAAAAAATTTGTTATTTCAGGCGTATGTTTGGCTATTTCTATACAATCTAAAGCTCTTCAAAAAAATAGAAACTATATCTTCAAGTCAGTATTCGTTGAGTAAAAGATTCCAATTACAAGAAAATATACGGGTATTTCATGTAATTATTGCATTTCTAAATAGTTTCTTATTCTTTCAGTCATTCCAGATTTTTAAAAAAGTCTTCCCTGTATTAGCTATCTTAGTGTCTATGATCATTGTCTTAGAATATATCTTAACTACTTCTCAATATACATGGCAAAGAGCAGAAACATTCGAAATATTAAAATCAAGGTGATATTTTCCTTAAACCATTTCAAATTACCTCATTTATTTTTAGTTTAATACCATCTGTTTCATTTTTATTATTATGTTCATATGATAGATGGCGAGAAGAACTTCTTCGTCTTGTATGTCGGCGAACAGAACGTGCGAAAGCTGTGACACAAGATGTTCAAGAATCCACAGATGCCTATTTTCGAATTTTTAATAATTCCTGGAAATAAGAAATATATAACATAATCTGTTTTAATCATTATAGAATTTATATAAATAAACTTTGATGTGTATATATGTATATCTGTATTTCTAATATATAATATTTCATTTATTCTATTAGTTTTGCTCATTCTGTTCATCTATTGAATATTTAAGACAAAGGAAATTTCTACTATATCTTGATTAATACATACATACATACATATATTTGTACATATATATAGTATAATATATACTATACTATATATAGATATATAGATATATACATAATTAGTATTTGAGTTTTCAAATAAATATCTCTTTTATTTTTGTTTCAAATTACGGCAACATTCTGAATAATGTTGTAGGTGTGTATCAAGAAGAATACTCTGATTTCATCAGTTATTACATAAACATTTTCATTTTTTAAATTAAAATAAGAAGTATGAATAGAAACATCATGCTACAATTCATTCATCAAAAGAACAAGAATATTACTTTAGATGTTGTTGCAAATTTTCTTTCACTTTTTCATTATCATAGCCATATATGCATAGTATATCAGATTATGACAAAGTGTTAAAACTTTGTGAAGAATATTGTTTTAAATAAACTTTTACAGCCTCACTATCTAATAATATTTATACATTCTATAGAAGATTAAGCAATTTTAAAAAGAAAAAAATATATAATTATTAGTTTTATTGTTATCAGATTATATAAATATATTATCAAATTTACATGATATTATGTAGGAAAAGTGTCAGCTTACAGATAGTTTATCATATTAAAATGAATCAAAAAAATGTGCGAAGATAATGATGAAGAAAACGCATGAGATTTTGAAATTCAGATGAATTATATTATTATTATGTCTACCAACTTTTTGTTATATAACTTATAACTGGAGTAAATGATACACCACATAAGATTCCTATAAATATAATAATAATACATATTATGTACTTAGAAGAATTATAAAATATACCTAACATCAGAGCAATAGATGCCATCATTCCACTAATTTTTTGATATTGAGCTGGAACAACACTGAAAATCATGTATAAACTGAATCATTTTCAAATATTTTCAAATAAACCTTGGAGTGTATATCATTGCCAAACTACTGAAATAACCACAAGTGAAAGCAAGAGTTGTGCAGCCGAAGAATGGCCACCATTCACTCTCAAAGATAACCTGATATATGAAACGTTCACTGATCAAGTTCACATTAGTTATTTAAAAACCTCATGTTTTCTTGAATTTGGTAAATAATTGCAATACATGAAGAAAGGTAGGAAGCCAATTCTTAGGAGATTTGGGACAACAAGCCAACGGGGAGATGGCTGAAAACATATTTTCAATACTTCATATAAACTTGTAATAAAGAAGTTTCAATAAACATACAAATTGTACATAATTGGCAAGTGTCGAACCAGCAAAAGCAAACAAGTTAAAGTTCAAAAACGTATTTATGGCATAGTACAGATTATCTAAAATAATTTAAAAATCAATAATAAAAAGAAATGTCACCTGGAAATACGGAATGTTTTCCACTGTTAGGAGGAGAATAAAAGGGTGTGTCGGTCATCATAGCAGGAAATATTGTTAAAGAAATAAAATAAACAAAGAAATTATTAAAAAGTTGAACCCAGCACTTGAAAAGAAAATTAATTACAATAACGATTTTTGAATAAAATTAAAACTCACAAGCTTCAAACAATCCCAATATTGAGCTAAAGATAGATTTTCAGCATCTTCATTTTTACGATTTTCAAATCCTAATGCTATGTATTGTTTATAAAAAGGCTGAAATATATATAAATATAGTCAAATATAAAAATATTATTCAGAAAACTAACAATTTTAACTAAAATATACAATGATATCAAACAGCAGACCAAAATTCCAAGAGATATCGAGAAGTATAGTAAAGCATTAAGTTCGATATTATCAGGAGAAACTAAAATCAGTTGATTGTAACTTCTAAATAAAACGAGAAAAACATACTTAAAGTTGTCATTATGCTCATTAAGCTGGTAAAAACTCCACAAAGATTATTTCCAATAATTAAAGCATTAATATAATTATCAGGGAAATCAGCACATATACCATAAACAGAACTTTGATATATTCCATTAGCTAAGTTCATTAACATAATGATTATTAATGTAACTATATAAAACCATTTCATATCTAAATTATTATTTTTTTATAAAATAAGATCTGTCATCTATTTCTAAACAAGTGAGTACAACTTACTTTCACCATCTGGTCCAGGTTGTGAAAAAATTACAAAAACTATAATTATTCCAACCAAAATACAGTTTACTATTAATGGAATAACAATTCGAAGCATGAGTGAACCACTGAAAATTCTTGGATATATTTCACATCATTAAAGATTTAAAATTAAAAAAAAAGAATTAGGTGCTCAAGTTCAACTTACAGATATGCTAATGCTGCATTGAAAAACATGATACCAACATTTGGAACTTGAGATGTTACACCAATAACACTCATGAAACTGTTAGCATAGTGTGTTGGTACTCCATTAATTGAAAACCAATAATCACGATAATACTGAAAAATAAATTCAAAAATAAACATATCACATGAGAGATTTCTAAAGTTTAAAGGTTAATATACCTGAGGCGCTATTGTAATGAACATATTCCATGACATGAGCATTCCTACACCATGTAGAAGAAAAATAAAATATACAATGTAATATGGATCTTTGGCTGTTATGGTTTTAGGTTCCACAAGCTCTTGTTCCTCAGCATTAAATTCATCTTCTGGATCCGGACACGTCGGCTGTGTCATTTCACCGTCAATCCACGATATTTTCACTCCGCGCACATCGGAAGTCGTGGGCACAAAATCAGGATGATCAGTCGAAACTGTGCCATCTCTCAGCTTGTACTCAATCGACATTTGTGCGAAAGCAGAAATGAAACACAAAAATACAAATGATATAGATGATAGACACAGAACGAATAAATAAGGTGTTAAATACTGAAGATCATCGCTAATGCAACGACGAACTAAACTTTCTAATCTTTAGATAAGATTTTCATACCAAATAGAAGAATATTTCGTAGTGATAAGAAGCAAGGTTTTGAATAAAAAGACGGAAAATATCATATATGAATGTCGCAAACACACAAATATCTTTTTTTTAAATATTTTTAAACAAATAATTTTAAGCGGATGTTCAAAGAAAAATATAAATTAAAATTCAAAACCAAAAACGGTGTAAAATGAAAAAAAACTAAGCGGCATGTAAGTACTTAAGTCAGAATATGTTGTAATTTTTCAAATATTGAGATTGAATTTATAGCATTCAGCATGGATGAGTGAGTTCCGGATATCTGTTGCACCTTGATTTCCGGACACCAACTGTAATTCGAATAAATATAATGTTTAAAATTAAAATATACTTTGTTAATATTAATATGCTAATAAAATATTTTTTTTTTAATTTAAATAATAAAATAAAAGATTTGAAAAATAATCAAAGTATTATTCAATTATAATTAGCATACAATAATAAAATAAATTCATTTTATAAACAACAATAATTGTGTTAAAGTTGAACTAACTCACTAACATCAAATAGTGGTTACATACTTACTATTCTTATACTTTGTTTCTCTTTTCGTTCTTTCCTTCTCTCTCCGTCTCTCTCTCTTCCCTCTCTCTCTCTCTCTTCATCTTTTTTTTCTGCGAAACCAATAAATTTTCAAAAACATTTTCAAGGTAAAATACTTACTTTTTCCAAGATAGGTCAGTTCCATCAATAGATAATTGATATAATTCCATATTTGATTTGAAACTCAGCTGATGAATTCGAAGCATTTGTATCAAATCCCATGAATTTACAAGAATAGAATTCATTATGTCAGTGTTTAAGGTATCATCAATATATGATTGTAATGACTAAAAATCGGAAAATTGATTATTTAAATCTTATAATCTTGATCATACTAACCAGCTTATGCTCATCAAACGTCAACAATTGCAATTCTTCCAACCTTGATGTTGTATCAATCATAATGATTTTAGGATTTTGAAAATATTCTGATAAAGCTACTGCTAATGTACCTCCCATGGATGCTCCAATCAAAATGATATTTCCTTCGATTTTTGATGACATGTCATCGTAATAGGCTTTGGCTAGACTATTCAAGTCAACAAAATATTTTCGATCTTTCGTTACAAAACTGAATGTATTTGGATGTTCAACACACAAAATTCGGCAATGTTTCCCATTTTTTATAAGAATATTAATCAAATGTCTATAAATAGCACATCCAGCAAACAATGAATGTATAAAAATGATTGTTTTCTGAACATTTGAAGAAGTTTTAACACAAGTTATATGTTTTTTAATTTGGATATCCTTCACTATGTTACAAACTTTCAACATATCCTCAAACTTTAAATTATTCAATAGATCTTCAACATCAATATTTTTGTTCTTCTGATTTATGAGATGGCAAATATTTACTAGAAGCATTGAATTGCCACCAACAAAAAAAAAATTCGATTGTTCATCAAAGTCAGTATGCAAGAGTATTTGTCTCCACCACGAAATCATTTCTGTTTTTGTGATTGTACATGAAACAAACTGAGGCTTATTTAGTCTATTTGAGGGTTCAATAAGATGCTTTAGAGGCTTATCTGATAAAAGATCTTGAATGTTGCAACAGTTTCCACTAGCATCTAATATTTCTAAAGCTTTTAAGGTTGAACCTCCATTTTCAAGAAATGATTTTTCATAATTTGAAAACCCATGACAAGCTAGAATATGGAGTATATCCTTTTGAGTATCATTCTTCTCTATCATATTCTTTATAGCTTGAACATCAATCTTCAAGTTTGGAGTTAAGGGAAACTGTTTTAAGCAGAAAACATGTGTCGGAGTCATGTAAGACGGAAGATGCATCTTGAAAAATTCCAAAATATTTTCCGAACTTAAGTTGGTTTGACATAAAACTGTCAAGCTTTGATTACTTTCTTCCCATATTGCTTTACAAAGACTAATAGAAGAATGTCGACATAAAACAGATTCAATATCCGACAATTCAACTCGATGTCCACGAATCTTAACCTGTAAATCCCGTCTTCCAATAAAAATTATATTTCCATCTTCAGTTTGTTTTACAACATCTCCGGTTTTGTACCAAATTTTCTGATTGAATGAAAGTTTTGATGAAGAAGATGCGTTATTCAAGTAACCTCTCATCATACCCACACCCGAAAGAAGTAAGATGCCCTCAGAATCTATCGTACATGTAGTATTCTGAATTGTTTTTCCAAGGTTTTGTGGATTATCATTTCTTCTCATTAGTCGAGTTAACGCATAAGCTGTTGTTTCGGTTGGGCCGTAGTTCTGGATAACATGTATTCCATAATCAATCGCTTTCGTGAGTAAGTTTCCTGGCAATTTTTCGGCTCCCACAATCCAGTATCGAAGTTGTTGTAAAGTTTTGAAAGTTTCATCTTTAAATATAGATACAAGAGCTGGAAACAATAGACAGATTGTTATTCCATATTTGAAAATAAGCTTTGTAAGCTGACGTGGTATAGTAGGATGGGCTCCTAGAATAAGACATCCACCGTTGCAGAAAGGCATCCAACTTTCCAAAATGCTATTATCATATACGAATAACGTAGCCTGATAAACAACATCACGGGAATTTACAAAAAAGTTCTTAAAATATAAAAAATTAAATTTAAAACTTTGAAAAACTAACCTTGGTACTACCATTCATCATATGAGCCATGGATTCCTGTTGAATACAAACTCCTTTAGGAGTTCCAGTAGTTCCCGAAGTATTGATGATATAACCTAGATCGTAACCAACATTCTTATTCCAACAGCGAATATTCTCTTTCTTTATTGATTTTTCAATAGAAATATGTTTTAACTTTATGTCTTTCCTATATGTTCCAAGATATACATAAATTTCTGAAGTTCTGGAAATAATTTCTGTGATCCTGCTCATTGGTAAATCATCTAGAATAGGCATATAACATGCTCCTGTAAGTAGGACTGCTTGAATCAAAATGTGAACTTCAAACGAATTATGTGAAATTATTGGAATAACATCGTCAGATCGAATAGGTTTTCCAGTAATTTCAATAAACTGTTGGCTGATTTTTCGAGAAATTACTTGAATTTTCTCTGTAATCTCTTTGTATTTGAAAGATTGTTCATCACAAGTAATGAATGCCGTATTATCAGAATAGGATTCAGCATTTTTTTTCAAAATTTCATAAACAGTTAAATGTGGGAAATCCGATAAGTTTTGATAATCAGATACAGAACTTCTTATTGTTTTTGTAGTTTCAGTTGAACGATCTAAAAACTTGTTGTTTTGAAACAGTAAATACGTGATTTCATGAAAGTTTCTTGCTTTCTTGATCTGTTCAAATACAATTTCCAATGATAGTTCATATTCTAAATTGTCTACAAACTCAATAAACGACAACGAATTTCCACCTAATTCAAAAAAATTATCAGATTGTTGTATATTATCCAATTTTAAAATTTTCTGGGCAATTTCGAGTATTTTCGAGACTTCAGGGTTCAAAATTTTCGAATTAGGTTTGATTATATTAAAATCATTTTTTGATGAAAATTGATTAAGTAATTCATCTGCAAATTCTTCTAATGACTGTGAATTCATAATACATGTACGAATAGTCATTATATATTTATTTTTATATTTATCAATATCAATTTCTATAGGAAATTGTAAAACATCTGGTAAATCTGAAAGATCTACATCATTATCAAATTTTTCTTCAAGTGTATATCTGAAATTGATGTAAATTTCAAAAATTTGTTTCAACATTCGACAGTTTTTTACAATTTCTGTAAAAGGCAAATTCTTTTCCATTATTCTATCAACATTTTCCCCAATTTTCTTTAAACTATGTTGTGAAGAGATATTAATAACTAAATTATTTAAGAAATAACCATACACATTTTGAACGCACTTGGGTCTGTTGATGTATGGAAAACCTATGTTTATCGAAGTTTTATTGAAACGTTTCTCATACAATATACTAAATTCTTTCAAAAAAACTGTAAAAGGTGATATAGATGTTGAACAAAGCATCTCAACACCAAAAGTTCTTTGACATTTTATGATTTCATGTGAGAGTTCTAAGTTGCAAATCAATAATTCATCACAACGTTCCAAATCAGAAACATGATTCTCAAGTAATTCAATCTTTTTTTGGTTATTCTTAGCTTGAATGTAGTGGATGTAAGTAAAGTTTTTCTTTTCCAGTTTACTTTCAAGATTTAAATCCTTTTCAAGTAAATTTGTTGTCCAAGCATCGGAGACAATATGATGAAGCGATAAATACGCAAAAATCTGATTATTATTGTTCAAGAATATACAGCTAATTGGCTCAGAAGTTGTCACACAGCCCGTATTGTGAAAATTTTCGATAAAAAATTTCAAATTTGAGATTCGAACGATTTCAGGAGAAAAATATGTTTCAGTCATAGACAATACGACTTGTCGTGTTCCATCTTTGGTTTGCTTAAAGGTTGTCCGAAATTGCTGATTTATTTGAACAATTTGCAAGAATTTCTTATGATATTTTGAAATTTCAACTGAATCATTTAATTTTTTAATAAAAGGTAAGACGTAATTCTGTTTGTCTTTGGTTTGTGAGAGAAAAAACATCTGTTCCTGTTCAGAAGATAAAGGATAATACTCTTCCTTAATCGATACATCAGCTTGTTGAGAATGCTTCGTAACATTGTTAATACAATTCTGAAGAGTTTTTTGAAATTTTTCAAGAATACGATTAATAAACTGATGTGAGAATAAGCTTTGAGCATAATCAATAATCAATTTATCTTTATGACTATCTACGAATATAGTCAATGGACATTTGACATATTTGCTTTTATAAGCTTTACAAGTCATAAATTCATTATTATAACAAGAATAATTATCAAAAACAATCATTATATCATATAAATGTGTGTTTTTTGAAATATTTAATAAATCTTCATACGATATAAAACTATGAGATATAGCTTCAATGATTACTTTGCTACAATACGATATATCATTTTTGAAATTGTTTGTTGATTTCATTAAAAGAATTGATGTATGAACAGCATAATCTATTATATTCTGATGTTTTTCTTGTCGAAAATTTACTGGAAAACCAATAGCCATTGGTCGTTTGTAAATGTTTTGAAAAATGTTTGCAAATATAGCCATTAGAACATGAAAGGGTGTGAGCATGCTAGACTGCCATTCAGCTGATAATAGTTTTAAACTGTCATGGAATTTTGGTATCGTTAACTCAATTGTAGATAATGTTCTATCAAATGTAGGAGAATATTCAGTAAAATTACTAAATTGACTGAACTGATAATCCCAGAATTGTGTATTAACTTGTTTCAGAGCTTCATATTGACTTGATTGCCATAGATGAAACTCAGCTAAGTTATCTCGTTCTAAAGAATTTCGCGACAGAACTTGTTGAAAATCTCGTAAAATTATATGAAATGAATATCCGTCAGAAATTAAATGATTTAAAGATAAAATAAAACTATTTTCTTTAATATATTTGATGGAAAACAGAGAATTATCTGTATTTTCGGTATTTGACCATGGATTCTGATAACATTCAGTACCTGAGAGAATCACTTTCTCAAAGTTTTTCTTTGTTTTTGTAAACTTTAAACGAAGTGAAATATGATGCATGATAATATAATTTATACTTTGAATTAACAAATTCTTTTCTAAACAACGTAAAAACTTAATTTCCAAGCTGATGTCGTATAAGAACTTATTTTCTATATTTTTGAATGATTTTAGTAATGTTTTCTGATTTATAGTTGGTTGAATAAAATTACTAACATCAATTATATTATCATATTGTTTCACTTCTTCAAAAATATTTGAAGATTTTTGAAGAAAAGAAGATAATTCTCTAGGTGTTGGATGTTCAAATAAGATTTTCAATGGTAAATCTTTATTTAATTCTTCTCCAATTAAATAAAGTAGTTTAATTGAAAGTAATGAATGACCTCCGTTTTGAAAAAAATTTGAATCAACTGTCAAATCAGCATTTTCTAGAATATCACAGTAGAATTTCAAAATTCTTTCTTCTAAATCTATTGATATTTCATGGTTAAGCGGCTCTTCTTTCAATTTACAATTGCTCAAGAAGCTCATGAAATCTTGTTCAAATTGAGCTACAGAATCTGAAGATATGATATTCTTCGAATATTCGATTCGAAGTTGTAAACCTTGAGAAGAATTGAAAAAGATAAACGAAATATCAAAATGTGTATGTTGAGGTAATTTCATCTCAACAGTTACATCAATTTCATTCATTTTTGGAATTACTTCTAAAGATGTCGATTGATATGTGATGCAACTTCGTATAGCATCTGATGGAATATTGAGGAAATTGAGTATATCAATCAGAGAATCAGATGAATGATTCATCATATCTAAAACTTCTTGTTTACAATATTTTATAAGTTCTATATTGGATGAAAATACTTCAGTAAATCCAATTGGTAAGGTTTCAGCAAAGAATCCAATAGAATTCATATTATTGCTCTCTCGATTGGATACAGTTACAGATGTCAAAATTGCAGATGTTTTCATCAAATTTCTTATAGAATGAACTATTCCAGCCACTAAAATATGAAAAACTGAACACTCTATCTGATTTGAAATAATTTCCAATCTTTTCTCATATTTCTGTAGACACACGATGAGATACGATGCTTCATTTACAATTTCTTTGAAATTACCTTGAATTGCTTTGGCGAAAGTTCTAAACTTAAGTTTCCAAAATTTTTTATCAATTTCTGGATTGTTCTTTGGAAATGAATTTTCAAAATTATATGAATTTCCATCATATAAATTAGTTAATTGATCTACTAATATGGCTATACTTCTACCATCAACAATGATATGATGAAACCATATCACAAGCACATATCGAGATTTATCTTTTCTTTCAAAATTTACTTGAATAGTATCTCTAGTTGATGGTAAGATCAGTTCTTCATTTCCTAATGAATGAAAGCATTCAGTTCCACTTAGCTGTTCAACTATAAGATCTCCTCTACAAGATATGAACTGTTGTCGCAAACTAAAGTTATTCAGTTTTGTTTGGTTTATAACTTGTTCAAGTTTCTTGACATTCAAATTTCCTGATAAGGTTAATTCAAGTTTAATTGTGTAAGCATCTGAATTCGTATGTAAGCTTTGTAAAAACCAAATTCTTTGTTGTGAAAGACTCATGGCCAAACATTTTTCAGATTTTACATCTTGTTTTTCAACTTTTTCATTATGTTTAGATCGGTTTCGAATACGTTCAGAAATATCTCCAACAGTCTTATGCATCATAATATCCATCAACTTTACCGAAATTCCAAACTTTTGAAGATCCTGAATCATCAAAAGCGCCTTCAAAGAGTCTCCACCGTGGGTGAAAAAATTGGAATTTCTGTTAACATTTGATAAATTCAGATATTTTTTGAATAGACTTCCAATAAAAGATTCAATATCATTCAATGTTTCTTTATCTGATTTTGAGTTAGAAGTTGCTGGCAGAGGCAAAGGCAATTTTGATTTGTCAACTTTTCCATTGGCATTTAAAGGAAATGTTTTCAGAAAAAATATAAGTTTTGGTACTGCATAGTCAGGTAATCTTTCTTTAGCTTTGATTATAATCTCATTTTCAGTTATATTATCCATTTTCGGTATTATATAAGCAGTAAGATGTTTGTTACCTGTAGTTTCTTGTGAAACAATCAAACAGGACTTAATTTCATCAAAAGTTGTGAAAAATTGTTGAAGCTGAAATATATATGATATAATAAATAATTTAAATAATACATACATCAGTAATATCAATAATTTGTCCGTTTATTTTTACTTTATGATCAAGTCTAAATAGATAATTTAATTTTCCTTGTTGATATTGAACTATATCTCCAGTTTTGAACCTATTCTTGAGCTTTCCAAACTTTTTTCTATTTTCTATTTCATTATTGAAATACCCTCTGAGAAATAAAGACTAATATATTATCTAATTCAAGCTTTATACCTGCAAAGCATATTCTTCAAATATAATTCTCCAATAAAACTTCTTGGAAGTAAGTTACTATTTAAATCTCGAACTTCCATTTCAAGATTATGATATGGCTGTCCAATATCTGATACTGAATCATTCTTTCGAAGTTTTCGAAATGAAGTAAATACGGTTTGTTCTGTTAAACCATATTCCTAAAAAACAATATTTTAAAAAAGAAATATAATATAAAGATTTAATATTACTTGCATAATATTAATATTCATTTCTATTAAATTTTCTAAAGTATTAAGCTGTATAGGTTCTCCACCAAAATGAATTGATTCCAAACATTTCAAACACTTCAATTGTTCAGAAGAAATTGAAGATAGATAAGCCGGCATAATATAAGCATTAGAACATTTCTTAAGTTCATTTAGTTTTGGAATTTGCTCTGCTGCTAATACACATGAACTTCCGTTTGACCAAATTTTAGTCAAGTCGGCAAAAAATATGTCAAATGCATAGTTAACAACCTGAAACTTGAGTTTGGATTTGAATGAATTTTACAGAAAAACCTGGTATATAGTAGATCTGGAATTAATAAATAACTTCTTTGTATATTCACATGCTAAATTGCTATGTCCCTTTAGAGGAGTACAAACTGCTTTCGGAATTCCAGTACTTCCAGAAGTAAATGTCATATAACCCAAATCAGAAGATGCTAGTCTATTGAATTGATTCGAAGAAACGCTTGTGAAGGATTCTGATTCCGAGAAAACATAAACATTTTCTTCATTCAAACGATCTTTTAAATCTGAACGATCCGTAATAACAATGCAACTTTTCATTTGTAAAACTGAGTCTACGATCCTATCAATTGGCCAATCGTAACTGATTGGAATTATTGTTAATCCACACATCCAACTTGAAATAATATTTTGAAGAAGTTCAATATTTCTATTGCAAATTAAGAAAATACTTCTCTCTATCGCTAATATTTCACCGTGAAATTGGAAGTACTCCTGAGATAGTTGTTGGGAAATAGATAAAGCTTTATCTTTTAATTCTATGAAAGATAGTTTATCATTGCAATACTCAATTGAACTATTAACTGATTGATCTTCTTTTATAAAATTTTCAAACACAGTTGATTTAGGGAAATCACTTTTGTTTTTAAAAGAATTATTAGAATCAATCTCTAATTCATATTGTGATATAACTGAGATTTCCGAAATTATGCGATGTATACCATGAGATGAAAGATTCTTCAAAATGAAAATGAACTTGTTACTTAATTCAGTAATAAATTGATTTGAATATAAATCCGTTTGATATTCGATAACTATATTATATTGATTTTCTGGAGATTTTCCAAAATACCAAGTTTGCTCATATTTGGAAAAGTTATGATTCACAAAAGAGACATCATGATTATTTGAATCTGAATGATTATCTTGAACAAGAAGAACCTTAAAATGAATTATATTAAATATATTATTATTGTTTCAAACATACCTGGAAAAGAGGTAATAACTCTACTCTATCGCCAGGTGATTGTTTAACTAAATCACGAAATGGTACCGTTGAATGGTTAATAATCTGGTGAATCTGCTGGGATATTCGAAGCAGAAAATCGTGAAAAGTTAATGAAGAATCGATTGATATGAACAGAGGCAATGTATTCACGAAGCAACCAATTATATCTTGACTTTCTTCATTCCGTACAGACACAGGGAAACCAATACAGAAATCACTAATTAGAGCAACTTTATGAATTAATAGAGAATAAATAGAAACGAATATAGAAAAATCTGAGCAGTTTGATGGCTCTCGAAGTTTTCTGATAAATTCTGTAAAAGATGCTGGTATTTCTACAATTTTACGGCAACCGTGTGATGATTGCAGGTTTCGTCTTGGAAATTCGCTTATAATTTTTTCAGATTTATCACAAAATTTTGTGAGATTGTCTTCCCAATATTGCTTATCCTTTTCTTTTATTTCAAAGTTGCACTCATAATACTGTTTACCTATCTTGATATTCTTCTTTTCCAACAAATATTTTAATTGTTTCATAAAAATTGAAATTGAAATACTGTCAATAGCTACATGATGAAAATTGAAATATATTTTGAAGTTATGATCGGAATTTCTCAAAAATATTTTCAACGGAATATCAGTTAAGATATTCATATTTGTATCAAAATCATTTAAATGTTGATTTATACAAGGTGAAAGAAAACATTCAGTTCCAGATAAAATTGTAAAAGGATAGGAACGTTCAGTCATACTGTTAAGCGAAGATTCGTAAATAATTCGAAGAATTTTATGATACATAATCAACTTATTAATATAATGAAATAAAGACTTAATAGAATATTGACTTTGTTGAAAATTTACAGAAAAACTTTCTAAAAACTGTCCTCTTTCATTTGAATATAATTCATTTAAAATCATAAATTGGATTTGTTGATATGATAATTCATAGTTTATTTTATCATTCACCTTCAGTGAATTAGTACTATTCATTTCAATGGGTGATGAATGATGTCGATTACATATTGATTTGATATAACAATATAATCGAAATATTGTATCATATTCTGATGTTATACCAATTTCAATAGGAAACTCTTTCATTAGCAAAAGTTCTAATTGGGTTCGTTGAAGAGAATCCATTCCCATTCTGATAAATGTTTCATGCTCATTAAAGCTTTTTGTGGAAAATCCAACAATTTCAAAATATGGTAAGAAAAATCCTACATAATTAAAATCTGTTGCCTCCAAATAGGATGCTTTTAGCTGAGAAGATAATGATAATTCTTCAAAATGTATGTTCTCAACCTTTGCTATAATCATTCCATTTGAATTACAAACAGACAAACTCACAGAGCTATTACTTCTTTTTATACATTTAATCTCAATTGAACCACAACAGAAAACTGGTAGAATCACCTTATCAATGGATTGAATATGATTAACATCGACCGGAAGTGACTTTTCTAACAATATTTTCATCAATATTATTAGGTGTTCATCTTTGAATATGTGATCCTCAGCCACCGAAATTTTTAGGACTCCCTCTTCATCCTGCTGATAATGGCTAACGACATCGTTAATATTGTCTGTTTCAAGAAGATCACATATAGTTGCAACATCAGTTGAGCATAGAGATAGTGGAGTTATCTTATTATCTGAATTACTCATAAGTTCAATTTCTGTTGAAGTTAGGCTTTTGATATTGGCTGCTAAATAATAATTATCATAATATTTCCATAGATAACATCTTCTAAAAATAAAAATAAATAAAATAGCAATATCTAAGTTACGTAACGTACTCATTTCTCTCTGGAAGATTACTCAAATCTGATGTTTTGGTTAAATTTTCTATCAAAAGTTGAAGAGAAAATGTATCAGACATTAATCTGGCATCAGATACGAACTGAATGAAATTATCCCAAAAATCATTATTCATCTTTTATAACTATAAAAGAATTATAACTAAAAAAAAGTAAGTATATATATAATATCTATAAAAAAGCAATATTCAAAGAGAATAGACAGAAAGAGAGGAAGAAACAAAAATGAAGAATACTAGATTAGATACAAACATAATATAGATAGTAATTTGCTGATTGCTGCCAATTTCTGCTAAATAAGTTGTAATTACCCTTATTACAATTACTATTATGGCAGAACTTTTAAAAATATTTATTTATAACAATATTTGAGACTAAAAACTTTTTTAAAATTGTTAAAAGTTTTACGCGAATTATCAAATGTTATTTTCATTTAATACTGACAGAAGAAACAGTACGGTTGTAATATTTACATCATATATACAATTCATTTACAAATTCTTTATTATTAGTTATTATTATCCTTACTATTCTTCTTCTTCTTCTTCTTCTTCTTCTTCTTATTATTATTATTATTATTATTATTATATAGAATATATTCTCTTGATCACTGTGTAAATTTTTATTAAAGGTACTTGTAAACTGTATTTGAAATTTTACAAGGTCTTATTATTCTAAACACACAGCATTTTTATTATTAATTGTACAATGCTCGCAACTTTTTATACATACGTTCAAGCATACGTAAATCATCATTATCATTTTAGAATTAATTTTAATTTTATTTTTTACATTGTTTTCTCAAATTTTTTTGATAAATCCAAGCATTGAAATTACTGTGGCTAGGCGGCAGAAGTATTTTTGCTCCAATGCGAAAAATCTGCTCCAATGAGAACATTAAATTAAAACGGCGTACGCAGTATTCAACTTTGAAGCTTTTGAAAAATTCTTTTTTTCTGTTATTTTTCTATTTGATAATGTCGATAATTTATTATTTTGTTGCAAATTGTTCATGTTTATAAAATTATTGTTCGAACTTAATATATTTTCCCTAATATACTTCATTAACATGTTTAGGTTTATTCTGTGGCCAACCTCTTCCTTTTAAAATGGCCACTATTTTATCAGCTCAAGAACGAGCCATGAGGAAAGATCCTCCAAAGAATTGTGTAGTTATTCCACTTCGAGATACTCTAGATGATGTAAGTTTTTTATTTTTTAAATTCTTTTTCCGTTTGATTGTTGAAGGGGGATCTTCTAGGCCTCAGCTCTTAAAACTCTGCGGAGATTTACTATAGAAGTTTGGAATTTAACCCAAAATTGGATTACCTGTTCTCGTAATGCTACGAGCATACTTGAAGTCCTTGTTAACAATCGCTTAAAAATATTATATTCTCGTAATTCATACGCGTTTGATGAGTTTTCTTCGTCAAAATTATCAGACTTCGAGCGAAAAGAGGCCCTTTCCATTATAGTAGATCATGTAACGCTTATAAACAATGATATTGATAAACTCCAACGTATTATCGATAAATTTGGAACTGCCTTGACTAGAACTAATGCATATAATGAATTGTATCCAAAAGCTGGTCCTCAAATAACTCATATCTTGACCACTCTTACTGATTGTATTCCCGAAGTTATAGATATGTATGAAAAAGAACTCCAATGCAAGCGTGACGGCCTAACAGATATTTCTAAGTTTGAAAATTTCAATGTTTTTTCTGCTATATGCCTGTCCTTCAAATATGAGCCATTTGTTGATGAGAACTTGATAGCTAAACTTTATGCATTAGTGTCAACTGAAGCATAGCATCGCTATGAATAAATCTTTATGCAAAACTATCTTCTTTTCTTTTATTAAACAAGAAGCTACAGTTCAATCCATTACAGGAAAGTATCGAGATCAATTTCGAAGATTTGCCAGATGGAAATGAGGTACTTCAAATTTTACGAGCCGAGAAGGCTTATCTTCACTATTGGATTCGATTAGGGGTATAGCTTAAATCTTATGTTGAATATTATGCCAAATATGCTTATAGCTGGAATATTACCGTAAAGGTTTATATGATGTTTTCGTACGTCTCTTGGAAAATTCGGGAAGTGAAGCATCTCTTGATTATGAGGATGTTTCAAACGATCAAATGAAAGCCTTAGATATTTTAGCAGCTTATTTCGTTAGATTGGTGAGTTTTATGAGGTTAATATTAGATGAAAGATTCCTTATTAAGGCACACAAGGAGAGGGCTAATAAGGAACGTAAAAGGGATTTATTTGCCAAAGCCACCCTTTTATATACTACAGCTGATAAGCTGAAAATGTACGATACAGACCATTTGACAGGAAGAGCTTACTTTTGTCTCGTGGAAGGAAAGCACAACAAATTGGACTCTGCTGCGCAGCAGTTTAATTTCGTTTTAAAGCAGGTATTCTATCGGACAACATGTTTTTTTACTTTAAGTATTGCTTTAGAATTCTAACGATATTGCTGCTATGATGGGAATGGCATGTATTTCTTTTAATAAGAAAGATTATAAAACTGCTCTTTATTACTATAAAAAAGTAATTTTGTCGCCGCTTGGAAAATTTAACTGATATTTGTATTACAGTGTCTAAGACAAAAACCCATAGGACCCCCGGATTTTCGGGTTGGAATAGGTTATTGCTTAGCCAGAATGAACAAATATGAAAAGGCTCGGTATTCGTTTTTATATTGTTTTAAATTCTATGTTACTATTTTCAGAATTGCTTTTGAAAGGGCACTAGAAATTCAAGCAACTCATGTATCAGCTCTTACTGCTCTCGCAATCATGGATCTAAACGAATATACTGAGCACTCATTACAAGTACTGATTTTGTTTTTGTATAGCTGTGTTAAATATTTAAATTTCAGTTAGCCGTTCACAGACTTAGTGCTGCATATAAATTAGAGCCTGAGAATCCTGTAGTTTTAGTTCATCTTGCCAACCACTTTTTCTATAGAGAGGTTTAGAATTCTTTCAAATTATTTAGAATTCTTCTTTATTTAGGATCGTGCTCGTGCTGAACAACTTGCTTGGCATGCTATGTCAATTGCCGAGAGTGATCAAATTCGGGCTGAAGCGTGTTTCCAGCTGGCGCGTTGTTTTCACTGTAATAAGGATTATGACAAAGCCTTCAAGGTACTTCGAAAAATCCAAATTTTGATGGACATTTTTCTTTGTAGTATTATTACCAAGCTACAACTTTGAATCATCCCTCCTTCATTTTACCTTATTATGGTCTTGGTCAGTTACATATTCAACGTGGTGAATATAATCAGGTATAATATATAATTATATATAGATCGTGTTAATTGTCATTTTTTGAGGCTATTCATGCTTTTGAAAATATTTTGAAAGTTCATCCGAACAATACCGAAACTTTGAAAATAGTAGGATCACTTTATGCTCATTCCGAACAAGATAATCATGAAAGAAGACAAAAAGCTCGTGATGCATTCGCGAAATATTTGGCAGTGTTCCCTGATGATATTGAAGCATTGATTGATATGGCTCAATTATTGGAATATGTTGATCCTCAGGTACGTTTATTCATTTTGCTTGCACTGATAGTTTTTTTCTTCTATAGAAATCATTGAATTATTATGAACATGCTGTTGAGTTATTATCCAAAGAAGAAATTGATTCGCCTGCTGAAATTTTAAACAACATGGGATCTCTTCATATGCATTTAGGAAATTTCAAGCAAGCTTTGGAGTGCTATGCGGATGCTGAGCATCGTCTTCTGGTTTATAAAAATTCCAAATTATCTAAAACATTTTATATTCAAATTTAGATGGAAAATGCCATGGAAACTTCAGATGGTCAAAATGTTTTACTAACTATTCGTTATAACAAAGGAAGATGTTATGAGCATATGTGTCTTTTTGATGATGCTGCTGACATTTACAAAGGAATTTTAAAAATCAGAGAAGATTATATTGACTGTGCGTTTCAGCTTCTTATCGCATTTTAAATAACCCTTTTCAGGCATGATTCGCTTAGGTTGTCTTGCTAGAGATCGGGGGCAAATTTATGATGCCTCTGTTCAATTCAAGGAAGCAATGTCAATAAACCCCGGTCATGCTGACGCCTGGACTTTAATAGGTAATTTGCATATGGCAAAACATGAGTAAGTTGATTTATAATTCAACATGTTTTGAACAATTTTTTATAGATGGGGACCAGCCCAAAAGAAGTTTGAGCACATTCTCAAACTTGGCGATCTCAAGCACGATGCCTACTCACATATAGCCTTAGGAAATATCTGGTTGGAATCTTTATTCAGTCCAACAAGAGATCGTCGTAACGTATCATTTTTATATTCCTGTTTGCTTTGTTAATTTTCTGTATTTAGGATGAAAAATACATGGATCGTGCTATCAGCATGTTCGCTAAAGCTATCAAAATTCAACCAAGAAATATGTGGGGAGCAAATGGTTTAGGTTGTGTATTAGCTTTGAAGAAACAATGGTTAGAAGCTAGAGATATCTTTACTCAGGTATTTTTTCATTAATTGTTTAACTTATCGTTATTTATGTTAGGTTCGTGAAGCAACAGCTGAATTTTTTGATGTTTGGATCAACATTGCTCATGTATATATGGAAACTAGACAATACGTTCCAGCTATCCAAATGTAAAGTTCTCTCTTCGAAATTTAGGCAAGGTTTTTCTTATAGGTATGTCAATGCTATGAAGAAATTCGGCCGAGAAAGTGATTCTCTTATGCTTATGTATTTAGCTAGAGCCTACTTCCGAGCTAGCAAGCTTCAGGAAAGTAGAGAAACTCTAGAGAAAGCTATCTTTGAAGCTCCAGATAACGTGCAAATCAAGTTTAACCATTCTTTCATTCTAAAAAAAATGGCTAAAGAAACGTTGGAAGACGTAAAATCCACAACTAATATGGTCAATGGAGCTATCGAGGATTTACGCACCGCTGAACGGTTTAGCTATCTGTCCATCCCTTGGTTTATTTCTTTATTTCAGTGTTTTAACTTACATTAGCAATAACAAAGATGATAGCTTAAGCGGTGCTAGATATATATCACGTACATCAGCTGGAGAAGAAGCTCGTGAATGTAGGGATTTGTTGAAACAAGCTCAAACATATCTTGCTCGCGCCCAGCAGCAAGACGAAGAGGAAAGTCGACTCAGAGCAAAACAAGAAGAAGTCTGTGATTTTATATTTTTCTTTCATTGTTTCTTAATTGCAGGAGCGCTTATCGTTAATGCGCAAGATGCAAGAGGAACAACAAGAAAAAGAGGCCGAGCGATTACGAAAGGAAGATGAATTACGGTCTCTACGTCATACTTATGTCAGTATGACAAAGGATATCTTGAAAATGCCAGAGGTGAGATATCATCCAACTATTCAACTCATATATGGTTGTAATTTTTTTCAGATTGTTGAAGAAAAGAAATCCAGAGGATATGGAAAGAAAAGGAAAGGAGGCGCCGATGAGGGCGAATTTGTTAACGACAGCTCTGATATGGGAGATTGGCAGGGTGAAGAAGGAGGAGAGCGAAAGGAAAGGAAGAAGAAAGACGTACTATATATATCTTATTTTCGTGGTGGTATAAATTCCTACTTTTCAGAAAGAATCCAAGAAAGCTTCTCGTAAACGTAGAGAAAAAAGAGAAAGAGGTGGAGGTAGTGGATCAGATCAAGATGATCGTAAAGCTGATAGACGAAAAAAGAAGGAGGAAGCTGCTGCTCGAAAAGCTGAATCTAAAATGTCAAAACAAAGTGCCAAATGTATGCATAAATTTGGATATTATCAAGCATACAAATTCATTTTGCAGTTAAAAGTCGTGCTTTCCTTCCATCAGACGAAGATTCTTCGGATGACAATGCTCCAGGACCTTCAGAACCAAAAGATGACTCAGCTGCAGCTGAATTTGAAGATAGTCCACCTCGGGCTCCAATCAGTAGCAGTGATAGTGACGATAGTGTACCAAAACCACGAAAGAAGAAGGTATTAGTAATGAAAAGTATATCCAAGTATTCTATGTTAATTTTAGGCTGCTGTGGATTCTGATGAGGAGTCTGATATGAATTCTGACGCGTCTTCCCCTGCCGTTAGGCCCTCCAGAAGAAGCGAAGATGACAGTGAAGAAGAAGGTCCCAACTTAAAAAAGATTATCGCTAGTGATGATAGTGACTCCGACTAGACTTTCTTAGATCATTTTTTCCGGTTTCTTTGCTTTCTAACCCGTGAAAATTATTTGTATGTCTTAGAAGGGTCTTATCTTTGAAGTACTAATAGTAAAACGTCCGTTCCCCATTCAAATGCATACTGTTGTACAAATTATTTATTTCTACCAAGTTGTTGTTCACGTTTGTTAACATGCTGAAAAAAAAATTAAAAGTCTTCATGGTTTTGTTTTAGTTTCAAGCGATATCGCCAAGTTGTTTTCTCGGGAATCTAAATATGACAACTATTTCCTAACAAATTCAGATGTCGGATGATGAAGAACAGACTTTCTCTCAACTTCAAGCTGAGCAAAATAGAAAGCATAAAAAAGCAGGAGGATGGCAAGTTTTAGGTTTGTATGCTACCTTGTTTTTGATACAGTTGTTTCTCAAGGTCTCGATCATACTGTTTTCAAAGGAATTGAAAAGAAGGGTTTCAAACAGCCTACTCCTATTCAGGTTTTTATTAGGATTAACTAGCTTTCTTCATTTTTTTTTTCAGAGAAAAACTATTCCATGTATTCTTGATGGTAAAGATGTAGTCGCTATGTCTAGAACTGGAAGTGGTAAAACCGCTGCATTTGTTATTCCTATGTTACAAAAGTTAAAAAGAAGAGACACTAAAGGAATTCGTGGTTTATTAATATCTCCAACAAGAGAATTAGCTTTGCAAACTTTTAAAGTTGTGAAAGAGGTTTTATATATAATTTTCCTGTTCTAATGTAACAATTCAGTTTGGAAAATACACTGGCTTACGATGCGCTATTATGGTAGGAGGAGATGCTATTGAAGATCAGTTCTCCACAATTCATGATAATCCAGATATGTGAGTTCAATTTTTATCTAATTGAATCATATATTATTTACATTCAGCTTAATTGCAACCCCTGGACGTTTACTTCACGTCGTAGTTGAAATGGACCTTAGATTATCTCAGGTTCAATATGTGGTATTTGACGAAGCTGATAGATTATTCGAAATGGGCTTTCAAGATCAATTAACAGTATGTGAAACATGCCTTCACTTGAGATGGTTTTGTATTATAGGAAACGCTGAAAAGAATTCCTGAAAATCGTCAAACACTTTTGTTCTCCGCTACTTTACCAAAAATGCTCGTAGACTTCGCTAAAGCTGGTCTTACAGACCCTATGCTTAGTAATTTTATAACGTATTAATTTCTCAAAAAATTTATATTCTTCAGTTCGCTTGGATGTTGACGAGAAAATTAGTGATAAACTTTCTATGGTTTTTGGTTTATCCCGAGTTGATGATAAGCTAGCTACTCTTGTTCATTTATGTCGTAAAATGGAGGAAGAGAAGAAACAAACTGTAGTATTCTGCGCAACTATGAAGCATGTAGAGTAAGTTTTTTGTTTTCTTGAAACTTCTTTATGGTTTTCTATTCAAGATATATCGTTGGTGTTCTTCAACGTGCTGGTATTGAATCATCTTTCATCTACAGTCAGCTTGATGCTACCGCTAGAAAGATGAATATTGCTAGGTGATTCAAACGTTTGTTTCAATAACTAGATTTTTTTCAGATTTCACGACAAAGAAAATTATATTCTCGTTGTAACTGATGTTGCAGCTAGAGGTGTTGATATCCCATTCTTAGATACTGTACTGCTTGCTCTGTTTTGTGTTCCTATTATTTGCATTACAGGTTATAAATCTTCATTTCCCCCCCAAGGCTAAATTGTTTGTTCATCGAGTTGGTCGTGTTGCTAGAGCTGGAAGATCTGGAACTGCCATATCTCTAGTAGCCCCTGATGAGCTTCCATATGTGGCAGATTTATTCTTATTCTTCGGAAAGCCTATGCATTTTGCTAGAGATGAAGATAAATATAATGGTAAACCTTATAACAGTTGTGCAAAATTATATTTATTAATTGCAGAGAATTTAACTCTCATTGGACGTGTTCCTGATGAAGTTGTATCTTTAGAAATCGAATTTTTGAATTCTATTCATGATAACAATGAGGATCTGGTAAGTTAAATTATAATTGATTATCTTATCATTCTTACTTTTTTAAGTTGGATCTACGACAAAAGTCTAGAAATGCTATGATGAAGTATATGCGAACAAGACCACCACCATCTGCTGAATCAGCACGACGTGTTAAGGAAGAACTGAGATTGAAAGCTCTTGAATGCTCAACTCATCCATTCATTCGTCTGGAAGGTGATCAACAACGATATGATATTCTTAACCAATTAGCGAAATACAAATCTCATGCAGTAAGATTACAGTTTGTAACAAATAGTTTGTTATTTTTTTGTAGACCATATTCGAACTGAACATAGGAAGTAAAACTCAAAGTGCACAAGTGATGAAGGAAAAACGACGTCATCATCAATTGTTCATAGAAGAAGCCACAGAAAAGAAGGTACTGTTACTAAATTTACAGCGGGAAAAAGATGTATTTAGGAAAGAGATAGGGCTGCCTTACAGGATAGAGCAATTGAAGAAGAAAAAGAACGAAATACTACAGTCGTAGAAGTTGGAGATGATGAATTAGTGAGTTGAAACCTCTATAAATAAAGTTAATTGTTGCCTCCTAGGCTGATGTTTTTACAGCGGTTGTAAAAACAGCAAAATCCAATAACAGAATAGATAGAGCTGAACAAAGACGAAAAGAAAAGGTACAACTCATTTTGTCTTAATAACTTGAAGTTTCATATTTCAGGAGCATCATTACTTATCTTATACTGCAGCTGATCATGCTTCTGAGAGTCAGTTAGCTCTTCAAAAGATTGATTTTGCTAAGCAAGCTGAAAACGCTGCTGTTGAAATTATTGGAGACGATGATAAAGGGATGTATAAACATCAGAATGCTAAAAAATGGTATATAAGCTATTCTCATTGGATAATTCACCCTATATATCTAGGGATCGTAAGAAGAAGAGATACGTTGGTGTTTCCGGCGATGATCCAGCTCAGAAGAAGATTAGAACTGAAGATGGAACATGGTTACCAGCTTCATACAAAACAGGAAGATATGAAGAATGGAAAAAGCAGCAGCGTATTGGTTTCAAAAAGGTATTTGTACCCAAAATGATACATATATCATTTTCTTATTAGAATGAAGACGGAGACGGAGAAGGCGATGAAGAAAGTTCAGCCCATCAAGGAGGACCCCGTCGTAATAAATGGGGCAAACAGAGAGGAAAGCAAACTGTAAGCCTCTAATTTTAATTACTTAAGCATTTATTTTATCTGTTTTCAGAACGTTAAATCTGAACTTAAAAACTTCGACCAAATTTCTAAAGAGCGAAGAAAGCAAGGCAAACTTCAAGCATATATGGAACACAGAAAAACAGAAAACATTAAACGAAAATCTTCCGGTTTCAAAGGAGGCAAAAAAAGTGGTAGAGGAAGAAGAAAATAATTTTAGTTGTTGGACAATCATTTATTGTTGTTTTGTTTTTGTTATTGTTGAACCTGTTAAGATTTATTTACAAATTAAACTTTTACTATTAAATTTTTAACTTCTGTATAACAATCGAAACAACAAAGACACCTGATTTCCTTGAGGGAAAAAGAAATTGATATAATATATAAATTACTCTTCACACCTATACATGCATTACCACATGAACTAAAATAAAAAGAACAGTGATATGGTACTTCGGGGTACGTGTCATTACGTTCGGGAAAATGTGGCGCGAATTATAATTCTTTTTTTGGCGCGAAATTCTTGCTGAAAAGGATTCATTCTTGTCATTACACGTCGTGGTGTTTCATTTTGAATTGTTCTGTTGCTTGCCTCTGTCTTCATTTGCTATCTGTTATATTGTCAGTGATTTAAAATATTTTTTTAAGACTAACTTCCCCTAATCATGTTTGAGGCTAAACTCGCTAACGCTTCTCTCCTTAAGAGAATTGTTGAGTCAATCAGGGTTTGTTTAGTACAGTCATGCTTCTTATTATTAGAATTATATAGGATCTTGTCAATGACGCTCCCTTCGATTGCTCCGAGTCCGCTATGTGCCTGCAAGCTATGGACTCTTCTCACGTAGCTCTTGTATCCCTCAAGCTCGAGGTAATTCATTTTTTTCATTTCTAAAAGTACTAATGTATTTTAGGTTGGACTTTTCGAAACTTACAGATGCGACCGTACTATCAACCTTGGAATTTCTTTGGGCAACTTGCTCAAAGCTTTAAAATGTGCTAACAATGATGATACTTGCATGATTAAGTATGAAGAAACTGACGGAGATAGCATCAACTTGTGTTTCACCGACCCAAAGAGAGATAAGACCCAGGTTCGTTCTTTCGTTCAATTGCAGCTTATCTTTGTCGTTTAAGGAGGTCACTATTAAAATGATGGATATTGATAGCGAACATCTTGGTATTCCCGAGCAAGATTACTCGGTTGTTTGTGAGATGCCTTCTGCTGAGTTCCAGAAGACATGCAAAGATCTTGCTATGTTCTCTGATTCCATGAACATCACCGCCACTAAGGTTTCAGCTTGAGTGAGCTGACGATTGTTAATGTCTTTGTTTCAGGCCGGAGTTACCTTTACCGGAAAGGGAGATTCAGGACAAAATGTCGTCACTTTCGCTCCATCAGGTGATGCTGATAGCGAGAAAGATGTAAAAATAAAAAGTATTCGAAAAATTAAAATATACTCTGGATTTTAGGCTGTAACTGTTGATGTTAAGGAGCCAGTTAATGTTAATTTCTCCATTAAGTATATGAGTCAATTTACTAAGGCTACTCCTCTTTCTGATAGAGTTCGCATTTCATTGTGCAACGAAGTTCCAGTCGTTATTGAGTAAGTCAACTGCTTTAAATGCAATATATACTTGCCCTAGGTACCCAATTGAGGACAACGGATACTTACGTTTCTACTTGGCTCCCAAGATTGATGATGATGATGATGCTAACATGGAATAACTTATTACTCTAACTCCTTGCCTTGTTTTTATGCACCATTTTTGTAAAATTGTTAATTTTTCCCTGTAATGAATGAAGTTTGATCTCAATCCCTGACTCGCTTAAGCTGAAAGAAATCTTGTTGAGAAAATTCATGTGAAGATCTTCTGTTATGCATGGCATGTTTTCTGCCAGTCAGCCGGACACCTTTAAACTTGAATGGATGAGTGAGTTGTGAAGGTTTAACTGATTTTGTAAGGTTTTATTCAGGCGATTGCAACATGTTGTAAGTAAGTTCGGCTGTCAAATCTGTTGAGAGATAACTATGCGATAGGCAGAATAACGAAGAGAAACTTGGAGTTCTAAGATGAGAGAGAATTAGAACGATGAGAGGAGTCATGACTGATATTTATTACAACAGAACACGGCGAGAAAACTTTGGACACAGACTGGACTCTCTCTGTTTCCTCTTTATCTTCATCAGCTTCTCAGCAACTTTATTGCCAATAGTCATATGGATTTGAATGTTGATTTCATTTTATAGTGATTCGTCTTCTGAACCTTTTCGCATCTAAATAATTTTTTTAACGCAGGTGGTCTTCGCCTGAGAGCTTTTAGGAATATTTAATATTTTGACCAATCGTTAAGTACTTCTCCGGGTGAATGTTTATAAACTCATTGAACCATTTTACTCGTCATTAAGCCTGCTTCACATACTTTTGATATCAGAAAGCGCACAATTTTATGTTTTTACGTCTTTTTCTAACTTTTGAGTGTTTTTGCCTATGTCATTTTGGCTATTTTGAGCCATTTACAATTGATTTAAGGTATGTCAAAGAGTTTATAATCAGATCCAGATGCATATGAGACGAATTCGTTTTATCTTAGTTATTCAAAACATTTGCAACTTGGGTTGTATGTAGAAATTATTTCACGATGTTGAAACGAGAACCATCTTGTTTATGACTTTTATAACTTATTCTCACATTATCATTCATTTCAGTTTGTTCTAGCTTAGGGCCAACTTAGCTAACCATTATTTTATAGTATTTTTTCATTTCTTTATATTCTTATAGTTCATATCATTTGTTGAAATTATTTTGGAAACTTAAAATTTAAAAAATATTCAGGCAGAACAGTTGATCTTTAATAAAGATTATCATCCCTCTCTAACTAAGTTGAGAATTTCTCTCTCTATAAAAGGAGAATGTGCTACATTCACTTGTGTCATCGTCATAATTAAGAAGCATATTGTTTGAAGATATAAGGAAGATTTTCTAACCTTCCTCATTGTCTACACTTAGCCTATCATCGATTTGCTCGTTTTTGAGCCTGTTGTGTGTGAGTAGACGATTGAGCGAACAACTGTTGATCTCAATCAGCTTTCAGCACTAGTAGTCAAAACTACATGAATACACCATTTACGGGAATAATGCTTTCTATTTTTGGTAATTCTGTTGAATATTGCTTAAGCTTTGAAAAGTTTACATCGATCGTTGCAGTTTTCTCATTTTTAATACAATTGTCTGAATCGAATACATGGAATGTGATAAGTCAAGATAATTGCCTGGAACATCGTTCCATATGCCTGAGAGATGAACGTTGTAGCTTTCATTTTGAGACATTTGAACGAACTTGTGGATATTCGTTAAGTAGTAAGTATTGAGAATAAATTTTTCCTTTTCTCATGTTTTTTCCGGATAATATGATTGATAGAAACAACTTTTCTTTTTTAGGTTGTTCAGTACCATCTCCTTCAGATTGTGTAGTAGTAATACGAAAGATTAGAGATTTTTTTCCATATCAGAAGTGTGTATGTTATGAAGCTTTAGGTAAATTTTCGTTTATATTCATACGAATGATTTTTTCTTTCAAAGGTCTAACAGAAGACTGTGATTTTTTCCGTGAATTAATCTGGAATCATCCATGTGAACGACGACTTAAAGATGCTGGGCGAAAGCATCTTCGTTTAGAACGGTAATACATTACAAGTTATATTATACAATTAAAACTATTTTATAGAATAAACAATCGTCCTGGTCAGACAATCAGCTTATTTACACCTGAGCCACATCGTCGTCGAACCACTCGTGTTCCTTTATCTGACCAAGTGCAACAATGGAAATCCCAACTTAGTGGAGGTTTGTATAGATTTCATCGTCCTAGCTATTTTTCCGCTAAAAAAACTTTTATGGAGAAGAAAACATTTTGGTGAAAAGTTTTTTGAAGATAATTAGCTGAGCAAAAACGATCACTTCATAGCTCCTTGAAGAAAAATTAAATTTTCATTGATTGAAGTTTTTTCGTTTTTTGAAAAGTTAGATATTTAAGAAGAGTTATTACATGAAAAACTGGAGATAATTTTGAATTTGAACCAAAAACTTTCAGATTTGGAAACACGTGAAATGATAAGTCAAGGTACATGCAATGAAGCATTGAATGATGTTTGTCTTACCCATGTCAGTTGTCGACAACTTTGGCGTCTTTTCCGAAGTAGTTGTGGAGTAGACGAAGAAAATAAGTGCACAATGGCAGATAGGTAATTTAGTTATATGATATAGTTAACAACATATTATATTATTCTAGAGAAATATGTTGGCAATCATTTGAAGGATTAACTTGGACAGGATTGGGTAACTGTCGGTGTGATTCCAATAACTCTGATTGTCATTGGATTCGTTTACATACTAATTATAATAAGTGTATATGTAAGTATATTATGTAGTTAATGTTCTCTATTTTCACAATATCATGTATTTTTTTCTATTTGGATAATAATTTCAGATGAAATTTCTAAAAGTGGTCAACAATCTGGTAAATCATCTTATAAAACAGCTCAGCAGTACCAGCAACGATATGAAACACGCATAGCTGAAGATAATCGAAAGCAGGAACAACATAATGTGCCGTACTATTATCAGGCAAAGCCTACAACATCTAGTCAAGCATCTAACAGCCGTACTCCACCATCTTCATGGGTTCCAAATAAATATTCAACTTCTGATACCCGGTATCTTTCCTTTTTTTTGTTATGTTAAATGTTTTCCCATTAAGAACATTGACAACATCGTCTTCATACAAGGAGGAAAGCTCTGTTCGTACAACGATTCCTCCTTGGTTTACCGGCCTGGAAGCATCACAATCAGTTCCAAGTTCTTCAAGATATCAGCAGACATTGCATTCATCGTCGGCATCATCTCAATCATCAACATCAGCAAAAAATTCTTCAAGGCAATCTGCTGGATATCATCAAACTACGTCATCTCCTCCTTCATCATCATCCCTACCTTCATTGTCCTCGTCATCGTCATCATCTACATCTTCATCAATCAGCGACCAACATAAGGCAGCTTCTACTTATTTTTTACTTTTGTTTGTATTTTATCTAATAGATTGAAATATGTATATGTATAAATATATAAATATATATATACATATAATAGTATATGAATGTCCTCGTTCTTCATACAAAAAATTTCTTAAAAATTATTTTTTGTTTGTCAATTGTCCAATTTAATAAAGTGTCGTTAATTCTCACATGTTAACTAGTCACTCTAAAACATAAATTTCCCCTTTTCACCATTTGTGTGTTTGTTTGCTTTGCTTTTTCTCATCTGGTCTCAACTTTTTTTCATTTTCTCCAGGTTTTCTATCGACCTCTTTTCAATCAAACTATGGAAAACAACCAAAGATCTACCAGTAGTACAGGTGCTATTTCAAATAATTATGAATCAACACCATATCAACGAATTCCTCCGAATTATCCAGATCGGAACAGAGTAAGTTTGTATCTCATTCCCTTCTAGTTGTACTCGAGTTTAGAGATGATCCCTTTCAAAGATAATTCATTCGCTGTCCTCTTTCTTAACCCTTACAAACTTCATTTCCTTAAAATTTTCGAAACTTTTCCATCTTTAGGAGTCAAATTGGCAACATCCGTTAATGAGTCAGATGACAACCCCAAAGACATTTCTAATTGGCAGTAACAACAACCAAACAAGGTAAAAAGTCGAAAGCCTTCTGTCTCGAGGGTAATAAGCTAACAATGAAGCCAATTATGTTCTTCCTTGTTGTATTTTCGTCCTTATTTTCATTTTAACTTCCCTTCTTCAGATTTCCAACATACACGCCTCCTGTTCAATCGTCATCATCAGACATAACATCTTATAATATGTATCCGATTAAACAGACAAGGAAGATGAACAATTCTGAGAGTAAGAATGTTCCAGAGCATAGTTCAAACTCTAGATCTGATGTACGTTTGGGATAATTTGCAAGTAATCTTGTTTTCTTTCTTCTATCTGCAGGCCATACACGGTGGATTCGTTGTGAAAGTTCGTCAACAAGAGACACCAAGAAGAGATCCAACAAGGGATTCAACTTATTCAACGAGCTCCAATCAGAATTATCTTCAAAGACATAGTGAATATACAACTTCTACAAGACCTATTGATTATCGAAATTCATCCGGATATAGGACATCAGCTCCGAAATATGATTATTCGGTTACTCGTTCCCCACCCTCAGCATATAACAATCATCATAACGTACACTCTGGAAGTAATAGGATCTCAAACACAGAATACAGTTCAGCACCAAATGATAGATATAATCCATTTGTATACAAAGAATCTAGTAGTTATCAGAAAAATTATATAACATCCACATCAACACCTACTTCCACAAGCCGCACATTTCCTATGACTACGACAACTACGACAACTACTACATCCACATCTTCTCCATTTCCGACGTCAATGGCTCATCATCAAGAATCTCGAATTGAATTCCCGACAAAATTCCAGGCGAAGAATCCAGCATCAAGTGAGTTTTTTTTTCGCAAAGTTCATTGTTCAGTACAACTATTTAAAATCTTGTGGGTTTCCTTCTTTTGTCTTTCCTATTGCGCATGAAATAACTATTTTTTTCGCTTGAATGATTTGTTCCATTTTATTTCAAAATAAAATTGAACTTTCAACCTCCAAAATTTGGAAAAAAAACTTCGGAAAAGTATATTTACCTGTGTGTATTGCGAAACTTCTATTATGACTTGTATCTTGTGCTCACTTCTCTTCTCATAACTGGCTATTATGTAGCGGATAATAATATTTCTGATATAAGCATATCTTCCCCTGCCCTTTTTTCTTTTGCCACAGATATTCAACTTCAATTTTGTCTTTTTAATATTGGAAAATCGCTTTTTTTCAAAATCTGAAAGCATATCTACTTGTCGGAATGTGTCAGAGTGTGATGAATGACAACTTAAACAACGAGCTAGACTTTCAGATAGCTTTTTGTACAATTTCGTTTGAAAAAAAAATGCACCTTATGACACTATGCATGGATCGTTTACTGTCAATAATACGAAACATTGAGAGATTGTCACTATCTCAGCTTCCTTTCTATGGCAAATTTATGTCAAACTCTTTAGATCTTGGCCTTTTGTGTGGCTATGATCAACATCAAGCATCCAACTAAATAGCTAAACTAGCCTGCTTATAGGCCCACTAATTGAGACATTTAGACAATTTTCCAAGTTTGAAAATAGGTTTCCGGATGGCAAGTTAAAAGAGAACGTTTGTCTGAGATCCAGTCAAGAAGCTGAAAAAAAAATAAAAGAAAACTTAAAGTTGCTGCACTTCTTCGTTAAGAAATTTGTTGGAAAATTCATTGAAAAATATAAAAAATCCAATATATTATTTTGGCTTTTTCCACATTTTTGAAAACGTTTTAATGGAATTCTTCAGTTTTTCTGGACGACATGAAAAAAACCAACAAAGTATAGCTTTGTCTGGAAATATCTCAATGAGAGTGCGAAAGTGGAGAATACTCCATTCGATTTTTTAAAATAAATTATTGAGAAAAAATGCTTATTCTCTGCTCTACTACTCTATTTCGCTACTTCTGGAGATTGAATTGCACATGATGAACCACATATCTGACCTTCTTCACACATACACTTCAGTTACAGGCATCATTACGATCATCTTCAATCTGCTCCTAATTTTGCTTCCCCTCATCATCATCATAATTGTTAATGCCGCCGGTCGTCGTTGTCCTCGTTGCTGTGTCTTGTCGTCTGCCTCATCAACAGAAGACGTGGTCACAAAAAGTATGCTGCAGCAAGCTCAGACACAGCTGCAGCAGCTCCGTTCGATTCAAGTTAGAGCCGTCTTTTATTCGTCTGACTGAATAATTCAACTTTGGCTGCTGGTCCATGGGTCTGCTTGACTCCTGGCTTTATGGCGTAAGCGGTTCTTTCGTCTTCTCTGTCGTTCATTCATCAAGTCTCAAGATTGTCATGCTTTTCACAGCAAAATATTGAATCGACGATTAAAGAGTCGTTACAAAGTCCTTGAATATCGGTTTTATGGTTTATAAAAAGAAGCATGGGTGCAAGAAGTTAAAAAAAGGACAAAAAAGATTAAACATTTTGAAGAACAGATCATTCTACTTTGATCTTTCTCTCTCCTACTCAGTAAGCTCCGTCAGGCTCTATTATGGCAACCTTTTCCGCTTTTTTTTAATTTTCAACTCTATGAAACTGGAATCGTTTAAAAATAGTGTTGAAATACGCATATGAGACTTTTATAACCAAATAATCTATGAGAAATATATGAGATTATTCTGGAATAAGTGGCCCAAAATATCCGGAGGCAATACTTAAAATCGGTCGTTCGAAGTTTTGAAATGATGCTCGTCTGGCAGTCCCCGACGAGCTCCATCAGGAGCATCATGATCGAAATAGTTTTTTTCTTTATTCCTTCACCTCTCGAACCACCATTTCCCATCATCTGAGCTCTCAACGGAACTTTTTCACGAACAATTCGTCCGAAATGGCATCGGCAAGCAAGGCGTAGTTGTCTTTCGGAGGAAGATTGTGCATGGAAGAAGAAAAGAGGTAAATCGGTTAGAAGTGCTTTCAATAAAATTTCTTAAAGAAGCTGTTGAAATACATTAGAAGCAGATGAAAGGAGGGCGAAATATAATGATGACCAAAAAAGGAGTAGGCGGAAGAAGCTTCAGACAATTTTTCTTCAGGAGAAGTTCGGCGAGAAAGATAAAAAGACTAGATGGGAGGAGAATCGAAATGAAAAAAAAAGAATAAAGACGAGAAAAAAATAGGAGAGAATGAGAGAGTTATGTGTTGAGAAAGTTATATAATGAGAGAGAGGCGCGAGACAGACAGACGGATAGAGGGGGAGAGAAGGAAAGAGAAAGAGAGAAGCAACATAAGTTGAAGAAGAAAGCTTTTGACAAAGGGGCGGGACCAATGCTGCGCTTGCACAGCATCAACTAGCTTTCCCTCTTTCTCCTTCTTTTACCCCTTTTTCTTCTGTCGCCTGGTGGTACGGGTCTTCTGGTTTGCCGTTCTCGTCTCCCATCTCAAGACTAGGGTTGTCGCAACCATTGCTGTTACTTTTTATTTATTCATCTACAGTAAGCTAGGATATTCTTACGCACGTCTATGAGCAGACCGAGACGAGCACGTATTCGATTGGTTCTCTCACCATCTTATTCATCCAACGACAACGGCATTACACGGAAGCGCGTGTTACCGGAGCAGCAACATCAGCACGATAGTGACCACGCGGGCAACACGTCGTCCGATCGTCTGCGGTAGCAGAACTCAGGGACAGGCGTGTTTGAAGGTGTTCACGTCGACCCCATCCCATCAGCAAACCTTTCCACCAAATTCGTCTACAGCATCACAGTCGTTGTCGTTGGTATCTGAATCAACAGCACCTGTTGTCAGGCTTCTTGCATCCTCCAATTATTATGTTTCTGAATCATTATTCAGCATTTCTATACGTTCCCCTACGAGTTTCAGCAAAAGTATTAAGAACTATATACGGTTTTTACCAAATCGTATGATTTGCCATGTGTTCGTATCGTTACTAATTATTTGTCACATTAATTCTGCAGCTGCTGTTCATCAACTTCCACCAGGTTTTTATATTTTTACGTTAAATGTATTCGTTTCTTCTGATATTATTGATAATAGTCTTACTTGCTTCATAACTAATACTACTTGTTCCATTTTTGCTTATTTACGTTTTTGTGAGGCTTAAATGCTCATATATACCGGTATAAAGACAAAACACAGACAAAAACATACAAAAACTGAGAGAAAGAGAGAGACGAGAATGAGGCCGGAAGCGGAAAAACGGCTGCGGGTGGTTGTCTTCCTGACAATTGCATGGATGAAACTTGGAAAGCACTAGTGTGAAGCTCCCCTTGAGGCTATTTCATCGTCCCCTGGTGGTCGAATGTTTCCGAAAAAGTGCCCATTGGGGTTAGAATAGGAACAACTCAGCCGAGCAATCAATTAATCTGAAGATATGTTGTCAAGTAATGCACAAACTGACCTCCTTCTTCACTTCTATCCATATTCGTTTTTTCTCCGTGCTCACGTATGTCTTGAAATTCCAATTTTGCCATCACGTCCGCGTCTGGCCACGAATTGTTTTCCCCATTTCATTTTCAGGTCTAGGAGAAAATACGAGTCAAGAAAAGAGACTTTCTTATCCTCACTCACTCACTCTCTAAAATCTATCTAGTTTTTTCTCTCTCCCTTGCTACTAACCCCTACTACTTCCTCACCCATTTTTGGAAGTAAAAATCTTGGCTGTGAGCATATAGAACACCTAATCGAGTTCAGTCATTATTGTTTGAAATCGTCTATAGCCTTGTATGTTGTTTAATTCTTCGTTTTTTTTTTGTTTTGAACCTAACAAGAGGACAAATAACTCCAAGAGTCTGAGTAAGAGTATTGAGACTCTCCAGTTTTCATAGCATTTTTCTTTTTTCCTTCCCTTTCTTTCTCATTTCTTCTTTTTTCTCTCTTTACTTCTTATTCTTTTGGGCTTAGAGATGTCCCACATTGGTCGAGCTGGATGGGACCCAACTCCTGCAACCAAAAGGCCTTAAGATGAGTAGATGGTGACTGCGGGGAGTAAGAATAGAGTACATAGTAGCTACTTCCAGCGATGAAGTGAGCGGAGAAGCGAGAATGAAAAAAAAAGGAAAAATGGGACTGCGGGGTATAGATAGGCGATAGTGAGAGGGATAGTGATAGTTAAGTAAGTTAAGAGATAGAGAGAGAGAGAGAGAGAGAGAGAGAGAGAGAGAGAGAGAGAGAGAGAATTGGACTACAAGTAGAGAAGAAAAAATTACAAGAATGAAAAACAAAATTAAAGTTGTTTTATATAATTACCTTTAGTTTCGGATAGAAGCCACATTGATACTTATGACTTTTATTCAATCAAATATATATTATTTCATTTGTAGTATTCTCCTATTTACATGTAAGAATAGGAAAAATAATTTAGAATACATTTGAAATTTTCTTTTCTTTTTGTATCGCTAATTCAATTATTTTCATTTTTTTTTCTGCCTTAGCTTTTTTAATTTTTGTTTCAATCTATTTACTGTATCTGTGACAATAGGAAATTTGAAAAAAGAAAGAGTTGAAAAACAAAAAAAAACAAAGAAAAATGAAAAATCCATTTTTCCAAATTAGAAATTATAATTTCAGGTTCAAGTTGCCAATTAGCTCTAAGCAAATGTGATCAAACTGAAGATTGTCGCTGGCATTTAGGTGAACTACGTGTACGCTGTGCTAGACCATCATGTCGTCGCGAAGATTGTGCTGCGGTAATATTTCAATTTTGAAATGCTTTTGCACTCAAAGGGAGAAAGAGAGAGAGAGAGAGAGAGAGAGAGAGATGTTCACGTGTGTTAATAGCACGTGAGAGTCGACATGTCTACCATTTTTGTTATTTTCACGTTTTACATGCAAACAATCGGTTGCTTTTAGCAAGAGGAAAATTAATATTTGTCTCTTATTCGATAAAAAAACTTTTTTTCCTGAGCGTTTTTTTGTTTGTTTTTTTAAATTTTATTCACTACTTATCCCTTTCTTTAGAGTACTTATCCTTTTGCTCCCAACCTATTTATAAATGCCAACTTTTTTTTCGAAAAAATTGTTTGTATGAAAACTAAAGTTCATTATCTTTTTCTTTTTCATTTTTTTTTGAAGTTGCAGCTAAAGTTCTGTTTTTTTTTTGTTTTGAATGAAAAATAGCCAAAACACTCTAAAAGGAAAGAAAACACTAAATTACTGCTTCATAGTTAATCAACAGATGTTGCTGCTTCTAGTTCTACTATCTCAAATTCAATGTGTGAAACATCTAGCCTAGAAAGAATAAACTAGAATCAAGATTCGTTTGCAACTTCTAAACACTGTTTTCATAGTTTTGTTTTGTTTTTTCCTTCTGTTTTCTTGAACGTTTCTGCGTTGAGAACGGAATGGATGATGAAAAGAAGGAAGGATAGAGAGATTGGAAAACTTTTGTTAAGCTACATGAAGCTATTTGAAACTAATAACAGAAATTCCCATTTTTCAAAGTAATCATGATTTGTTATTCTTGAAAAAAAGTTTCAAAACAAGAGAAGTTTGAGCAGTACAGACGGAAAGGATTGAGAAACAAGAATGGAATAGGTTGAAATAACTGGTGCTGAGCCGCTAGGAAGAGAGTAAAAGCGATGTAGATGAAGAAAATAGTGAATAGATACTTTGTTGTCTTTTTTTAAATATTGAGGAACAGAAGAAAAGCTAGAAAAAATGGAAAAAAACCTGAACAACAAAATAAAAGTAGCATTGTTTTTCAGGCTTTACAACGGTTTTCACGATATGTGCCATACGAACTAGTTGAAGCAATTATGTTTTGTCAATGCTCTGCTTATGATGTTAACTGCTCAGAGCATCAGGTAACGTTTCATCTATTAATCAAAAAAATTGTATAATGTTGTTGGGTAAAGAAATTCGGCTGTGTAACCTCAGTGAATTGCGGCCAAGTTTGTCTATATTCCTATTCCAATTTAGAGCACAATATTGAAAAAAATTCATTCGTTGCAACTGAGAAGATCAGATTAAAGGTTAAAAAACAATAGAAAAATGCGTCAAAACTTGAGCAAATTCGGTTAGACAGCGCTTCAAATTGACTTTGATTGAAAAATATCTACCAGAAACTTTTTTCAGCCTAAAATCGAGCAGCATTTCCTTCCATTTTAATAGTGTGCATGTGATTGATTCGAGGGTCACTGAGCATTATTTGAAAAGTGGATATTGCTCTTTATTGGAAGTCATGTGTCAAATTTAAATTGAATACTAAAAAGAATAAGTTTATTGAAATAAATTGAAAAAAGAAAAGGATAAGCTGATGAATATCATAAGCTGTTTCTTCTTATCTGATTTAGTTGTATACAAATAAAGTATCAAAATAATGTGTAAAAGAGAGGGAAGGTAAAAAAGGAGTTAAATGAGAAAAATAGAGTTTTCGAAATCTAAATCTTCTTATATTCTCACTTGTATATTCATTGGTACTTTCATCTTTTATCATGCTTCAAAATAGTTTTCACGTAACATTCTCAATTCTACGTGAGATTTCAATGAAAGCGTTTGCAAACTTATTCTTAATAATTCATTTGCACTGAATGGTTGTCTTCTCTCACAACTTCCTTCTAAAATCTTTTCATTTCCTTGTTGTCGTTTTTCTATTTTTTTTATAGTCAACGAAAAGCAATCATGTTCAGAAATCTTGAAAGATAAGATAAGAGATGTTTAATTAAGTGAAAACTATTGCATATGTATTCAAATGCCTATAGTCCATGCTTCTAAACATCTTTTTACATACAAAAAGTAAACTTTCAGGATGTCCTATATCCAAAATGTCTTTATGCTTCATCTCAACCTGTCCCAACTTGTACCCAAACAAATCGCAAATGTGAAGCTGATCCAAAGTGCAGGTAAGAATAAAATAAGCATAAGAAAACTTTTTTTTTCATTTTCCTTTTTTTCCAGACATTTATTACGCTCAGTCGCCAGTTTCTGTCCAGTATCAAATGGTGAATGTATTACATCAAACTTAACTCAATGTAGGCAAACTCTGTTAACTGCTAGGTGAGTAAGTCATAAAGCTTGTAAATGCTTATGGATATACATAAACTTTTTTTGTTTTATAAGTATTACCTAATACTTTTTCTCAGCATATAGTATATAGTAGTGTATAGTTAGTGCATATAATTAAGCCTTTTCAGAGCTTCTATACTAGAACAACCATGTTTTTGCCCATTTTCTGATGTAGAATGTATATCATATCAAAGATTAATGATACCAAATAATCCTTGTATAGGTATATTAATTATAAAAACTATTGGTTTTTCAAGCTGAATAACCGATTTTGTTTTCAGAAAAATCTATGTTAGATTACTCGCGTGTATATCTACGTCCGTTTACTACTAGTGCACATACAACTGAAAAAACTCCAAGTAATTTTGAAACAAATAGGGTACAAGATATTCTACCATTATATGTAAGCTATAATATAGTTTACTTAATTATATATGTATGTTTATTTTAGAAATCTATTGATGATAAGAGTTACCGAGTTGGGGAAGAACATGGAAAGTCATCGAAAGTTAGGCCATTAACAACCTCAACAACAACTCAACCAATGACAACAACATTACCAGAAGAAGTTGCAAAGCAATCTGGGTACGAGATGACATTGAAATAGATAGTTTTATTCAACTATGTTTGTTTTGTGTTTAGAAGGAAAACGACGAAAAAGTTTCGTACTACTACAGCCAGTCCTCCTACAACATCTGAAGCCCCTCCACCATGGATTACAACGACTACATCTGCTCCAACCACGACAACAACCTTCATGACCCACGCACCTCCTCCTCCAGGTATCAAGAATTTGAAAGAAGGCTTAAATTATTTGGGTTTTCACTTTAGAAGGTTGCACAACAAGAGATGCTAATGGACGATGGATTTTTGCTCCAGTGGGAACAGTTATTCGTCGTTATGTAGATTGGTCAGGACGTTGTTCATCCTGGTGTGAATGTGTTGATGAGAATGAATTAGCTTGTCAAGTAGTACCATGTCTAGAAGAAGGACGATGTGAAGCTCCGTTAACATTTGTTGGTTCGTTTCTTTTCATTAATTCTCTGTAATGTCTGCTTTTAAGAATTCGGTGAACGAATATTCTTGAAAGATCGAGGAGCTTGCTTCTGTGAATCTTCACAATTCATTTGTGAATATCCAGAAGACATACCCGAACTTTATCCAGGTTAGAGCATAAACATAACGCACTTACACCACTTGTTCTAGGATTGTATATCTCAGCTGGTTACTCAGGCCTTGATGTAGAGATGCTTCGAAAAGAGGTTCCATCTCATGTTCTTGAAAAAGCCGGTTTCTTATCAGCTGATGGTGCCACTGATATTGCAAGTCGGCTTCAAATAGCTTTTGAACGTCTATTGCCTGATGTATTATCAAAACTCAATTACCTGAATAATCATCTATTTTCACAGGACATTCAATGTCGTGTAGTACTTTTACCTGAACTCAGTGATGTTGGAAGTGCTTTTCTACGAGTTGAATGGTATGGAATGAATAAATTACTGAATCACACAAAAACTCAATGGCATTATGGCGATGCGGAAAAGGTATAAGCATCTAAATCAATATAAACTTTTGTTCAATTGAATCATTTATTTAGGTCTGCTCACCTTACGTCGTAAAGCTTGCTGATCAGTTTGCTCAAGGCGATTCGTTACGGTATCAACTAGTGTTGTCAACCGTTAAACAGATTAAAGTACATTTGAAAACCATTTTTTATCTAATATAATGAATTAATTATAGGTCATCGATTATCTGGATGGTCTGCCGAAATCGGCAGCGGCATCTGTAGTGGTCTCCATACTTCGAGTCATATCCCTTATTGTTATCATGAACTTACTTTCCTGAACACATAATTATTTCCAAATTTTAATTCTCTTTCAATATGATAGATTGAAGATATTATACGAAATTTGTTTTTTTTTTATTAAAAAAAACAACAAAATATTTATTTGAACAGAACAGAACAGAATACATACATACATAGATATGTGTATGTATAAACATCATAACATGTCCATGAATATATATTATATATATATGTACTGAATAAGAACATATAGAAATAAGACATTCTTCTTATACTAATATATATTATATGAAATATGTATTTCATTGTTTAATCCTTTTCTCTCTCTCTCTCTCTCTATCTCTCTCTCTCTCTCTCTCTCTCTCTCTCTCTCTCTCTCTCTCTTTCTTTTCTTTCTTTCTCTTCTTTTTTTAAAAATTTTAATATTTCTAAAGAATTCTAATATTATTTCACAGATTTCTGCCCAGTGCCTTTGACATATTTATTTTAAAATATGTTATCCTAGTATACTTGTGAAAAGTTACAAAACCAGGTCTTCTGTTTTATTATTATTATTTTATTTTATATTGTTTAGTTAAAGTTCCATTGGCTAGAATAAACATTGTTTTCTGAAAATTTCACTTCCTTATTATACGTTAACGCTTAGTTTCCACGTGTGCAATGACGTGAACTGTGAATACACGTGAATATTTTTCCGGAATGTGATTCATTTTCACATAAGTTGTATAGAGAGCGGTTGAATATACAAATGTAGTAGAGCATAATATAGTATTTCGAATTAATATGCTGTCGTGGATTTAGTGTGTATGTCTGTCTGTTGATAGATGAACGATATTCAGTTCTCGAAAATGCGTCAACAATTTTTTTTTCATTTTCTTAAACTTTTTTTTCTTGACAATATGAAAAACAAAATTTTGTATTCTTTCTTTTCAACTTCTAATGAGATTGCAAGCATTTTACAGCCGTCAGATAATTATAAGAGCTACTCTCTACAATCTGCAAATTGCTCTTTTTTTTCTTGATTTTCAGCATTTTTTGTTAGTTCTAATAAATAATTACATTCAAACATGTAGTCGAGTTGTAAATATCAATAGAATTTCTTCTTTTTATAAATATAAAAAACAAATGTATCTTTATTTTAATTTAAAAATTAGCAACTTCATAAAGTATATTGAAGTCTAATACTACACTTTAGAGTCTTCATGTTCTTCTTTTGACTGAGAGGTTAAAGGATACATCAGTGAATTTTTGGGTGCAGGAAGCATTTTTTCTTCTTCTTCGAACAGATCATTTTTCTTTTTCTTTTCCGGTAAACTCTCAGGTAAAACAGTTCCTTTGGTTTCCGGAAGAACTATTTGAAACAGAGCTGTATCAATGGCAGCCATTATGAATAAGAGAACATAGGGGAATGTTAAAGATGAAGATGCCTGTAAGTGAATTAGTTTTGAAACAAGGAGATAACTACTGAAGGAGACGAAAACAACTTACAAGGAATAATTGTGGGGCACAGATTGTTCCAACACGACTACAAGTAGATTTGAATGCCATAGCTGAGTTTCTGACAACGGTTGGGTAATATTCCATAGCAAGAATGGATTTTGAGATGAAAATCTGAAATGAAGTAGTGTAGGGAGTAAAAATCATATAGTTCTCACCTGAGATGTGGTAGCTGTGGCAATAATGGTTGATGATCTGATGAATCCAGCATATTCTTCTTCAACACCTATAATCATAAATTATAATGTATAATGATATTAATAGATATTTATACCAAAATAGTAAATAATAGCAATGCCACCAAGACAGAAAGCAATAGTAGCCTGAGAAGTAAAATGAACAAGTTTTCTACCGACTGTTGTATATCTGAATATGGATGAGATTATATTTGAATAATAAACTTCTGAACAGACTTATAATCCAGAACTCCGGTTATAATATTAATAAACCAGCGAAGAAGTCCCATGATAACAGAATTAAGAAATAGAGATCCAGCTAAGCCTTCCATGTTGAATACTAAACCATAGTTAATCATGCTAGTAAAGAATCTATAAAATAGAAATATAATTAAAATTTAAAAAAAAGATATTTTTACACTCCAGAACAGAGAACAAAAGTGGCAAACGCCATTGTAGGAGTATAGAAGAGGTGACGAATTGAATAGTTTTTCATTTTTCCTTCTTTTGCCAAATGTTTCTGATAAAGAAAGTTGAATGATGATTGGATAACAATCATGTATTACTTGATATTCAACATCTAACATCTTTTCCATTTCTTCTTTCTTTAATTCGTTTACTTTATCAATTCGTTGAATACTTTGCATGATTTCTCGAGCTTCAGTAATACGTCCACGTTGAATAAGCCATCGAGGAGATTCATATACATAGCTGAAACATACAACAAAATATATATTCTTTTCTGTTTTTTTTTGAAAAATAGTTGTTTGACTAACAAATATAAAATGAACGCTGGACAACTAATAATAAGAAGAATCTGTTGGAACGTTCTCCAGTCTCCTGCTACATATGCTAAAACATAGAGAAACTTGAACTTAAGAGCATGTTTGAGCATATTTACCTATTCCATTGAGAATGATAAAGTTGGGAGCCCATGCAATTACAGTTGCTACCCAGAAACGATGCTTTTTGGGAATCTGTTCCATCTTGTACACTCCGTATGTTCTATAAGTATAGAAAAGACGAACTTTAATCTTATTTGTAATCACATTGAACGAACCCAATGACACCGCCATTGAAAAATCCTAGTATTGTTCTGAGTATAGTAAACATGGTTAGTGAGGTTGAGAAAGAGCACAGTAAGGACATAATTGACGTGAGAGTGAATGAAAACATGAGAATCTGAAGATTCGAATGAATAAAATTTACTGGTCAACAGCCTCTAAGGTAGAAATACATACTTTTAAACGACCATATCGATCAGACAAACTTCCAAAGAATAATGTTCCAAATAATACTCCAGTCATTTGAACAGAAATACTACTTTTAACCAAAGCTGTTTCTTTACATAAATAATTAAACTGGAAAAAAGAAAATTAAATGACTAAAATTCAATAAATTGTTCAAGTGTTTCAAGATTTTTCAAAGGTTACTAAGGAGAGGGAAGTAGATTCTAAAGTTTAAAACTTACTTCAACGTTTATAGAAATAAATTCATGTTCGGTTTTAATTTCACAATCAGTTAATTCTCTTGGGTTTAATCCCTGCTTACAGACGTCCTCGATGGTGTAATTGTTTCCGACACATGATACAGTTCTCGGAGCAGCCCCTAAGCAATACCTTATGTTAGGAGAGAAGTTAGGATAATGAGTTAGTATTACCAGTGTAAACCATATAGACCATGTTTCCAGCTCCGGAGAGCAGGAGAAATTCGGAAAAAATGAGGATGAGGTAGCAATATCTGCCCATTCGCACAAAATCATCAAAAGGACGGATATTACTCAGAGTCATCGGTTTATCTGACTCCACGACCTCATAATCTGCAGCTGAGGACATGGCCTGAAGAAAAAATAAAATGGAATCGGAGGAGAAGAAATTTTTGAAGTTTATGGAACAAATCGAAAAAATTTTTTTTCCTGAAAGTGCTGCGAAAATGAAAGTGACAGGCGAACAGGTAGGAAGAGGTCGGTTAAATAAAAACTTTTTGAAATGAATTCAGAAATGCGAGCACAAAATACAAGTAACAACTTTCCATTCATGGGCATATTGTCTATTATATATTTAAACATATGCTAAGCCATGCGGTTAAGAAGATTATTGAACTTATTTCCATTTTCTATACTCGTGCCATCAGTGGGATAACTTTTCTTTTGCTCTGTTTATATCAATAAGCCTCTGGGTTTCGCTGATTTTTTGAACAAATTGCTCTTTCTATTCTGAAGCTAAGATCACATTTGTCTAGTTTTATGATAAAAAGTTGGCAACATAAGACAAAATGAGGAACAGACGTCGAACAAGACCAGTTGATAGATTTTGACAACCACTTATACGCATAGAACACAATATTTTCAACTGTATCTGAGAACTGTGGCCTTACTCCGGAAAACAGCTGATAGTAACTGAGAAACACAAAGACAGATAGAGAGGGAAAATAGAAAAATGGGTAGGCGAAAGCTTAACGGAAGTAATTTATTCTTCTAGTTCGAATCAAAAGATGATAGTACATGCTACAATACAAAACGTTTTAGCAGCATCCAAGGTTTCGATAATCTTAAAATATATCTATCTGAATAAAACATAAATGTTACGCATAGAAAAGAGCATTACTTTTCTATGTCTTTTGTGTACATGAAAATTGAAACAAAACTATTTGAAAATGAAAAAATACATCAAAATATGGAACAGAAGTTTGCTATTATATCTAATCTAGGGTTATGATTTCAACGTCAGTATTTGATACACTGGCGCTTGCTTTTTCATTTTTTTGTCTTTTTGGAGTAGAATTATTATCTGAAAACATAATTGATGTAATGAACGAGAATCTATCATATCATACTCTTTTCAACATTTTCGTCTTGAGATTCAGTTGACGAACTTCTCTTATACTTGTTATTAAACTGGCTTATTACAGTTGATGTATGGTTAATATCAACTCTACTTTCCTTTTTTTTTGAAAATTTTGCAGATTTGATTACATTTCCATTCATATCTAGCTGTAATTCAATGCTTATCATAGTAGCACATGAAAATAAGATTGGTACTTTACCTGAGTTACAACATCATCAACAATAATTTCCATATCAGTCACCTCATTATCCATAGATCTTAAAGATTGATTGTTATAGACAATGATGTACATATATCATACTTCTGTATTCTGTTTGGTGTTGGTATCTGCGAACCACACCTTACTTGTTTCTTTTTCTCAAATTGTCGCGATAGATTGGGAACGACGCTAAGTGATGTACGATGTCCAACACGTAATTTGGAAGCTTCGCACTTGTTTGAAAGTTTATCTGCTGTTGGCAAAAGTGGAAGTGGCTTAAATCATATTATTCAAGTTAAATATGAATTCTAATTTACGTTTAATAAGTTAGCCATCATACTTCGTGGAGACAATGGACATAGATCAACTTCAGGTAGTGGATCATCTAAGAAGGATCTTCAAAAGATATAAATCAAAGACTAAATCTAACTTAAGACTTACACCTTGGTATGGTGATCAGAGCTTAGGCGACGGGGCTTCAAACTTAGTAAATTAAACAATAATAAACATCAATTTACCAGAATTGTTCTTGAAACAGTTGATTGGGGTCGCTTTAATTTGGGAGCAGATGAATGAAGAAGAGATGAAGTACTTGGTGGATCTGTTTGAGTTGGGCGATCAAACTTGACCAAGTCTTTAAAACCTAAAAATGAAAGAGTGTGTGATACATTATTTCAAATTACTTGAGGGATCGGGACAAATTGATGTTGCGTACTTTTCATAAACATTCTTAAGCTTATCGAGTGGTAATTTTGTTGGATCAATAGTGGTTATAATTCCCTCCTATAACATAACAGAATAGGAAGTTAGTTTACAAACGAAACTACTCTGCTTTTGTGATTGCATTTCACGTGATAACTAGCAAAAGCTGCACTAAAAAATTTTATATCACACAGTTTACACTGATATAAGGCAATTTCTGAAAGAAATAAAAAATCACTGCGAATCGGAACACTATTCTTACCTTCATGTTCAATCGCTATATGTTCGAGTAAGACACCAAGGTGGTATGATGTGTCTCCTTTACACATACAGCATTTGAAAATCGACTTTGGTCCCATTTCCCGCGCTATAATATAAAAATAATTTTAAAAAAAGTAAAACGTAATTGCAAATTGTATCTGGCAAGACTTGTAGATGTGATAAGTGAAGTGCCAGCTGGATATAAGTCTTGTTCGACTCAAACGACAATACGAGCAATTGAAGATTATATTTCGTAAGAGTTTATCAAAGTTTTGAATTATAATATAAATAAATAAACAAATTATATGAGAATTATTAATAAATTTCAATATATAACACATAAATTTGCTTAACGTATACGCAACATTTCAAATTGAATTAAATTCATAATTTCTTCTTTACGTATATACGTGCAACTTTTAATTGTGACTTTATCTTGAAAAATTGTTACAGCTAATTTCAATTTTTTCAAATACTTAATAAAGTACTAAAATGGACGTTAAACCAAAGAATAAATCAATAAAAACATTCGATGATTTCATCATTTTGTCAATTTATTCAAAACAATAAAATGAAGCCATGGTCTAGATTAAGTCTGGTCAGTCAATTCAATTGATAAAATCTTGTTTTTTCAAGCTGATTAATGGTTAAACCATAACAAAATATGGAAATTGAGTTTTAAACAAGGATAAAAATGGTTCAACTTCTCACAGGTATTTCTTCTACTACCTGATTATGGGAAGAGTATGGCTCTTTTCCTTATTTCTAGTTGTTGCTTGTCCATTTCATGAATTCACAGAGGTATGCTTATAAATAAAAATATTCTTGAAAAAGTTTCACAAACTTTGAAATAAAATAGACATGCTCTTAGGCTTCCATGCTGTCAATGATTGGCACAAAATCCAAAACATCCTTCTGTACTTATTGCCAAATTTTGAATCTTCGTTTTCGAATCAGATTATACTCATCGCCAACGAATGAAGAATTAATAAGTATGATTAGGTTTGTTTATAAACCAAGTATATAAATAGTTTCTGAGTTTCCCAAATAATTTTAAGAGAACACTGTGTCTTGATTACCCCATCAGAACTGTGCCATCAGTTACTAGATGAGTTTGGGGTTTGTTTTTGGATTGCAAGCATGTAGCCTATTCAATCCTAACTTCTAGGAATCAATAGTTAGTACTGCAAAAGTTCTTCTTCAAAAAGATGTTGATGTTTGTGGACAATATGTTACTGGATGTACAAATGGAAATTCTCTTATCAACTCTTTATGGGATATTGAACTACCTGAAAAATCTTTACAACAAACATTTACAAACAATGTATAATACTCATATAATTGTGCTGAAATAAGTCCGATGATGTTTAGACAGGAACTCAGAAGAAACTTCGAGTTTTACATCTCACAGATCCTCATATTGATTATAACTATACAGAAGGATCAGAATCTGATTGTACAACAAAAGAAGTATTAGGATCAGTGTTACTATGCTGTCGTGGCGGTCCTACCCCAGGTTAATCTTTTTACATTTTTACAGATATTTTTGCCAATTCTAATCTTTAGATGTCAAAATACCATCAGGTAAATGGGGGATGCCCATGCATTGTGATCCACCTTTTCGTCTATTTGAGAATGTAATGAAATATATAAAAACAATTGAAAATGTATCCAAATATATAAAATTATAATTATAATTAATATAATTATAGATTGATTATATTATATTAACTGGTGATTATGATGTTCATACTGTATGGGATGGTAATAACGATAGATCTATACAAGCAATGCTTAACATTACTCAAACAATCAAAGAGATGTTGCCTGATATTCCATTATATGTAACTATTGGAAATCATGAAGGTGATCCATCAGATTCGTGAGTTTCAATTAATTTTTTATATTGAAGAAAAAATATAAAATTACTATAGATTTCCATCAGATAAAGCTAGTCAACTTACTAATATTTCAACTAATCCCCGTGATAAAATGTATCAAAGTTTAAATTCAATAATGTCATCCTATATTACGGATGCTCAATCAAAAAATATCCAACGGTGATCTACGAAGAACTTTTCTCTTTCAAATTATTCATAAATATTTTCAGAATTGGAAGTTATTCAATACATCCAACAGATAATCTAAAACTAATTTTAATTAATAATAACTACTGTTCTGAAGCTAATTTGTAATTTTTATAACAAATGAAGGCAAACAGGTTTTCAGCTTTCAAATTTCAGTGTGGACTATACTGATATGGAAGATCCTGATGGAGTACTAGAGTGGTTAATCAGCGAGTTAATAGAATCTGAGCTTCTGAATGAAAACGTATAAACTATGTTTTAACATATTCTAAATAATAATAATAATAATATTAGGTTCATATAATAGGACATATTCCACCAAATGATAATTGTTTAAAAGGATGGTCAAATATGTATCTTAAGATTGTTCGACGGTAATTCAAAAAAAAAAGAAGGAAACTATAATATTCAAATATAACTTCCAGTTTTAATAATATAATCAAAGCTGAATTTTACGGTCATACACATCATGACCAGTTTACGGTATATAGAAAACAAATAAATAACACAAACAATTCCTTTTATAGGTTTATAGAGATGATGAAAAAGCATTTGGTTCAGCATTTATTTCTCCTTCATTTTCAACATATCCTGGTCAAAAACCTGCATTTAGAATTTATAATTTAAATGAAAACTATGAAGTATGATAGAGAGTTTACAATGATATTTTTGATTTTCTTTTATTTTCGGTTGATGATATTGAGTCATATACATCAGATGTAATGAGAGCTAATTTTCAAGGAACGGAGCCTGAATGGTACAAAGAATATACATTTAAGGTTAAACAATCCTTTAAATAAAATTTTTTTTTGAAAAGAATCAAAAGCTTTTAATAATTTATAATTTATTGCAGAAATTATATGGATTAGCCGATTTATCTCATAGCACACTTTATAATTTGACCCGATTTTTGAAGAATTCAATGTATTTTGAGCGATATGAAGAGTGAATTCTATAATTTTATTATTACTAATGTTAATATTTTTTTCAGATTCTATTGGAAAAATTGGAAAAAGATGTGCAAAACTAATGCTTGTCGTATGAAATTGAGAGATCAATTAGTTTCAACTATAATTTAACAATCTCAAATGATTTATTTAACAAATTACAAAATTAACAACATGTACATGTTTAGCTCCGACCTTGTTTGACAATTAAATCATCAAAATATTCTTGATCCTGTAATCGGAAGTTGTAGACAGATTGATAAAGTTTTGGGTTTTTGTCAGAAGTTTGAAATGTTATATCACTAAGGCAATCAACTGCATATTCTTCATTTTTAGGTGAAACCTGAGAAAAATTTAAATTTAAATTCAAATAATATTTTCATAAACTGACAATTCCAGGTATACCATATTTCAAACTATAAAAAGCTCCATCCGGATTTATACCTAAGTGATAATGATCCATTTTCCAGAAAATTTCATTAAGCTGTAAAACAACTTAGAATAAGTTATTCTATGAATAGAATTTACCTTCTTTGCTTCACCAGCTGACAGTTTTTTCGTCAGTTCGGGCTTATAGATCGTAGACCAAAGTTTCTTCAGATTCGATCGCATTTCAATGTATTCATGAGCCCTCTTGACAGCATATTTCTTGTTATCATACAAAGTACTTGACTTACTTTTAATTGTACCCTAGAATATAGTTAATTTAATTATTTATATTAACAGTTTCAAATTACAAAATTTTTATCTGACCAACTTGTGATTCTTGCTTTCTGTTTGGCGAGCGTTGTATCAGAATTCAATCCTTGAGTAAGCTGGAAATATAACGGTTATATATAAATATATTTCTATTAAGGATATTCAATATAATAAAAAAACTTTTAAAACCTTTTGCAACTTATCCCATGTAGCATGAATAAATAGTTTTTTTAGATAACATGGATGAAACTTCTGTGATTCAGTAGAAATGACAAGAGCTAATAGTACTGCAATTCTCATAACAGAACTAACACCTCTCATGATGACCGAGGTAAAAGAACTGAAGAGATCTCAGTACTGAACTTTCCAATCAGATCGAAATTCATATCTAAAGGGGATAAACACTTTACATCGCAATTATTAGGAGGATAATACGATATTAAAAGAAAAAACGAAAGAGAGAGAGAGAGAGAGTGTTTCCACCTCAAACCGTTATAATCAGATTCACTTTTTTGATCTCAAAATTCGCACTCTGTCTAAAGTTGCAAATATATAATCTCTTCATGAAAACTTAAAAATCAACAAAATATATTTATGTATATACATATGTACCGATCTTTAATTTTTAAAAAATTATAAAAACCAATAGTATGCATATGTATGCAAAATAGATTGAAATATGAGTGAGTCAATGTGTCTGTTTTGATGTTTTTTTTTTTGTTAAAAAATAAAAAAGAAAACGTAAGATGGATAAATAATGATTTATTGCTTCAAATGTTATATATTTGATCGTAACAATGCAATTTAGTACAATTTAGTAAAAGGATGGTGAAAATGGATAACTGAAAGTATTTCGGTAGTAGGTATAGAGAATAGCTCCATTGAATTCTTTAGAGTTTTCTGCTGTCGTAAATATATCTGGCACTAGGCCCATTAACTTTGATTGTGTAATTGAGCTATTCTAAACAAAATTTATTAAAACTTAAATTAGAAACTTGAAAAGCTACATACATCCATAGGAATTAGATCAATGGCATTTGATAACGCGATTGGAATTTCAAATCCGTCGTTCATAGCATCAAATGTCGTAAATCTTTCCAAAAACTGAAAATAAAATAGAAATATTTTAAATGCTCAAATTATATTATTTCTTTTCTTTTCTCAACCTTTTTATATATAGCTGCTCCAAATAGATTTGTAATTTTTGGTTTAGTAACTTTGTTCGTCATCTTAACTACAGCATCTCTATATTCCAGAAATTGTAAAGCATTTTCCAAAATAACTGTTTTATTATCAGCTGAAGAAAATGTTTTAGTTGTTATAGTACCCTGTAATATAATCCTCAAATTGGGTATAATATATGGTGTAATTAAAAAAAACTATGAAAAGCTAAAAAAAACGTACAAAATTATTTTTGTGCCAATTTTGCATTCGCTTTTTACGAGCAGCAAGGGTTGTGTCAGAATTCAATCCTTTACATAGCTTCAACAATAACATATATGTATATATATTTGATTATTTTGTTTACAAATTAGAAAATTGAATATAATAAAACTTACATTAAGCAGCTTACCGAAACCAGCGTGGTTATATATTGGAACAAAGAAATTAGGTGCAAACGGGCTTTGAGCTTCGATCTGTGGCAAAGCAATAGCCACAAACAGTACTAGTATACACGTTGACCACATTGTTTCCCACAGTATATTTGAAATAACTGAGCTGAGATAAACGAGAAGTTGATTAGATATGGAAACGTAAACGTATAATACCGTTCTCGCTAATCGTTTCAATCCAGCATAGTGTGATGTTTCATATCTATTACATGTACATGTATTTCCCATATATCATCACCAACTTTTTTTTTGAAAGTTTCAAATTTGAGCGAAGATTAAAGATTTATTTTTCAAATTACACTACAACATTCTTTTTTGTCCTTTCAACTTACAAATACAAAATGATTTTTGTGTTGAGTGATCAAGAAATTGAGGGACATTCAAAAAGAGATAGATAAGTCTTTTGGACTCTGCAAAGCTATTGTTGTTGAACATTTTTGTCTGATTTAAGAAAGAATTAGCAGAGAAAATCAACGTCTATTTGGTAGCATTGTAAGGAAAAGACATATATGCAACATATAGTATCCTGTCTAAATATCTACAAGCTTAAATGCTATTAAGAAACTTTTGTTCGAAATCTCTCAATTCAAAAAAGACGACGAATAAGATTTGAAGCTTTTATCAAAACAATTTATTTTTGATACAAAAAATAGACAAAATCGAAGATGATTATACGTATTATTCTTATTGTTTGTTTTACTTTCATTGGTTAACCAACAAAAAAAACTGATTATTAAATATGAAAAATATGCTGAAGATGATGATAATGTGTTGTTTGATATGCAAACAACTTCCCTTATATTGCTTCAGTTTTGCTTTTAGCCCCACAAAACTTCATAGTTTTTATTTTGCAAAACTGAAATTCATATAGTAAGTTTGCTAATTTTCTAAGTTAAAAAAAAAGAAATTTCTCAGTATTTCCTTCTGTAAATTCGTAATTCATACTTAGAAATCCACATAAATCAGAAGAAAATTTAAAATATAATATTTATAGCTCTTTGTCAAAGTGTTTAATTAATTTTTTTTAAATAATTGATTGATTTTTTCAGTGTTAATGTCATCTATATATATATATATATATGCATATATTTATGTATTCGTTTAAAATACTTTGATTTTCAAACAAAGCATTTGATTTGTTATCAGAAAAAGTAAAAAAAACGAAGATTTATACATATTGTTCCCTAAAAGATTATGAATACATTCAGAAATTGAAGAAGAATGTTTTGTTGTTCAAAGAAAAAAACTGAAAATGTGAAACAAAATTAATTTTTTTTTCTGATAGATCATAAGATCTTTCTCTCTTCATGAAAATCACGTACAACCTGCACGTACAACCTTTTAAAAAACGTTAAGCTCATGAAGTGCTGTTGTTACAACTTTTCAATAAAAATTTTTCAAAATGAAAATTGCATCAAAGATTATAATACTTTAAACAATCATAATAAGGTTATACGTATAATATGTACTTAATGAAAAAACCGGCTTAATCTTTTTTAAATATTTTATGTGAATCTCTACATAAGTGATTTCAATTTATATATTAAGGTTAGTTGATGAATCATTCATCTCATGGATTATATCATTATTATAGATATGTATTTATAATATATTAATTAACTAATATATAATAATGGTTGAATAATCTTTTATGAATATACAAAGAAAATATTTGAATATGTCAAAAAGAAAAAGAAAAACAGAGTTAAAGAAATAAATTTTCATTTCTTGAAATAGTTTTGTTTGAAAATCTTCTCTCTCTTTCTCTCTCTCTCTCACACACACTCTTTCTGTAGTTTTTAGATCTCAAAATATACCTTTAATTATCTTTTTTCAGAATATTGTATGATAAATATTTTTTGAAATTTCATAATATTTGTTAAAGCTTATTGGTCTTTTTGTTTCGAAAAAAAAACGTCTGAATACACCAATCCAAGAATGGATAAGATCGAAATATAGAAAAAGATATTTATGCGTTGCCAATTGAATATTCATTCTGAAATCTGATCTTTGAAGTTTGTAAAGAAAATATATAAAAAGCTTTCGTATTTCCATGGCTACAGTTTCACTCATCATTTTGCTTGTTCTTCCTTTTGTGTCTGTTTGTATAGGTGTGAGTATGTTTCAATTTTAGCTTAAATAGTTTTTTCTCTTAAAGAAATACGAAAAGTGAACCTCTGTTTTTCCTTATTGGCCGTGAACAGCCAATATAAGATGAATACGTTTTTCCATATTACGTGCACTAGTAAGTACAAGTTGCTCATACTCTGCTGTTGCAGTTTTGAAGTCTTATGATATATAATTGAAAAACTTTATTTTCTTCATCATCTTCTTTTCTTCAACCTAATATTCGACTTGAACTTAGCCGAAAAAGAAGTTTAACATAGCATTGCCTGCATGCATGTGCTAGCATATCTGCATCTGGAGTGTGTATGTGACTATGCTGTTGCGATGAAGCTTAGCAGCTTCTCTTCGTCGTTCATTTTATTTTCATGTCGTGAGGTCCATTTTTTTCACAATTTCCATTCAATAAGGTTGTATAACTCTGTTCTTAAGGTTCTCAACTCAATTAATATTTTATTTGAAAATTGTTGAGAACTTTGAAGCTAATTAGATGGAAGAGCAGAAAAGAGAAACGTATGAATATTTAAGAAGCTAAATCTTCTTCAGTCTATCTGCCTGTTTCTTCAACATCTTATACCTAATACATGTTAGCTCTATATCTTTTTACCATTTTGACTTTAAAGCTTTTCATCTACACAATTGATGATGTTCTAAATATATTCATATATATATTATATATTATGTGAATAATATATAATATAATATTAGATATGAACTTTAAAAGCATTCTAAATCATAAAACCAATTAAAAATTAAATATATATTTCATTCTTATTCCTACTTTCATATTACTTCAAAAGCGGTTTTTTCAACGACTTTGCAGCTTTTTCTGTTGGTTTAAATTGCAAAAGATACACAGTAATATTTAATTTATATTCAAAACTTTGATTAGTCGTTGAGTTTTAGTTAATAAGCTTTTTTACTTCATTATTCTTATTCTTTCATATTTCTTGTCTTATACTTTTCAATTCTTCACATACTTCTTCCATTTAGATTGCTATTCTTTTCTCATTTTCATTGCATCATTCTCTCATTCATTTTATATTCATTATTATTATTTTCTTTTATAAATAAGGACACTTTTCATTCTTATAATATACTATATGTATATATAGTATGAATATTAAATGTTATGATTGATAATAGAACTTTTTCAATCTTTTTTATTTATTATTGAAGTAATGAAATACACAATTCTTTCTTCTTTACTAAAAATAAATTCTTTATTTTTTAAAATTTTAATATTGCTATACGTAATATACTTAAATTCAACGTTAATTCTTAAATTTGAATTACTTACAGTAAAACGAGGGGAAGGAGTGAGAGTCAATTAGTTTTAAAACGAAAATATTGAAAACATGAAATTTATTTTTTAAAATTATGTTGTAATTATATTAAAAAAACTTAGTAATAATTTTAAATTATTCTATATTAAATACAATACAATCAATTATTTGTTGTGAATTTTAAAATCAAAATTATCTGAATTATTACGTGATCCTAATTCCACGTGAATGCATAACGTTGACGTGTGTCTAGCTAATTATATGCTAATTATATGATATTTGAATGTAAAATATAATTCATGAGAAAACAAATGTATATAAGGTGAATTGTACTTATATATTATGATTTTTAAAGGTAAAATATGATAATTACATATTTGTTATATAAATAAAATACATAAAATATAAATATTTGCATATATTATATATAAGTTCTTTAAAAATATATGTATATATTACTATATGTCTAATATTTGTCTAAATTACTTTTATAAACAGTCTATTCTTATTTTTTCCGTTATTTCATCTAACTAATTGTAGTTGTTGTAGCAGTTGCTTGAAGAACTACGAAGTTTCCTTCTACTTTTTCCTTTTTGAATAGCATTCTGAAAAAATTTCAGACATCTTTTGGTGTTGAATTTGCTACATTATTGTCGCATTAATCAAACATTTTCTTAAAGGTTATAACTTTTTGATGATCGAGAGGAAAAGAGTACGATCAAGAGGAAATAAAGAAAGAGAGAGAGAGAGAGAGAGAGAGAGAGAGAGTCTGAAAAGCAGATAGTGATGAGACAGAAGGGCTAAATTTTTAATAAGAATTTTTAGTTTTTTTCTGTGTCTAACCTCGAATAGCTGGAAGGAACGAAGGCTAAAACGTCTAAAGAGGAAGTGAGGTGTCATACGTGCTGGCCGTTAAGCCGCTTTAGGTGACCAGCACACTTCTCACAGCATCCATCGTTGCGGAAGCAAGCTATGAAACAAACAAACCAACAACAACATACATGCATATAGATATACATATATAATTATATATATATATATATATATACTTTATATGTGAATAGACATAGTTTTCTTCTGTTATTTTCTGATTAATTCATATTTTTATTGAACAATTTAAGTAAAATTGTATGTATGTAGATGTTGTTTGCATTTTTAAAATTTCAAAGTTGAACAATCTAAGCTAAATGAACTACTTTAAACAGACTAGGGATAGTATGAGATAGAAAGAGAGTAAAAAGCTAACTACTTATTCATTATTTTTGAAAAAAAAAAGAAAAATGAGATGTCAATATGCATAATAATAAACAGAGGTCTATATTAAATTCATAAAACTAAGTTTCATATTCATCTCTATTTAATTTTCATTTCTTAAAGTTTGAAAGAAACATTTATAAAGTTTTTTGTGTTCATGACCTACTATGCACATAAATATACACAACATGCATGTATATATGTATATAGATTATTGCTTTTTTACTTTTACTGTTTCCCTTCTAATCTTCCTCTCTCTCTCTCTCTCTCTCTATCTCTCTCTCTCCCTCTCTCCCTCTCTCGAAAACAAATACAAAAAATAGATAGAGAGAGCGGGAAGGGGATGTTCTGGAAGAAGGTTATTGAAGCAAGATTGAGATACAGATGAAGAAAAACGAGAACAAACGAAATGGTCTTATGTGCTTATCGGAAAACTTTCTTTTTGACTCAAAGTTCTGCATATTAACAGCGTGCCCCTTAAGGCATTATTTCCGAATGAACTTCCTATACGCACCTGCTTGGCATTTTCCGAATCGGAAATATATTGCCCTGTTTTCATGAAAATTCCCTGTTTTCATCCCAATCTCTCTCTCTCTCTCTCTCTCTCTCTCTCTCTCTCTCTTAGTTTTACTCATATATGGAAGTGAAGGACTTCTCTCTCGCATCTTTCCTTTTTGTCAATTGCCATTTAACTTACGGCTCAGCTCATCATAGTTTTACCGATTAGTTTTGGCTTACTTATCTTTCTCATCATCACTCTCTTCGTTCTATTTCTCACTATATTTTGTTTGAAAATCACATCCTTTTCTCAGCTTTCTTAGTCTAAGTGTGTTCAAAGAAAAAAGAGAGGGTGAAGACCGAGAGAGAGAGAGAGGGGGACTGAAGGGGTGGGGAACACTGGATTCTTAATGGCAAAAAGAAAAAAATGTGAAAGCTCAACATGCTGCCAGTTCTTTCACATCTGAAAAAAGAAAATAGCTAAACCATTAGTAGCACACATGATACGGAACAATTCAAATGTTCATCTATGCATGTGATTGGAGATGATTCGTAAAAGTTCCTAATGTACACTAATGACTTCTAACGTCATTCAAATGTAGGCTGTATTTGCCTCGTATCAGTAGCCATCTGAATCGCAATTTCAGGAGAGATTAGATAGTCTATTCAATTTTAAAATTAACATGTATTTAAATTTTTTTAAAATTCTTCACATTACATATTGAACTAAACCATTCATTTATTCAGATTGAAAGTTGAAAAATCACTTCTGGCAGCTTCCTCTGGAAGTGTCTGTTCGCCGTTTCTCGTTCTGACATTGCCCCAGCTTGTTGTGTGTCATCTCATTTGCGCTCTGACTTGATGTCGTTTTCCGGGTCCTCTGAGGAGCCAAAGAGGCATCCCCGAGCCCGCACACTCTCTGCCCTCCCTCCCACCCACAAAACGTTCCGTAAAAGACATTTCATCCATTTTTTAAACATTTTTTTAGATTAAACAAATTGAATAATATTATTAATATTACATGTTACATGTGATTACTATGTATCATATCTGTCTAAACTCATATTATAGTTAATGAAAAATAATTTTTCATCTTCTAAATGTTTTCTTTTTTTGGGCGCAACCGTTTAGTAATTCATTAAATATTTGCTCGAAATATAACTATTACAATACTAATAGCTATAGCTAGCTTAAACATCTCCTTCTCTTCCAACCTTTATAACTCTATTTCCACCTATTTATATGTATGAATATCTTGTTCCTACTACTTTCTCTCTCTTTCTAGCTTTCTGTTTCTCTCTTCTTTTTTCTCTCTCAGATTCTCTGCTAATATCTTAATTTCATTTGAAATTTATAGATTTTTAGAAAGAATTTTTTTTCAACTATAAAGTTTCCAAAAACACTTCTTCATTATGGCGCTTCATTCTATATTTGTGTTTTTTCTTCAAACCAAATATGCATAGACATTATACTTTTTGTAAATTTCATGAATATTTTTAATTATATTATCTTATAATTATAAAAATTTTAAAATTAAAATAAGTTAATTATTCAACATTTTATTACAAATGTTTGAAACTATGAATAAATCAAAGATCTTCATCTCCTTAGGGAATATTCATACTCTATCTTTCAGCCTGAATTTATTTTTTCTCGAAACTTTCTTTTTTCATATTTGGTTCGTAAAAAATATTCGTCTACTTGTAGTTAATGAACATACCCTTCAAATATTTTCATTGTTCTTGATATCACAGAGATAAATCATTTGAAAAGAACCTCTTTTGAACAACGTACTTTTGAACTTTTTCTTGCAAAAGTGAAGCCTCTAAGCTACAAGTCACAAGCCAGGAAACTCTGTGTCTCTTTTCATAGAATTTTCCAATTTATCCAGCTTTTGTTCATTTTTTTAATCTCAAAATGTTTCTTTATTGTTCTCTTAGCTACTATCTATGTTCGTTTTCTTCTTGTCTTCGTATTCTTTCTCTCTTCGCACACACTTTTCATCTTCATCCCTTTTCTTTTTGAACTTTCACAAAAGTTCTTTAAAAGTTTTAGATGAAATTTGCAAGAAAACAAGAGAAAAAGCTTTATCTATATATGGTGAGAATGTACTAGAAACATGATCTATCTATTCTATTATATTAAACTTTTTATTATGAATGAATGAACGAATGATATGATTAAATGAAGAAAAATATTTAAAAATTACGAAATTAAAAGTTCTGATTTAGTTCATAAACATATAAACTCAATTTGTATTAATATGTATTTCATATTTCTATCTTGTATTATTTTTCATTTTAATTTTCAAATAACCATATTTACATTTCTCTTCCACACATCCTTTAGACATACCTCCCAACCCCAACCAACCTCCCACTACATAAGCTAGACTCTTATTCTCGCCTTTATATCCTCTCTCTCTCTCTCTCTCTCTCTCTCTCTCTCTCTCTCTCTCTCTCTCTCTCTCTCTCTCTCTTTCTCTCTCTCTCTCTCTTCTAAAAATAATTTTTCTTTTGATTCTTTATTCTTCCCTCTTCAACCTTCTTCATCTTCTCTTTCTTCTACTACTGCTTGTTCCAGCTTCTTATTCATCTTCTTCATGTGCGCATATCCTTTTAAATTAAAAAAATATAAATCAAGAGAATCCATATATGAATATACATTATATATATATTGAATTGTTTTTATACTATATATTGCTTCTTTTATATTTATTTTCTTCATAAAAATTGTAATGAATTAATCATTGTCTTAACTTTTTTCTTCCTATTTCTGATGAGTGATACAAGGCCGAGTCTCACACGATAATTGAAGCGGGAACTACCTCGTGTCTGAATGATATATAGAGAGAGAATCATAACTAAAAAGAAAAAAATTTTAACGAAAAGCTTGTGAAACATTGTGAGAGAGAGAGAGAGAAAGATAAAGAAAGAGAGAGAGAGCTGAACTACTGATAGAATGAGGAAGAAGTAAGCATAAGACGAGAGACTCTTGGTCTTTTAAGCAAAGTAGTAGTTCGTGAGAAGTTGTAATTGAATCTTGAGCTTATTCCCAGTCGTCAATAGTTTCATCCAAATCTATAATTCTTTCCATATTTCAAGATCATCGCCGTTTCTGCTAACTGAAATCCTTTTAAAATTTCGTCTAAATTTCATTTCCAAAAAAAACTTTCCGAACGAATCCTGTCAACTTATTTTTTTTATCAAAAAGAAAATCCTTTTTGATGTTATTTTTCTTTTTTCTTCTTCACCAGATTCTGTATTTTCCAAAAAAAAATAAATATCTATCTATATATAAATAAATATCCAGATATAAAGATATTCATATGTGTTTTCATGACTAAAAGCTGCATAGTTAAATAAAATTTTTATAGTTAATTCAATTTACTTCTGAAATGTCGACCATTTTTTTATGCTTTCTAGTCATCTGTAACATATAACATTCAAAACTTCTTTGTATAATATATGTATGTGTATGTATATATATGTATATGATTTCTTGTGACATGTGAATTTCGGATCTATTCTCAAATTTCTTGAACCATATTGCCTTCGTTGCATTCAAACTCATTTTTCCTATTTTCAGACACTCTTTTGGCATAAATCTCTCTTTCTTCTTCATTTTTTACGCACTTCTAACAGCCATTTGTTGCACCATATTGATAGAAGATGGAGTTCTTGTCTCGAGAAAAATTACTGACAGAAATTGAAGTTCGGGATGAAATCATAGAGGATTTACGACGGGTTCGTTAACATCTCTATTCACCTCTCTCTATCACTTACAGTACAATCTGCATTTTCAATCAATACTATAATCTATTATTTTAAAAATTAATTAAGAATATTCATAGAATTATAGGAGCTGGATTCATTCCGTAACAGTAACTATTCACGAAAAACAGCTGTCTCATCTGAAGCAGACAATGCTGCTCAACCGGCTTGTGCAGTAGGAAAAAGTGATGAGTACGTATTTTCATTTATATTCACATATTTCTTTAGTTCCTATTCTCTCACGAATATGTATTACTTAAATCTGTATTTTTCTTAGATATAGAAGTTTTTTTTTGTCAAAAAAAGAGAAGTAAAACTGAAAAAATGAAAAAAAAAAGAAGAAAAATCAAATCGGCTGACACAGAGCAAATTGAAAATAAGAATAAGAAAGGGTTGTGCCCTTAGTTCTTATGTTATGCTTTTGAAATTGAAGGATATTAGATCGTGCATCATTCTTCAATTCAAAAATATATTTTAAGATGAAGCAAAAATATATTGTGTTATATATTTTGTTTGTGTCAATATAATCTAAGATTTGTTGAGAAGATATTATATCATAACTTCATATATGCCAAGTTTCTATATCTCAACTCATAATCTGAAAGCAGCATGCTTCATCGTTAGAAAAAATGCTGATGCAACACATTCATCATCAGTAGCTATTAGATTATTATGCAAATAAGAAAGTTTCTCTTAAAGTATATAAGAAAATAATTTATATTAAATAATATTTTATATAATAAAAATAAAATAATATTAATTATAAAATTATAATCCAAAATACTAGTAGTTGCTGTAGTTATAGTAATGAGTTGGAGCAAAACTATTCAAAACAACTACTATACATAGAATATATTGGCAATTATACAGTAAAAAGAAATAAATAAAAGAAATAGCCTTAAAGATGCATTTAGTTTTTGAAATAATCCAATTGTATTAGTTATTCATACCTTCTTTTTTAGTTTTTAAACACTTTTTCTTTGTAATATTTTGAAAACAAACAACTTTCTTCAACAATTGCTTCCATTATCCGGACTAGCGAACGGCAGAAACAAAAACTTGAAAACAAAGATAATGTCTACACTATTCTATATAGAATAAGATAACTTTTTCTGGCCCATATTTCAGTTTGTTTTACTTTTCTCTATATAAGTAACTATCTTGCAGTTTCCTCCCACCCATCTCACGTAATTGTCAAATACTAGTAAGAGCATTACAGTGGTTGTTTCAAGCACCCACATATTGACAAATACACAACACATACATACATGTATATACAAGAGAATAACAAGGTGTAAAGATTACGGAGAAAAACGATGAATTTTTGAAAAAGCAAAAACGAGTTAAATTCCATTATTTCGTTAAGTTATAATCCTCGTTGGCGCGCATTGACAATAATTATGCAAACAGATTACTTACTCTTCCAAATTTTCAGCAAAAAGATTTGCAGATAGACAGTTGACACAAAGACACAAAGAGAGTTATAGAGAGAAGAAGGGAAAAAAGGAAACAGAGAGATAATGAGGCAGGCAGGAGAGGAGAAGCATGAAAGCGAGAGGAAAAGCAGGTAGTAAAGAAAAGGATAACACTGTAAGAAAGGTGAAAACGAGAGAAGAATATTGCGAATGAGTACAAAATATTGTACACATATTAGAGGTTGACGAACTAAAAAGAGACAACTACAATCACATCATCATTTTGCTGCGCGTATGGAAGATCTAAATCTGCAACTATCGCTGCTCAACAATCTAAAAAAAGCTGCAAAAAAATCTTCGGAATGCTCAGCTCATTATGAGTCTTAGGTTATCTCTCTCTTCTCTCCCTCTCTCTCTCATCTCTCACTTTCTATTTCCTTCTCGACTCATCTAAATACCACGGAAGGTCGAAAAGGACGCGGACCCCCACAACAGACGGTCGAAGACGGTTTTCCGACGTCATCAGGCCAGGCACATTGTGCTTGTGCAGAGTGCATTCCAAGCAAACGGTAGCTAAGAGAATAAGACGACGGCTAACAAAAAGAGGACGAAAGGAAGGGCTCCCTCAGTTTTTCGGACGACCGACCTATAGACGAAGGACCTACACAGTCTCTGTCTTTCCCTCTGTGTCCGCCACCTGAAATCTCAATTTGAGATTTTTCCATACTTCTCTTATACCACAACCCTCGTTACTCTATCTATCTTAATTAATTCTATATTCCAATTGTTTCTAAATCTATAACAGGCTCTTAGTCTGTTTATATCCTATAACTCAAGAATATCTAAATTCTACTTGACAATTAAAACTTGTCAAAACTTCTCAAAGACAATTTTGTTGAAAAAAATTGAAAAAAAAAACAAAGAAAATGAGATTCCGTAATCACTCTAATTTCTTGCGTTCTCGTACTTGCCGTTATATACCAGCCAGGTAATCAGATAACAAAATCAATTATTTTATTTCTAATAATAATGAGAAAAATATATTTAAAAGAGTTAATGAATGAACATAATCTTAAAATCTTTTTAATTTTAATTGATATTTCTTCTTTTTTTTCCAGAGCTTTTGAGAATATCGAACACGCACTCCGTTCCAATGCTTTTCTCAGTAATCTTGATTCAAATCAAATTGATCGTGTTGCTTCGTCCATGTTTCCTATTGAGGTTTGAGATTTGAATTTCGTTTAAAAGAAATGAGAAAATTTTTTGGCAAAAAAAGATGGATTTGCATCATTGAGTATCCATTTCATTGGGAAAAAAACGAAAAGCTGAAAAATGGGATTGAATATCAAATTAAAGTTTAAATGGTTAAGGTGCCCCAGGGAGCTACAATAATTCGTCAAGGTGATCTTGGTAATACTATGTATGTCATACAAGGTTAGTTCATAGAAGCTCTTTGTAATACACGATTGAGATATATTATAGAAGGATCAGTTCAAGTTTTGAAAGACAACAAGTTTATTCGAGCAATGGAAGCTGGAGCTTTATTCGGTGAATTGGCTATACTTCATCATTCAGAAAGAACAGCTACTGTTCGAGGTATATACTATTACTGTACTATTAATTAAGTTTAATTTAAGATTTAAACTATACTAAAACTTGAAACTTATAAACAAATTACAAATATTCTAAGAAGAAATAGTTTTTTTAATTATTTTGAAGTTAATTTAACCATGTGATATTGTTAAATGTCATTCAATTAATCTATAATATGACTCATCTATGGCCATTTTCATTTTTTTTTTGAAATTAAAAAGTCACTTGAAGTCACACTATGTCAAAGTTCACGTATTGGCTATAGAAAGGTCACGCATACATATCATGTCATGAGGAAATTAGACCATAAATCTATGTGAATCATTCGAATTTCAAATAGTTTTTGGCTTTTCAAAGTGACATTTGAACACATTGATATCACTTTTAAGAAAAAATAAAATATATTTTTCATTTTATTTTGAAAAATCTTTTTTATTTTTGAATTTTAGCAATCTGGCCATGTAAATTATGGGGAATTGAAAGAAGTGTTTTCCATTCAATTATGGTTGAAACAGCTCATGAAAGAAGAACAGCTATAAAACGTCATCTCAAATGGTTTGTCAAACTTTTCAGATTATGGTGGATGATAAACATGAGCTGTTTTAAGGTCACATCGATTCTCAAGATGTGCTGATCACGAGCTTAATCGCATAGCTGATCTATGTGTTGAAGTGAAAATTCCAGCTGGACGATCAGGACTAGTGCAGCCGAAGTATCTTTATGTCGTCGTCAAAGGCCAGGTCAGTTCACACTAATATTTGATTTTGAATATAAAGTTTGCCATCTAAGTTGCTCTAACTTCTCATATCATCACCATCGGGGAAAATATATAATATTTCAATCTATTTATCAATCGCAAAATCGTAAATTTGATCTTTAAACAACAAATATACAGACTTATTTGTCTTTTTTTTTGAAACTTTTTTGATTAACTATGGTATTTGGTTGAATGAAGATGAAAACATGAAAATTCTATAGTATATGTCATTGTAATTATTGACATTTTTAGAAAAATTTTCGGATTAACTATGATTTCATGTTAATAGTATTAACTTAACTTTTCATCTTAAAATTACTAGAATTGAAGTGTGATGCTTAAACAACGGCTTAGTAGTTCGATTAATCTTTTGCCGATCTTGATGACATTAGATTGAGAAAAAACTGCTTCTCATTATCAGCTTTTACCCCTATACAAATCTTGTGTGTATGTGTGTGTGTGTGTGTGTGATGTAGCTGATGAGCACGAAAACAGTTTGAAAAAAACTGGAAATATGCTCCTCACGACGACAACTATCTCGACGTCATTGGTGGCATTCAAGCTTGGAGTTGACAACAGATTTTGCACGTGTCCAACTTTGTTGTATTCAGATTTTTTTTATTCTGCACAAAAAAATATTTCTACATACATATATGCAAAATATTAAAAAAAATTAAAGTGATGACATGATAAATAAGAGAAAAATGAAAACTACAGATATGATTTCGAATGTTTTCGTTACCAATCATTCCTTCTAACCAAAAAAAAAAGTTTGAAAATAAGCTGGAAAATATGCTGGAGGATACATGTCTTTAAATGGCATTTCAAAAAAATTTTTTTTCCTATTATACCGTGTGCCATGCAGTTTGATTGCTCTTCTTTAGCTTACAGTATCAATACCATATCATGAAGTGTGCTTAAAATCTTTTTTAATTTAATTTTATCTGATTAGTTTAAGACTTTATCAAACAAATCATAAAGGTCACAAAGACAAATCATAAATTATTATTGGAAAAGTGGATCTATCTAATCAAAAATTTGGAAATTTTCCTTCTTTATGATTAGAGAGGCAAGAAGTGTTGAAGACAGACAACATACAAGGAGAGAGAGATTGATGTTCTTAGTCGTTTCCACGTTTTGGCTTTGTTCTTAATCTAACTTATCAATGTCTTATGATTCAATCAAGTGATAAGATAATTTTCCATTCTTTCTCTCTCTCTCTTTAATTCTCTCAGTCAAACCTAATCTCTCAATATTTCTCTGTCTACCGTCTTTCTTTCCATTTTTTTTCTGAAAACCTTTCTATTCCAATATTAAGTTTAAAAAAAATTTATTAAACAAAAAAAAAGAAGAAAAGAAATAAATATTAACAAAATAATTCTCAACAAACGGTTAATTTCTGATGAAAACTGTGAAGAATGAATGAACTTAAACGAGATCCGACTGTAAAGTTACAGTTTTAGTAATTCAAAAATCTTTATAATTTCAATTTCATAGCTTTATCCTAAGAATCTATTCAAATATTAGAAATGATACTATGAAAAATACATTTCTAAACAACTTGAAAAACTAATATTGACGATTTCATTTATTAATTTTTCCTACATAAGCTGTTAAATTTCTGTTGTTATGTGAGCATGAGCACAAGAAAACAACTCCAAGCTGAAGAATTTGGTTCCGATATTTCACAATAAACACTTGACTTTTAACCTGAGAAAAATATTGTTCATGTCAAGCTTATGTGTGTTGTTGTTTTTTGAAGAAAAACTTGTTGAAAACTTAAGTAAAGGAACTAGAACTTACTCATAGTCTTTTGTTATAATCACTACTAGTTGGAGAAAATAGGAGATGTAACATCCAATGTCACTGCTAATCCGTCCTTTTTTCTGTCCATTCTATTGTTGCCATATAACTAATATATTGATAATTCAATTTTTTTTCTTTTGTTTTTCTTCTTTTTTTATAATTATACATTCACTAAAAATATATTATTAACTATGTGTATATCGCATCATAGGCTAAAAAGTTCATTTTTTTTCTTTTATTTCTTATCATTTTCTTAATTTTCGCATCCTGTTCCCCTGTTGTCTGCCATTTGAAATTATTTATCAATGTGTCTTCAACAAGATGGAACTAAGGAGATAAAATCCGATGAAAACGGAGAGAGTTCTTCTAATCTCTTTCTCTCTCTCTCTCTCTCTCTCTCTCTCTCTCTCTCTCCCTCTCTCTCTCTTTCAAAAATGTGAATTTTACCTTTCTATGATCTCCTTCGTCTGCCTCTATTTCGCACATTACATCTCCTTCAGCCATAAAGGGTCACGCGTTTTTCTTGTAAGCAATGTTTGATGACGAAGACTAAACTGTCTTAATCTGATAGTTTGACGTCAATCTTATTTATTTCTTATCATACATTTTCTTGGTACACGAGCACTGCATGGGAAACTGATTCGATTCAAACTTCAAAGCCCATAGCACATGATGATGCTTATCTTCCAATCACAATTCTTTCATCAACTTTTCCTTTCATTTTTGATTGAAAAACGTTTCCGTGAAAAGGCAAACAGATTTTTAACGTTTCAAGCTCATAAAAATGCTTAAAACGTGGCAACTAAGTAGAAACACGGAGAGATAATTCGAGATATTTATCATTTTTTCAACAAATTTCTACACAATTTAAACATTTTGAAAGAGAATATCACATTTTTCGAGTAAATTATATTTTTTCTATTTTCTAATCAAATCAAAAATTTTAAAACTATTTTTGGTTTTCTTTGATTAGAACTCTCATAACATTGGCTATTTCTGATAAAATGATGACCATACATATCAAGCTTAGAGCATAGAACAGCAAAAGTTTAGTGAATGAAAACATAAAGAAAAAATTTAAAAATTTCTTTTTATCTTTCAAATATTAAGCTTTTGCAATATCATCATGAGAGACTTATGTAAATCCTACAATTCATTAATAAAAGATTAGACTTATATGTCTTAATCATATAAATTAATTTTGTAATAACCCTCTAAAAGAAATATATTAAGTTTTATATAATAATTTTCTTGATTATTAGTTTAAAAGTATAAAATCTATATATTCATTGTGGCCGTGATATCGGATCAAAGTTCAAAAAAATGTCTTTTTTTTAAGAAATTGTATCGTCATCTGTCTGCTTTCAATATCTAAGAATAGCTTTAAGAAAAGCAACTAGGACTGGATATTATAGTTTTTCTTCATCTCTCTCTCTCTCTCTCTCTCTCTCTCCCTCTCTCTCTCTCTTTCTCTCTCTCTCTCTCTCTCTCCCTCTCTCACTCTCTCTCCCTCCCCTCTCCTTCTCCCTCTCTCTCTTTTCTCTCTCACATACACCTTTTCTTTACTTTTATTTCTCTCTCTATAAACATATATCTTTATCTTTTTATTCTTTTCATTCCCTTGTTTCATTTTTAACTGCTTTCGTTTTTTTATTTACTATCTCAGTAATAGACATTAAACTATATTTGTGAAATATTTTATCAAATAGTTGATGAAATAAGAAATATTTTTCATTTTAAAGATGAACAATGAAACAAAAAAAAACATAAAATAGCTGCAATGATTATGAAAATGGGAAACATTTTGATCTTGAAAAATACAATCAAAAACATGTTATGATCGTCCTTTGCTTGTTCACATATAGCATGCGCTCAGATAGCTAAGAAAATGGTTGCTGATCGTAGAGTTGGAGGAACTTAAAGGTCAATAATGATACGATGCAAAATTATTATTTAACTAATTCATATAGTTAAATGTTATTTGATTACCTGAATTTTTAAAATTAATATAATTTATAATTCAATTTATTAGAAAGTTCATCATGAATTTGACACTTTAACCTTTTTTTTGCAAAATAATACTCTTTGAATATGTAAAACACATGTTGCTTCTGGTCATTTGGTCATCTGATCATTATCCAATACCGAAGATCAGTCTAGAACTGAGAAGAGGAAGAAGAATACGAGCGAATTTCGAGAGAAAGAAATAAATGATGAGATGAGTAGCAGCTCGTGTGTTCAGGCTCAAACTTGAACAAAAAACAGAAACAGCGAGCTATACAACAAGCAGCTTCTTAAAAGCCTTATTATATGCTCAACCTATGAGCTTAATGCTATAACGACTGATGAAGCTATTTTTCTTGCTTGTCTCACGCTGAATCACGTCATCATCGTGCAGAAACGTCTTCATACTATGTGCTGCTTGCAGTCGAACAGCAACGCTGTGTTAAGCTTCATCCGATGATGTGACAGCATTTCCAGTAGTGTTTTCGACTCCGTATTTGGTATTTATCTTCTTATGTCATCCTGTTCCTTTTTGCTATTTTTTCTTGTCTTTGACCAAATGGAAAATGATTTGATTGCATTTCTAGACCCCTTTTAGATGAATCGATTCTCAATTATCACTTTTCTTCCTTAACTATGAACACTTCATATACCTTTTATGTCATTTTATCTCTCTCTCTCTCTCTCTCTCTCTCTCTCTCTCTCTCTCAATCTCTCTCACTAATTCATAAATTCTCAATATATCTATCGCTCTATCATCTATTATCTTGTTTCCTTTTTTAAACTTTTGACTGATTATGGTAGAAGTTGAAAACTGTCATGATTTATCAATATTCGTGTTCAACAGACCTTTTTCAAATTAAGAAATAATATTAAATTTATAAAATAAACATAAATAATTCTTAATGATAAGACTTTATCATGCCAATTACAAATTGTTTAAGATTTTTATCTCAAATTTTATTATATTTTTCACTCATTTTGTGTGTTAAAGTTCTGAGATGGCTCTTAAGCATCATGTAACATTTCAAACTTTTCCATGCCCATTATAGAAATAATGAAATGAAAAAAAAATTAATTGTAATGTGTACATGAAGAGAAAAGTATGAAATTGCTGTGGAAAACTAAACAGAATTGTCCGAAAAAATGCTAAAAGTTTGTAGAAACATCAAACGCATCTAGCAACTGCGTGTTCAGTGTGTAAAAGATTTAGTCAAGTTTGAGAAATAAAGAGAGAAAAAGTGATGGAAAAAGAGAAAAGAGAGAAAGATAGAGAGAGAGAGAGAATGGAAATTTTTATTTTGCATTCATTCGAACAGTTTGTAGAGAGTGTCAGAACAATTTTTTTGAACCTTATTACTATTGATCAGAGAAGATTGGTTATGAAAATGATTATTTTGCTGTTCCCTTCTAAACTTCTCACCCCACCCTATCCTATTTCTAGTCATATACTTTGTATCTTCTATGTTGCTTCTAATCTGATCATACAGATCAAAATGTGAAAAAATGATATCAGCAGGTTCATAGAATTGTTCTTTCAATTCTATAATACATCTCTCTTTAACTTCTATATATTATAAGCCATATAATGTTCGATGTATTCAGTTAAAATATGAATAAAAACGCAACAAGTTCATGCAATCATTGACCGTTTTAAAGAATTTTGTAATGATTTGATGATATGCTATGCCAGATACATAGTATGTACTTGGTCCTAACCCGAATGCATTCATTTCATGTTTCGTTCACGTGTTCAAGTTTTGATTAAAAAACGGGATGTCAGCAAAAGAAAGAATTTAGTACACAGAGAGAGAGACAAAGAAAGAGAGAGAGAGAGAGAGAGAGAAGATAATGATTATTCATTAATATAATAGTGATAAAAAGGTAGAGAAAAAGTAAATTTAAGAGAAAGAGAAAGGAAGATAGAGAGAGAGAGAGAAAGAGAAAAAGACAGAGGAAACTGTATGTATGTGGAACAGTAGCCAACGAAATAACAGGCGACACGGTATTTGAAAAATAGACCACCCAGAATGTATTTTCTGGGTACAATTAGAACATTTTTTTTACCAAAAAGATCAAAAAGTAATTTGTTTTTATGTTTTCAACAAATAAATTTAGTAATTAGATTAAATATATCCATATAATATATAATTATTTGTGTATATGTATGTGATGTTAACTATGCATTGTAAACAATGCAAATAAAAAGTTGAAATGGATCGAGAAGACATTATGATCTGACAGATAATCATCGTCAAAAAAAAAAGAAAAAGGAAGAAGACTATGAGAGAGAGAAGAAACTTTTCTCTGATCTACTTTTGAAAAATCCATGTTTTTCTGTATGAAAACCGATTTTGCCAGTTCGCTTGTACAAATCATCCGATAGGATGATGGAAGAATGATAATGATAGGCAAAGATCGAGAGCACATTCTGAACCTTTTGCAATATAATGATTAACTATTAGTATATAGTATAGGAAATAACTATATATATATATATTTGAAAGAAAAATTAATTTTTTCTTTGATTATATTTGTTGACATTCATCTAATGTTTTTGTTGTTTCGATATAAACAGCTGTTATTAACATTTCACTTGATCAGCTTTAATTCACGTGAATTGAATAATACAAATTGAATTTGTATTTTTATTTTTTTCTTATTTTTTATAAGAAACAATATATATTATATCATTTATTCTTACATACACACACACACACACACTTACTTACTTACTGACAGACTGAGGCGGCATCTGTTGCTTTCACTTTAAACGACGCCAACAACGAATTCTTAATAACTTGATAACACCTTCATATTGATGTTCCATACTTGCAGACACATCTACTATAATCTAATTATCTTTGAACTATAATACTAAATACTATAATATCTATTATTAGATGTATTTATCAAAAATATTTGTACATATACATATAAAGGGCTTGAAGAGCAATTGCTCTGCAAAGCTAAAGCACAGACTGTAATGATCTACGCATGTAGAGCTTCTGCATACTTCAATAGCAACTTGTTTATATATTTGTTTTGAATATGTTTTTTATTAATATAGTCTCTCTCTCTATCATATACACACAATTTCCATTTCTTTCTCTCTCTCTCTCTCTCTCTCTCTCTCTCTAAATATATATCTCGCTTTAATCCTCTCTCATCTTTTGCTCCTCTACTAATTTCTCTCATCCTCTTCTTGGACCCAATCTATTGATGCATCTCTCAATTTCCCTTAGAATTGCTTTTATTCTAAATTAGTTATATTGTTTATACAAAGTCTCATGATCTACCGATCAATGACATTATAATATTATATTTCATTTCTGACTTTTGAATACGATTTCTCCACATTTGTACGAAAAAATGTTCTGCAAATCGCTATATGTTCATGATTTTTCATGGCCATATTCTCGAATGTTTTGTCGTTTTTCGAATGAATGCGATCATCATCATCATAATGTCCGGGCTATGATGCTCCCTTTCGTGTGATTCTTGTTCGTTCTTAACATTCGTTCATGTAATTAGCTCAATTTTACTGATCGATGATCGCAACGAGCTTTGTCTTCAGCAACGGCATGTTCTACCGTCGGGGCTGAAGAATATTTTCTTTTGGAACGTGTTCACTATCCATAAAATTAGAAAAATCTGTCTAGTAGTTAGTTTAACGACAGTCGTACGACTCAGGCAAGTCTTCGTTGCCTTTTCATATGTTTGCGAACGATTCCTTCTAGATTTTACCTGTGCTCCTCTCGCTCTCTACGTACAATGTCTTCAGCGACACTTTTTCTTTTAACCTTCTGCTCTCTTGCTTTTAGCTATTCCTCTTCCTTGTTTATGCTTATGCATCATCTCTGTGTCGTTGTCTGCTCCTTTCTTTGGGCTACAGTTCAGACATAAGTAAACTTCTGCCGCTGCTCTCAGCTTTTCCTTTCCTTCTCAGTTTCACCCTCTATCTTTCATCCAGTTTCCTACCCTATCTTCATAAATTCCCTCTCTCTCTGTATGTACTCTTCATTCACTTTAATTTGATACATCATCATCTTCGTCGACATCCTATAAGCACACAGCTGTAAGTCAATCATGCCTTTCATGATTTTCTCTGTTAGTGACGTAGCTTTCCTCCTGACAACATCACCAGCCTGTTTCTCCTTCAACCTCATACGCCTCCACCCTATGCACCCGGATCGTTTCGCCACGTACTCACATTCGGTTCAAATTTTATTTTCTCGCCGTCACAACTCTTCAATATCATGTTATCTCCAATGCTTTATAATTTCCAAAGTACATATAACTTCAACTGCTTCTACAAATATCTTGAGTCACTTGTCAGCTATATCATCCAGATCAAATTATTCGAAACCTCTTTTTCCATATTTATTACTTTTTAAACTTGAAACCCGCCTATTTTCCAGTTGATTTGTTATTGCATTGAAGAAATGAGGCTTCCCGGCCTCTAAGAGATATATCAGAATGTCAATGACACTCGTGGGCTTTTCAACTGTAATGCTGATCATTTTTCCGTCTGGAAGATCGTATGGAATCATTCATCTGGCCACCGGACCTTCCCCCGAATACACCCAATATTCTCCCGGTTTACACTAATATAGCCTGATAAACCCACCAATATCCTCCAATCCGCCGAATTGTTGAGCAAAATGTTCAAAAAACCTTCCTTCATGACATTTCTCGAAACTGTGTTTTGCGTTCCCTCTTACAGCTCATTTCACCTCCTAGCATTTTCTTAGATTTGTCAACAACCTAACAGCTTGCTATTTCAATCTTCACTTACTTCCAAAAAACTTTCAAATTTCTTAACATTTTGCTGTTCGTTTTACGCATTTTCTAGATTTTTGAAGAACTTTCGATAAGTTTTCATGTTCTTTTACGTTTCTTTTGAAGAATAGAAATGTCAAAAGATATCACTTCTATCTCTCTTTCACACCTTCTCTTTCTCTTCTTTTCTCTCTCTCACTCTCTCTCTCTCTATTTCTGTCCAACATGCCAGTTTGTTTCCTCCTTAATTCTATCATTTTTTTCCATTTTGATCTTTATTGTCTACGTTAGTTGTCATTTTATTTTAAATGATTATTCATTTTTTACCATTAAACCATATAACCTTTACCTGATATCCACCAAAAATCGACATGTTTGTTAGTTCATTTCGCTAAATACCGTAAATATCTTCTATCATCAACCTATCAGCACTCTGCCCCTCTCAACCCCTTTTCCGACTCTCCGTATTTCATTTTTACTTCTGTTTCAAAGAGAGTAGTTGAAATGACTAAACGGAAATATTATGACGACGTTCTAAATCTGTTTTGACATCATCATCTGATTTTTTCTTCAGTAACATCACAACGTACCTTTTTGTCTCTTTTCATCCCTGCTTCTTCTATCTATGTCATCCAACTCTTCGCTCTCTCATCTATCTTTCTCTCTCTCTCCCTTCCTGTTTCCATCTCTCTCTCTCTCACTACCTCTCTCTCTCTCTCTCTCTCTCTCTCTCTCTCTCTCTCTCTCGTTTTCAACAATTTCCAAAAAAAAAGAAAATTTAGTTGATAAACTAGTTGAAATGTTCTTGAAACATGCATATACACAAATCGTAAAAGTTGTCGTTTTGCTGTTCTTCGCCTTCTCATATTTTTTTGAGTGGCGACCGTATTTTCGTGACAACTGATTACCTTATCTTCATTTTCTTCTTCTCAATTCGTTCGGTTCAACAATCATTGCTTCTACTTCTTCTTCTCCACCTTCTTTTTCCATATCCAAGTTCCAATGACATATGATGAGAGAATATAAATAGCCTGGAGGGTCAATCTAATCATTACTTCATCATATCAAGTTCAGTTGCCGTTTTCTCGGAAACTGAACTTTGTCCTCGTTGTGCTAAACCGAAAAAAAAACTGATAGAAACACATTGATTAAGCATTATTTATATAATAACCACATTTATATTTTAATAATACGTTCATATAGTTATACTAAAATGATATTTGTCCTTTTATATCATTTCATTTTTATATTTATAGGTTTACGTTGAAGTTGGTGAGCAGTACGAGCTCTTAAGACCAGGTCAAGATTTTGAAATTCGACGACATCTATCGGGAAGGTTAGTACAATAATACATTTTCTCGTTTATTCTGCAAAAAAATACAAAAAATTTCGCACCTTTTGTTGAAAAAACAAAACTAATTGACAGTAAAAAGAGCAGATGTTTCATTAGAAAAAAGGAAACAATGGCTTTTGTGTATTTCTATCCTCTTCATACATTCATTGTGTTCAATGAAAATACACATTTTTCATTTTTAATTGTATTTTAGTTAAAAAAACTAGAAATATGATGATAATGCTCATGACATTTTCAAATTTTCCGGTTTTTCTTCCGGAACTCAACGTCTCATTTTCTGTCTTCTGTATATTGACGCTGCATCAGCTCTGTATAATCTGAAGCAGACGGGGGGTAATGCTAACGATGCTGACGATGATGATGATAACAACAGAAACGAAGATTCTCATACTCACCACAATGAGCATCGTCGTCAGCATTATCGGCTTCTGATGTCATTCGTCTATCGTTCTCTCTTTCTCTATTTTTTTGATGCTCTCTCAGCTACCTTAAAACCATCTTCAGCATACATCATGCACATCCAGCTTTCTCATCAACAACATAATCAGAAATCAGTTCCGTTTGAACGGCTGAGCCAATTATTTACTCTGCGAATCGTGTCGGTTCAATTTGAGTTTTCGTTTTTTTTTTGCCTCCAGGAAATTAAAGAAAAAATAAGCATGATGATTTACTCTGCAACTGTTACTTAGAGTTGCAAACAAAATAAAATGGAAGTCTGTGAAGGAAATTCTTCACAGCTTTCATGACATCTTGTTATTGCGGCTGTTGGCTGTTGAAGTACATACGACAGCTAGAAGTCGCACATGTATTTCATGACTCAACTTGTAATTTTACTTCTTCAACCACATAAAAGCCAGTAATGGTGTGACGATAAGCCGCACCATCTCTATCTGCTGAACAATTTTTTCGACTAATCATGTGTTATTCTGCTGTTTCCTCGTAATTCAAGCTTCATGTCCATTTTTGCTATCATTTTATCTTTGTTTCTTATTATCTCTTCATATGATATTCAGTTACAAACTCTCTATACTTTGATGTTCCTTTTCAATCTCTTTTCTCTTTCTCTCTGTAGTATGTATTATCTCTCTTTATCATACCTCACTCTCTCTCTGTCTTTCTTTCTTTCTCTTTCTTATAATCTCTTTCTCTTTTCTCTCAGACCAATACATTATCTTATAAATTTTAAAATAAAATGACCATCTATGGTCACTTATTACTACAAAACTAAATAATAAAATGTGTCAAATTATTAAAGATAATATTCTTTATTTTTCTTTTCATTATCATATTATCTTCTACCTTTGATTTTTCTTTGTCTCATTAGTCTTATTGAACTTTTCGTTATTTAATTTCATTCAAGACAAACAGATGACCAAAGCATTACATCTCTATCAACATCTAGCTCCGCTTGCCTCATACTCTCTCAGCATCAGCTACACACATACACACACTCACACAATCTCTTCGTTATATCTTCTTCTTGTCATATTAATTTTATTAAGATTCTTGTAAACTTTTCATTATTTTAAGCAAATATCGATTTAAACTCCTTCTCTTATCATTCTTATTCTCATAATTTATTTACTTTATATTACTGATTATCTACATTTTAAAGACATCAGTTTCCTATCCCATATTATCATTTTCTACTCATTCTGCACCCATATCTTAGCTCATCAGGTGTATCATTACTCACCTCTGTTCCGTGTCTCTTTTCTTATTCTTCTGAATCATGTCTTTAGATGGATACTATTGTGTGTTGAACAACGAAACATCAGCCATATTTCTTTAATTCGAATTTCGTCAATGCCATCTGTTGACAACAATTTTCTATTTTTTTGTATAAATTGAAGTCATTTTCATTATCTTTTTCTTCCGGTAAAGACAATTCATTCATTAATTTGCCAGTGTATCATCAACACAAGCCTATTAGCAATTGAACTCATTTGAACTTTTGATCTCAAGATCTTTGGAATTCTAACATATACATATAATATATTTGAATAAGCTTAACTATCTATACAATATAATATGAACATATTTATAGTTAAGTATAATTGCTGTTCATAAAATTACTTTTCAAAACCTTAAATTATATTTATATGCATATCTAAGATATTGATTTGTTTATTTGATCTACAATGACCTCTTAGCTCTCTTGTTTTTTAATACTATTTCTTAATGAATCAAAAATCAAAAACCAAATAAGGAGTAGTATGAGTTTGTGATTACTTTTCATATTTATTCTAATTTTCTTATATATATTAGTAATTTATCTGTTTTGATAGATTTTTTTTTCTCTATAATAACATGCCTTATATAACTATAATTATAATATATAATTAGTCATATTTCTTAAATATATATATGGTCTCATTTCTTCTACTTATAATATTTTCCCTTTCATCTACAAGCATATCTTTTATGTGCCACAAGCCTTTAATACAGAAATAGATGGCAAAATCGGAGATAAAGCCTTATCAATACTTGGAATTTTTTTTTTCGATTGAACACAAAGAACTTGTAGATTAATCGCAATATTCGTAAATCTCTCCTTTCTCTGCTCTTATTGTCTAGAAGTCAGTTTGAATTTGTACTCGTCTACTGATTGTCTGACAACCATCGCACGTGGTAACATCTCACGTATGTAAATCACACGTGGTGTCATTCTACGTGCATTGAGATATGCTGAGTACGGTTGTTCTCTTTCTTTCTTTCTTTCTTTCTTTCTCTCTTCTCTCTCTCTCTCTCTCTCTCTCTCTCTCTCTCTCTCTCTCTCTCTCTCTCTCTCTCTCTCTCTGTTTCACTTAATTTTTCCTTCTTTTTTACTTCAAAATCTGCAATTCTTGTTCTTCCTATATTCTGATTCTGTCTTCCGCTCTATCCTTACAATCAATTTTTGTTTTATTTTTTTACATCATGCGTACATCCTGAGTACTTTTGATGAAAAAAAACTGGTCATCCGGAGGACGAAGAACAAAAAATAATAATTTGCCGTATCTGGTTCAACATCTTAACATTTTGGTCCCATAATACGTGTTTATTTATAATTTTTGTCAGCCTGTTTCCTTGCTACACCCATTTCGTCTAAACAACTTTGTACCTGTTTTTTGTGCAACAATTCCTTTGATTTCACGTGCTCGCTTAACAATTTATCATATGTTTCACTATATGCGTTCATTTAGATATCTATATTCACATGATTGTTCACACGATATGTGGTTCACCATGTGTTTTCTGTTTTTGTTGTTTCAAATTTCCTGAATATGCTCAGCATTACTTTCCGGATTTTAGAAAAAAATTTCTGAGGGAGAGAGAGAGAATGAGAAAAAGCTAAATAAAAAATGGAACGAAGCGACGACAGGAAGGAAGAGCTTGTTTCGGAAATACCAAAAAAAATTGAAATGAAATGTATTCAGCTTTAAGTTTTGAATCATCACAACAACATAGTTTGTGAAATACTCACAAGTTATATTGAATGATGAGATTGAGCATTGCACAGATGCCTTCATCTGAATATTCTGAATTGTCATTCAGTTTCATCACATCTCTCTCTCTCCTCTCTCTCTCTCTCTCCTTCTATCTCTTTATTCCAATTTGACATTATCTCATCTGTCAGTTTCACCATTTGACTTTCATTTTTTTTCTTCCAAAATTTAAGGTTGTCATAAGGGACAATACATGCTTTTTGTGATAATTATCAATCTTTTGTGTGCATGTGGCTGGTAGAAATCGAAATCGGGGGAGGAGAATACAAAGTGAGAATGCAATAGACGAGACTGCACGAGGCTTTGAACACAAAGAGAAAAAAAGTTTTTAACTCTTATCTTAATTCTATTATTTATATTTTATCTCTTATCTTCGCATAATAACCATTATCTAAAACTATCTGCATTTTTTTCATTCTTTGTCTTTCAGTACCTCTTAATCTTACCTCTTCACCCATATTGTGCCGTTTGTCAAAGTTAATGCTCAACCGCCTACATCATACACAACGATCGTGTTTCTTCTTCCGTTTTTTGAGCTTCCTCTTCTTCGTCGTCTTCTTCAGAATCGTAATGCTCAATTCTTTTTAGTTGTCTTCATCTTTCTTCTCCTAAATTTTATTTTAAACATCTCCTTCTAAACGAACAACTTTTCTCATCTAGTACTTATATCTTGAACTTCCTGCTCATTCAGTGAGTTGAGAATTTAACTGACACATCGTTCGTTGTTTTAGCTTTTCTAAAAATAATTTTGTGTGTCTAATTCATCATTCTAAAGCTTTTTCTGGCTTTTTCTCATTTTTCTAATTGGCCCATTTCTTATTGATCCGGAAAAATACAGTTTTATCTGATTCCGGGTTCATATTATCACCCTTTCTGCTCCATTTGCCCCTTTCTATTTCTGTCTCTCCTCCCCCCATTCCGTTTTCTTTCTTCCTCTACATATTGCATCCTGTCAATAGTCCATGGCATGGCACGTGAACATGAGGTGGTCAGTTTTTACTTGGTGTCAGCCTTCTAATTGGCTGTATACTGGCTATCTATCAGAATGGCTCTACCTCTCTAACCTCTAAGCGACCTTTGTCTCTTGTTATCCTCATTTCTCTTCCATCTAATGCTGCTTCTTCTTTCATTCTGCCCTCTCTGTTCTGACTGATCTTGATATCTTTGCTCTCAGAGTTCTTACAAACTCCTTTCTTTCAAGTTAAAGAAACGATTTTAGTTTTTTCTTGTTATTCATATCCTGGCACTATCTTTCATATCACATGAGTTTCATCCTCCTTCTCTCATTCACCTTCTGGTCAGCCTCATTTATCCACCTTTTGGTCTATGATCTTATTGCTGTGGCCCGCGTATATCGCTCAAAAAAGTGGGCGGGGTTTGTGGTGGTGTTAGTGATGTGCGTCTTCTTTCTACCTGATGCGTTGCGACGACGAGGCCAGCAACATCGTCAGCCGTTGTTTCGTGGTCGACTTCGTCGACCACTGTGCCAGATTCTCGCCCGGTTGCGTCTCTATTTCATGAGATGCTTCCATTCATATCTCTAATCATCATCTACCACTCTGTCAGTTTTCATGTTTGAGATTATCTAATAACTACATGCCGGCTGACCTTCTTGTACTACGTCAGGATGTCGGAATCTGAAAATGATTAGGTTTTGGCCTAAGGGGTGTGGAGTATGATGTCGTGTGGTGTTGTCGAAGTATCTAGAGCTACTGCAATAAGACAGACAGAGAAAGAGAGAGATAAAGAGAGGGCTATGGGTTATAGAGAGAATTATCGACCAGCTTTCAATCTATACAGTGTTAGATGATTTGGTGGGGTGGTTAGAGAGTAGAAAAGGGGTGTTAGGATAACATTGATCTGTATATTTCTTCTTGAATCATCCGCACATGTTCTTTTTCTTTATTTATTGATCTTATCACTTTTACATCTCAAAAAGTTTTGTTATTTCTCTCTCTATTACTCTCCCTATTACTCTCTCTGCCCATTTTTGATTTTAACCTACTTTTCTGGGCAAGAATTACAAAATTAAGTGTTTTGTGTGTGCTTTGGTAAATCAGTCATCATCATGCAATACTCCTCACTCCACACATCCACCTCTTATGTGAGGCCACACAGAGGCCAGGCTACAATCAACACAATCCCATTCACGGCACCCAACACATTCTGTGTGAGAAAATACAGTACTGTCAGTAGATATTCTTTGATTCCTTATTCTTCATTGTTCTGATATTAAACTGATAATGTTGCTTCTTATCACCATATTCGCTGTATTTTTCATTTCAACTTCGGCTCAAATCCATTGCAAGCTGCGATGAACTGGATGGTTAGCATGTCAACCTGTCAGCATCTCATTCATCTGTTCAACATAGATATTATGTACTCTATACTAACTATGATATAGAAAAACTTAATTTTCTGATTTTTGATCGTTTTTTGGTTTTGTCCAATGCTGCCTGCCATATTTTAATTTTTCTTCTGTTCTAAATTTATATATATAAATGAATCACATTTAGCTCATTTGTACTGCCTATCTTCTATCTATTCCGTTTGGTCTTTCTTGTCTCATTTTTTCCAACTCATTCTCTTTTACTTCTTATTATTTCTCTATCCCCCCCCTCTCATTTCTCTGACGTTCTTATATATATTTTCTATTCTCCTTACATTGCTCACTGTCATCACAACTCGCTGTTCCAATCATATTTCTTTCCCTTTTTTTGGGTCTAAAGATCTTTGAAATCAGGGTATAAACGGTACCATGTCTGAAGACTACAGACTGAGAGCGGGTGGAGCCAGGCAGGCAGGTACATGTCTGCCGCTCTGTCGATCGCTCTTTCTATTTTTTCTTCTTTTATCTGTTAAAGTCATAATGTCATGTCTGAATGTGTCAAACCCAAGTTTTCTCGGTTCACTCGTTTCTCTCTCTCTCTCTCTCTCTCTCTCTCTCTCTCTCTCTCTCTCTCTCTCTTCTGCTTATGATACAGCTACTTTTCTTTATGTTCATGTTCATCTATCTAGCTTCATGTATTTTATATATTTAAGTAAATCATCATACGTTCAGCTTCACATCTAGTTGCTCCACTCTATATTTTTTTATTTTTCCGATTTTTTAAAAGAAAAAAACATCGAAGAGCAGAGTTTTTTTAGCGATATCTTGTTGCAAAAGAATAACATGTATAACTACAACTACTGTATATTTTTATTCTTATATTGACGAAAGCTATACGAGTCAACTATCTTAATTCTCAAGTAGGATGTATGACACTCAAATCTGATTCATGATCTTTTTTTTTTTCATAAAAAATACTTGATATTTACGTGAAATACATAGATTCTGCTTTTTTAGCAGAAAGCTAGGTTCTTCTGACTTCCTTGATTCATCGCCAAGATAATCCAATATGTTGTTTTTCCATCCTATTTGTTACTTCGTTGTTGCTTTTCAATCAACATCTCTTTATTTCAGATCGCGAGAACAACGATTTATTGCTGAAGACGAAACGGTAACACTACTCAAAATGCACGTCGAGCAGTTATGTAAAGCTCTGGACACAACAGATTTGGACGATGAAATACAGCCTAAGTCAAGGTTAGTTCACTTATATGTCTCATATTCATTGTTTACTTATATATACACACATATATATATATATATTATTCATGATGAAAATCTCAATATATTATATTCTTTCAATCTCTCGTTGTCTGTCATGCTTACTGCTTCCATACCATCATTGCTGCAGCAATGTGAGAAGAGGCAGTAACACGACTAAAGAGCATATTGTAGATGAAATTGAAGCATCGAAAATAATATAAAATTTAAGAAACGTGATGTGAGAAAGAGATATGTTTGTAGTAGTTTATGTTGTATCTGTGTATGTTTGACCCTTTTTGCTTCTCGCACTGTTTTAACTGTAAGAATATCTCACTTTGGAATGATCCTTGATCATTTGATTATTTTTATTAGTTTATTCCAGTTTCTCTCTCTCTCTCTTTCTTTCTCTCTTTCTTTCTATCTATCTATCTTTATATCCATAAATCTATTCCATATTTCTCCTTATACTTTTCTTTATGTAATATATCTCTTATTTCCCTTTCAATTACTCAATATCTAACAATGTTTTATGGCCATTGGAAGTATACTTATTAGACCTGAAATGGTATTTAAGCCTAAGGACGTGTATAGCTTCTGTTTTCCAGCATGGTCACTTCCAAGTCTACTAATAGCACTGATCAAACTTGGCTTATTGTGCTGTTCGTATTTCGAACGAGTGATGTTAGATCACTCAACGAACGATCTTTTGCTCTTAGCCGTCCTCTCACTAGCTCGATCGTTTATTCGTCCTCCAATGTTTCTGCGTCTTTCGACTGTGTCGCCGGTTTATTGACATTTGGGACCAAGAATACATTGTGCGGATAATGCACGTAGTCATTGAAAACGAAAACACATAGTATTGTCTGATGTAACTGTAAGCAAGTAGATGTTGCCCTCCTTTGCAATGCTGACGAAAGCTGTTTTCGTCTTCTCGAAATACATAATATTCATTTTATTTTCATTGGTCTCTTACAGTATCATGGTATTGAGTCTGGTAACCTGTATAACAAACGAGAGAGGGAGAAAGGGGGGAGGTAAAGTTGAACGGTTCATTTTTGATTTCGTTGTTTGAAAAAATTGAATATTATCACATCTATATAATCTAATCTGTCTTAACACGAAGAACACGAGAAAAAATGCTAAAGATATGATAAGTTGTTTATTGTATCACACTCTAAATGATTAATGAGTATAAGAAAAATGATTTCCCCTCCCTTTCTCTTCGAATATAAAAGAAAGAAAGAGATATGAAAAGAATGTGAAAGATACATGGTTAGTATATAGTAGAATATAGAAGATGAAATGAAAAAAAAAAACAATTTCTCTTCTTTTTTTTCATTCGGGCTATCAAAAGAAACATCATGCTATATCTGATTTGGAATAAGAAGAGACAAAGTGATAGAGAAAAGCTATGCACAACCGTTCTGCACGCGAACACCCATCCATATAAACTATTTGAACGAATGTTTTCACGTGAATCACGGAAATGTCCTCTCCTCTCCTGTCCTGTCAAATTCGAATTTTGAAATTGATATTATGGGAAATAATTCGAACTGAAAACATTTGTAAACATGTCCAATATATGAGATGATCGAGGTCATGTTTCAGCTGTTTTTAACCATGACTTCATAATTAATTATAAAAATTTAATATACTTGAATATGATATCAAAAAATATAAAGATTAAAATTCAATAAATATAATGTAGATTTTTAATTTCATTTTTGCTTTTTTCTTTTTGATCTTGCTCTCAATCTGGTTTACCAACTACAAAAATCAAACAAAGTAGACTATTATGACATAAGGAGCATTTCTTAATTTCAATCTTGCGTCTTTCATCTTTTAATTTTCGAATTTGTGAAAGAAAAAGTATTTTAGTGCTTTTATATTCAATCGAAAATAGCACAAAGAGTAATGATGTATACACAATTGATACTGCTTATGCAGGCAGCATCAGCAGCTCCAGCATCACAACAGTCCAGATGACTGTGTATTGATGTGCTGTTGTTGTATTAGAAGCGAGGTATAATAGTTGTCTGTGAGTGTGCTTAATATGAACTTGTATATCAAAAAGCTTTTAAGCATATGTATTTATGTTATGAAGATTAGAATATTTCATCACGTCAGCAGATAGGTATTGTCTGAAAGCTTTGTATGTCTTCTCTATCTTCTGTCTGATAGATGTTTCTGAGCAATTGTTGAGCAGACTATATTTCGCTTTCGCTCATCTCTTAACAGACATTTATGTACGCAATGCTTGTGTATCAACTAAGTCTGGTTATCGACGGCTTCGTATCGTTGATTATCAACAGAAGCTGCACCATCATCATCTGCTCATTCAATATTACGTCATTTCAACAACCTTTTCGTGGTGTGTATGTGAGGATTCTAGACTGTCTTACGATGATGACTAGAGTCCCCGTTGAATGCATATGAAGAACACGTGAACGGCTTGTCGACAGTTGCCTGTTGTTATTCTTTCTCGGAGAGATAGGGAAAGGGTTGGTCATGCTTTAAAACACAGACACATACGCATACACTCTTTCTCATTCTAACCTTCACTCTCTCAAATTGCCTGTTCTCTCTGTTAGTTTATGGTGTATTCTGTTCTCTTTACCTATTGCTTTTCTACCTGTCACCCATCTTATTGAACATCGCTACCGCCATTTGTGTGCCCTTGCTCTGTACCCTCATATCGTTCAGTACTGATATGCTACAATGACGATGATGACGATAATAGCTTGCCCGTCGCTCGTGTTATAATCTTTGCATAATTCGGAAAAAACGAGAGTCGGCGAAGATGATAGACGATGCGGCCCCAGGAAATTGACTGGATTGCAAGAGCCCGAAAGCAAAAGCTGGAAAATGCAGCTTAACGAAGCTCCGTCGATCCGTAGAGAAAACAGTCGGCGATTCGTTTCGGCTCCAATCCGTCTGCAGATTCTCGTTGACCATTTCGATTTACATCCTATTGCAGCTTTCTATGCTTTTTGCGCAACTCCTGCTCACTCATCTCAATTTTCCGGTACATCACGTCATGTTCCGGATATGGTATGACGACAAGCATGGTCATATCTAGCAAAGATTTTCTGTTCGAAACAATCAATAGGGAGCAATCTTTGAAAATGCGATCTGTAGTTTTAAGGAATAAGCTAGACAGATAGACAGGAGACTCGATTGAAACTTGTTGCAAAACCTGAAATAATGATAAACCGAAGCCTTAAATGAGCGAGAAATTGATGTGTTACGTTTTTCATTTTGAAACTTGGTAAAGGGTTGTTGAAGATGTTATGTTTAGCACGGGGATAGGCCGACTGAGGAGTGCTATTCTCAAGCGTCAATCGCTCTGTTAGATGTTAAAACTAAATACTTTCCGTTTTTTGGATTTCAATTTACACAGGAAGAAGATGTCATAGCCAGATATAGTAGCAATTGATTGACAACCGGTGCTTATAACTTGAGAAAGAGATAGGGAAAGAGAGAATAAGGGAAGGGATGGAAAAATAAGAGAAAGGCAATGTTGATGATAACGCTTGAATTGACATAAATCAGACACTGTATCTTGGCGGTTTCGTCTAAACAACGAGCTTTAGTAGCGTGTTTAACACAATGTCTTCGTCCTAATTTTTCGTAGAAGTTAGATGAATGTTCTTTAGTTGTGCATCGGGTTCACGTGCACCATATATGTCTCCAGATGAAACTTTGATCCAACCCACGATTATCAGGACGCGTCTTAGTCATATTTGAGTTCATACTGAGTGCTTTTTGAGTTCATTCTTGATGAAAATCACTGATAAGAAAAGCTTTAAGATGAAAAGAGTGAAGAAATGAGAGACGCAGAGATAAGTAGAGAATTAAGGAGGAGGGGAAGGGGGTTAACAGCAGGAGTCAAAAAGAGAACGTCGACAAGAAATATGATGAAAAACATGACAAACGAGTGAATGCGAGAGAGGGATATTTGTTATCGCTATCTGCTGATCTGACCATTTTTTGTGTAAAACGTTTGCTTATCAGCTTTTCTGAAAATTTAATGGAACAGTCATATATTATTTAATATATAGTTAGTTTATAATATATATAAATATATATATTATTATATGTTTGATTTGCCTTTCTCATTCAAAATATCGAGGGACTGTATCAAACAGATTTTTGTTTTTGGCTTTAAAACAATCTTTGGTACATGAAAAGTGCTCTGAACATGACATCCGCACACATAGAACACATCATGAAGATATTTTCTATTCCTGAAAAATCATTCTCAGAAGATGGATCATGTTTCGGAATGTCATCTCATTCACATTATAACCTTGTTGAAATGTAGCAATATGAACTTAGCGAAAAGTGCTGTTAAGCTTCTAAGTAATTAAATATTTTAAATATTTCAAATATTTTATTCAAAGCTTTCTATGTATTTTATTGATATCTCTACGTTTTTTAATCATGTGAGTACCAATGAACTTCCTTATTCTCGTCATTTTTGTGAATTGAAAAAAAAAACAAATTGTTTGGGAGAAGGATCAAGAAATAAAAAACATCCGAATGTCAGTATTAGTGATTTTTTTAGTGTTTGAGTCCCATAATCATTTTCATTTCAATTATTTGAAAGACATTCTAAGACATAGAAAGAGGGAGAGAAAGAGAGAGAGAGAAAGAGAGAGAGAAAGAGAGAGAGAAAGAAGGAGAGAGAGAAGGAGAGAGGGAGTGTAAATGAATGAACAAATTGTTTTCTGATCAATGAAATAATATATGAAGAAGAGTATTATCAATGACATAATTGAGATGATGACAGTAATGAGCCAAATAAAGAAACATATACGCGTTTTCTTTTTATTTTTGGAGAAAAGTTTTTGTAAAACTTGACTTTAAAAGATCGGGGGATTGAAAATGACCTTTGAAAGCGTTAACATTCTTTTTCCTAATGCTATTTCCATATAGTTGATGATCATAAAGATGAATTGTGTTTGAACGGAAGAGATAGACAGGTAGATTGTATGGATGGAAATAAAACAAAACAAAGACAAATCCTAAAAATAGACGATTGTTGTTAGTTTTCTCATCAAGTTATTACTCATCTGCAAAAGTATTTTTAAAATTTGTTTGAAACTTTTGATCCACGGCCCTGACTATATGAGAGATTGGCTACGAAGAACCAGATTTGACTGCAAAGGTTGACAAAAGTTAAAATTGTTTGGCTGATGGTGTGAAAGTTGATTTAAGGGAGAATGAAAAAGAGTGGAGCAAGAAGGAGGGTGGGGTAGATGGTAAAGTAAGCTATTTCTGGAAGAAAAAAACATTTGAAGAGACCGATATTGTAACTTATTTTCATCGTATTACAGTCCGTTTATCATGTGTTGTATGTCATTTTCAAATGTTTCATGATCCATTGTCTATATTCTTATATCATGTCAGAATTTATATAATATGGTTATGATAGCATTTGTCTTTAAGTGCTATAATAGGACAAATTAAGACCACGTGGCATTTCATGATTATGGGAAAGTGAGATGTTGGTAGAAGGAATTAGAAAATATTAAGAGAGAAGAGAATAAGGAGAGAAAGAGTAAGCGAATAGAGGATGGTTATCAGATAGAGAAAAATTTTGAAATAAGTGATCAATCTGGAAATAATGTTTGTGGGTTTCTAGGGGGTGCATTTAGTGTGTTTAACACGATCCCATTATTGGAAAAGACAATGGCAGTAAGCTGATTGGTTGGCTTGATATCTATTCATCCAACTAGCACAGAATAAAAGATCAAATGTTCATGAGACTAAAATATGAAAATAGGATATTCAAATGATAGGGAGGTGAGAAGGAAACGGGAGAGAGCAATTTGAAATGATGAGAGAAAGAGATGAAAAGAGATACGGAAACATGAGGAAACCCCCCTCGTCTCTCCCTCTATGAAGTCTCTGATGATCATATTATCTATGTTTATTCCGTTTCCTCTTAGCGGAAATCAGTTGGTACATCTGTGTGATGATTCATTCATATCGCTAATGATTATGTATTTCGTTTTGAAGCACAAACATCGTGAAAAAACTTCAAAACGTCGAAGATTTTCGTATCTATCTGCTCAGATTATTGCTCATTCCAGACGTTAGATTACAAGAGAAAAAGGGGCGAAAGAAGAGGGACTTAGCAAATAACAGAGAAGAAACAATCAAATTTTTGTGTTTTGTTCAAAAATTTAAAAATTTTTCTTATAAAGATTATAATTAGAGAAAACTATGAAGAGAGAGAGTTGCAAGATACGCATTTCCTTTATTCAGATATGACACGTGTGTCATTGAAAAACACGTTGTCATAACGTGGCATCAGAAGGACAAAGACAACTAAAATTTGAATTTTCTTAAGGATTAAGCAACCTGATCTGAAAATGAATGAGAAAATCATTTTAAACTGTTGAATATTGAATAACAACATCTTGTCTTCTGTTTTTTCTCACGTCATATGTCATTATTGGGTTCAAGTTAGTTAGCTAGCTAGTTGATAGACATGACTCGTCCTGGTCTCCTGTACGTTTCAGTGTAAGTTGATTCTTCGAATGTTTCAGCGGCATTGGATTCCCAAAAAAATATATTTTTTTCGTATTTTTTTTCGCATCAAGCGATGTTTGATTTGTCTCTGATCCTTGAGCCTCGTTTTTGTCTGTTCTTCTTTTTTTGCGCTTTGTCATATTTCTACAATTGATTCATGTGACTGATTCAGATGATATCATACCATCTCATCCATTGCATTTTTACATACATATACTTCCGGTGAACATTCAGTTACAATCAACAATCAGTTTGCTGTACAAGGTTTATTCTTTTCTTGGAGGGAGAAGATTCAGTTACAACAAGACAAGGGAGAGAGAGAGAGAGAAAGTAGCGTAGGAGGTTGGTTGCACGCAGTGTTGATAACATATTGTATTCATATGGTAGAAATGTAGAAACTATGGCAATATATTATATTTGACAAAAACGACTTCTGTTCTAACTGTCGAGTCGAATCAAATCTTTCTTAGCATACTATTCCCCTTATCAAATAAAAAAAATGACGGATTCTATTCACGTGATGCACGTCTTCTAAAACCATGCAAGGTCAGTAGCAATGAAATTCACATAATTTTCAAGTGAGAATCAGCTGCTAGTGGACACAATGATAATACTGATGATGCTATGATCTATTGTCAATGACAATGACGACAACGATTCTGATAAAATAGACATTGAAGAGGTTTTTTGGTCAAAATTGTTCTCTCTCTCTCTCCATTTCTCTTTCTCTCTCTCTCTTTCTTTCATCTTTTCTCTTTTAATTTCAACTGTCCCGCTTTTGTTCGGATGAAAAGAACATATAAATACGTAATCTTTATATAGAAAACGGAAGTGAGTGATAGCATATCATGTTCATTTCGTTCAACAACCCAGAAATTTTTTTTTGTTCAAAACAACGTACCAACGATTGAACGAATTGAGTTTATGTTATTGGCATTGAATAACAGAAAACATTGTATTTGGAAGCATATATACATATGTGTCTTCTTTCTCTCTCTCTCTCTCTATACGAGAGGTTTGTAAAAAAAAGAAATCTATCTATGCGTATGAGCATGTGTTAGATTTACTGGGACCATAAAAAACATTTTTCTTCAACAAAACCATCTCTTGTCATGATGAATTCGTCTTCAATTCCTCTACACAATATCTCAGAGATCATTCGCTTATCGGCGACATCTGTATATGTATGTATGTGTCAGCAGTAAGGAAGAAGAAGAAGAAGAAGAAGAGAATGATATATCTTTCTCTAAAAATTTATGTTTCGTACATAATTGGGATTGAAAGTTACAAATAGAATATACACATATTTTCTAAATATTCTTTATTAAAGTTATTTGAAAGATATTTTCTATTATTTTCTCTCTTTTCAGTATATCAGATGAAGCTAATGCTGTTGACTTAAGTTCTTTAAAAATTGTTACAACCCTTGGAATGGGTGGATTTGGACGGGTAGAATTGGTAAAAGGCTATGATCGGGTATATGCATTAAAGGTAAATTTCACAGAAAGTTGCTCATTTTCTAAGCTGTAATGCTGTTTCAGGTTATGAATAAAGCACATATTGTTGAAACTAAACAGGAAAATCATGTAGTGTCTGAAAGAAAAATATTAATGGAAACAAATTGTGATTTCATAGTCAGGTAAGAGCATTATGCTCTTTCTCTCTTTCCTCCTTCTCTCTCTCTCTCTTTACGTCTTTCTCTTTATTTCTTTATTTTATTCAAAATTTATTTTTTTTAATTTTCAGACTTTATAAAACATTCCGTGATGCCGAAAAAATCTATATGTTAATGGAGCCATGTCTTGGTGGTGAAATTTGGACAATTTTAAAGAGAAAGTAAGTAGTAAATATCATGAAAAACAATAGAAATTTGCTTTTCGTCTTCATTTCTTTGCTTTTTCGACGAGTAAAAAAACCGAATTTACTGTAAATTAAACTAAATTTGTCGTTTTCAGAGGCCGATTTGATAATGATGGTAGCCGGTATTATTGTGCTGGCGCTATAGAAGCTTTGGATTATTTACACAGAAAGAAGATTGTATACCGAGATTTGAAGCCAGAAAATATGTTATTGGATAGAAATGGAGTTCCTAAACTCGTATGTTGATATTGGGACTATTTCCCTAATCTTAACATACAACATTTGTTAGGTTGATTTTGGTTTTGCTAAGAAAATCAAAGATGGTCGTACATGGACATTCTGTGGAACGGCTGAATATGGTGAGTCATTTGAAGATCATTCACATGAAACAACAATCATCATCATCAATAATTAGATTTTGAAGGATTGTTTGACAGAAAAATCTAAGAAAACATTGGAAATCACTTTTTTTCTTTTGATTGATCTTCTAATCTTTACAGTTGCTCCTGAAATTGTACTTAATAAGGGACATGATACTGCTGTAGATCTATGGGCTCTTGGTATCTTCATCTATGAGTTACTAACTGGATCGTAAGTTTTTCATAAATTTTCACATTAAAAAAATAATTTTTTAAAAATAAAATTTGAAAATATTTTTTAAAATTTTAATATCTGCTCTTTTCAGTCCACCTTTCTCAAGTTCTGATCCAATGGTTACGTACAATGCTATTTTGAAAGGACTTGATAAATGGGCCTGGCCTAGGTACTAACTATATATATATAGTTAAGTTTACTTATTTTGAATTATTTTTGCAGATTTATTTCCAAAGATGCCATTGATATTATGCTAGCTTTATGTCGCCGAGAAGCTTCTGATCGTCTCGGTTACGGAAATATTGATGAAGTTCGACAACATTTCTGGTTTGATGGCTTTGATTTTGAGCTCTTCCGCTCACATAAGATGCGACCACCTATCATTCCAGCTGTAAGTTGCTTATAAGCTTTCGGTATTATCCAACGTTTGTTGGGTCAGATAACTCGAAAGAACTATATAATTACGTTTGACTAATTGATTTGATTTCAGATTCGATCTGATGTTGATACAAGTAATTTCGATACTTTCCCAATGTTTGATAATTTCGCCACGGGTACCGATGAGACTGGCTGGGATCTCGATTTCTAAAAAAGTTCATAATTTATCCAAGAGATGATCCAACACAAATTCAAATTGCATGAAGCTTCTCCGCAGCATACAATGCTGATCGAAGAAGAAATTTTAAAAATTTCTTTTTTCTACATGCATTCTTTCTTTCTCTCTCTTTTCCCCCTCTCTCTCTTTCTTATCTGCCAAGATATACTCGGAGAATGCTTTTCCTCAGTTAGAGACATGCGCTTGAAGATATGTATGTAGTTTCTTAGAGTTTTCTTACCTTTTTTGCAAAAATGCCTATAGATGAAGTGCCGCAGTCGCATTTAACTACACAATTTCAGAACTTTTCGCTCTTTCTCTATGACATTGAAGCCCTATTTAATCATTTTTACCCTAGAAACTTTGAATGTTGTACATACTTGTAGATGATATCCACGTTTTTTTTAATTTTTCAACTACGCAATCCACACCTGAATGCACAAATTGATTATTCAATTTTCTCCTTAAGTCATATATAGTCATAAGATTTCAAATCATCCATTAGCCTCTCTTATGCCCCCCCTCCCTCTATATGTATATTTCTCTCCCCCCCTCCCCTTCTCTTTTTTACCATTATTTTCCTTTTTTTCGAACCAAAAAGCCTAAGAAGAACATTTAAATTTGTAAAAATTGTTATTTCGTTAATAAGTTAATTATTATTATTTTATATAAAACCATATATGATTAATATTACGTTCTTTTTTTTGGTTCAAAAAAAGGCGATAATGGTAAGAGAATGTATATCTTGAATAGTTTTGGATGATTTTTAATTTAGACAATTTATTTCTTAAAACAAATTGTATATTTTGTTGTACTTATTTTTTGTTACTTTCTAGTCTAGTCCCTTCTTCCCGTCTCTATCTCTCTTTCTCTCTCTCTCTCTCTTAAATTGTCTGACTGTTTCTCTTTCTTTTTCTCTCTCTCATATATACCTTATACGTTTCTCGTGATGTACATATTACTATATACTTTATATAATTACACAGATTCATTTATATTTAATCAGTTCTATCTTTGGTCAGAAAAAATCAAGCAAAATATTGAAAACGAATGAACTATAATCTCTTTATCTGTCTTCTTATTTAATTTTTTTACAATTGAAATAGTTTCATTTGAAGGAAAAAACAAAACAAAAAGAATAAGCTAATAATATCAGAAATAATGAAAAAATAAATTTTTTTTATAAATTGGAACTAAAATTCAAGCTCTCAACAGTATTTCAAGATTATGTAAAGCTATTTGCTTGTTCATGAGCAAATGATGGCGAGTTGAAAGAGGGAAAAGCATGATAAGAGGGGGTACGGGGACGGGAAGAGAGTGAAATAAGAAAAGAAAGAAATTTACTTATTGTTGATGAGGAAATTCCGGATATTTGTCCAGATATTTGAATCTTTATATAAATATGTCATACTTTTCGTTAATGATCCTTGAAGAACATGAGTATGATGCTCGAAAAGCCATAAAACTAATCCCCATACACCTGCGGCAAAGATGGGAAAAACGGGAAAGTCTGAAGACGTAAAGTTGAATAAACAAGTTGACGTCAAATTTATTCATCCGATGATGCACACGATAAGATTGTCTAGTTTATTATGATTTAAAGATAATGTCACATAGCTTTGAGCCAGTTTCATAGGATCAAAACAAGTGCTCTTTAAGCTCTATGTGCATGTGGCTATTTAAGGAAACTGAAAAACGATACTTACTTGGTTGTGGAATAACCTGATTATCAACTGCTAGCTTAGCTAAACCAACAACAATTCTCGAAAGCAGATAGAGGTTAATCTGCAGTTTATACGAATGTTTTGATGAGCATTAAAAACTATTTTGGGAGTTATTATACCTGCATATTTACAGAATTATTTGAACCAAAAACCAAATAGCCCATAATACAAGCAGCGACAAATGAGTGCCACTCCTTCTGTTGACCTTAAATTTATATTTCAAGTTGATTTTCAACGTATACTATCATAGCAAATACCTTCAACTTGTTTTAAAAAGCCATGAAGTAGCTTATATGAGAATACAAACTTAGCCAAATTGAAAGCATGTGTCTTCGTCAAACGTATGATTGTTGTTAATTTTTCAATAAGTCTATGATGACATGTTGGATAAGATGTATCAATGGAGCTTATAAACTCACGTTCCCTCCCCGAACAAAAAGACCATAACAAGAGCATGAGGAGCTCTTATACGTGCACCATAGCTATAATATAGAAGAATAAGTTCAAACTTAAAACTTAAGTTGTTAAGAAGTCTGGTAAGAAAAAAAGAAGAAAAACTTACACTAAACCATTTCTTAGACCTTTAACTGCAGATAAAATAAAAAATTTGTGACGATATTTATGTAAAATATAATTCGCTATATTTTCCCAATTTTTTATTAAATACAGTACTGTCTGCATTTCTGAAAAATGCTCCAAAAAATTAATTTATACTAATAAAAAAAACAAAAGAATAGACTAATAATACATTTATAGTGATTTTGCCGCAGTCATTGTTCAAGGTATGATAAGACTACCTAATCAATCGATTGACTCTCTGATTACTCTTTCTCTCTCTTTCTCTCTCGTACTTTTTCTCTTCCTCTCTCTATCTCTATCAATCTCTTCTTGAATCCTTTCATATATAATTCGTTCCTCTTTTTCTATATATTAGATGTGAAGTTTTAAATAAAAAGTTTATTCCGTTCAAACGCCCTTGTATTATTGATAATGAAGTAAGTCAAGATTGTGAACAAAAAGTCAAAATCATGCCGATAATGAATGACTGATTTTGATGATCTGGACCCACAAACAATCACCGGTTTTACGTTTATTCAGAGATCACTCTTAAATTATTATTCTGATATACATCCGAAGATTTATATTATTGTCCAATTAAATGATTTTCTCTTGGAAATAACCATTCAAAATAATTTTAAAATAAATTGACTTCCTTCGTACATGATATGGGTACAAAGTGTATGCTATAGCTTAGTGCTACGTATTGATAACTGAAAGTTAACTCGTATAACTCAATAGTTCTGTTCCGGTATGAGCCATTCAGTTTCCGCTTCGGGTTATACTTCTATAACCTTGTGATATGTTCATATGCTGATAAAAGACATTTTTTTGAAAATTTGATAACCAAAAAAGGAAATAAGTTAACATCATCGTCCCTAAGTAAAGAATTGATGGGCTTTGTCAGTTACGTATTTTATATCTTGAAGCCTATAGATACATAACATCGAATAGCAAGATTATCTTCTTAATTCTGATAAATCAAATTAAATGGCTTAATCGATCATCATAAAATAAATCTTTTGAATCAGGAATAATCATTTCATTTACCGAAAAATCTCATAATTACTCTTACTCTCTCTCTCTCTCTCTCTCTCTCTCTCTCTCTCTCTCTCGCTCTTTCCTTCTCTCTCACTTTCTCTTCTCGGTCACAACGTTTCAAGTTCATATTAGCAATGGATGGTAATGAAAATAATTATTCAACAAAGGTTCAATATATAATATGTTTGTTAAATGAAAAGCATGAATTTAATTACAAAATAGTCTTGTATATATGTATCTTTTCATATAAATATCTATAGACTTTACTATATTTGCACTTTTTTTATTAACTATTATATGAATTATAAACATATGATAAGAAGGTTGTCGTATTTTCTTTTCCATAAATATAATATAGAAAGTTCCAGCAACGTTTGTATCTGCTTTTCTCTCTTTCTCTTTCTCTCTTAAACCCTTTCCACCCTCTCTCTCCCCTCTCTTTCTCTCTCCCCTCTATCTCCCCTTTTTTCTTTCTCTTTCTTCTTAGAAAGTATTCTTACCATGTTAGTACTGATGAAAGCAGATGTATGTATAATTCATAAACGAAAATATCAGATTCTCCCATCATAAGTCGGCTGAGATAGTAATTTACGAGGATAACTGTGCAATTCTTTTGTTGAGAAATGTACTTTTGTCTCTCATACATTACTAGAGAGCACCAAACCTTTTGATGATGATGATGATGATCATTCTATGGAGCAGTAGCAGCATTAGTAACTTCACTGAAATAGCTCTATAGCTCTCTATATGAGAATGATGATTTTCATTGTTATAATTTTTTATTTAATAATAATAATAATAATATTTAATATTATATATTTGAATAAATGAGAACAATTTATTGAATGAATAACAAATCACAATCGCTTGAGCGTAGTTTCCTATATATCTACATAGAAAATTGAAATTAACAAAAAATAAATTTTCTATATGTTGTTTACCAGTTTGGAAGACATATTGGTCATATTTGTGGAAAAAAATATATTTATATGAATAAATATATACTTAGGCATATGAGAAATACTGTATACATACTTTAATTCTGAGAAAGAGCAAATAAGAGGCATAATGGTTAATAAGGGAAAGATATAAAGAGAGAGAGAGAAATTGAGAGAGAGAAAGAGAGAGAGAGGGAGGGAGATAAAGAGTGATATAGAGAGGAAAGGGGGGATTGAGAGGAAAGGCTGATAAGGAAGCCAAAATTGTAAAAAGGTGATCTAGGAAGGTGCAAGTAATGGCAAGGAGCAGGCAAAAAGAGATATAAAAGGAAAAAACTTTTAAAGATTTTCTATGTCTCTCTCTCTCTTTCTTTTTCTCTTTTTTTTCTTATTTTTCCGACTATTTCACTCTCTATCTTTTTTAGTTTAGCTCCGTAGTTGGTCGTTGTTGAAACATTAGAGGAAATATAGCCGTTTTCGCATTTTTTCTTAAATATAATATTAGCTGCATAACAAGAATGACGTTTTAATAACAAATTTTACTCCATAGAAGGCTATTGAAACACATTTTTGGCATAATTTTGGTTCATTTTCCCCTTTTTTCTTTTATATCCTCATAGACTTTTGAATTTACCGAAAATCGGCAAAAAAAAAATTTAAAAGTTGGTGGCGCATACTTTAGTTCAGTTTTTCACTAAAAATAAAAGGAAAAAAAGTGAGGTAAAATATGATTTCTTCATAAACAAATTTGGGAGTAAAATCAAAAAAAACAGGAAAAGATGTTATAAATGACCATGAGATTGTTGTTTTTTTGTGTTGGAATTGAAAATATGGCAAAACAAAAAAGGAGAAAGAGTAGAGTTAAAGCATTTGATCTCCAGGTAATGTTGTATCTGTGAATGTCGTTGTTAGAAATACACCGGATTTCTTACAATCTGACCTTGCAGAGGAGATTGGCATGACCTAAACATGATAATTGTAATGTTTTAAAAGTTTGTATGAATGAATAACATACGTGATGTGATGCTCGACTAGGCTCTGCGTGAGCTTTTGTAGAATACAAAGACTGCTTACGATGTCGTTGAAAGACGGATTGAATAGCTGATCGAAATTGAGGATTAAACCACGAATAAATAACTGGGTTTAGCACAGCAGACATCATAGCAGTTACATGACATAATGCAAAAACCTAAAACATTTAACGTTTGAGATTTTGTTCAGAAAAAAATTGAAAAAATATAAAATTTCTATACGAGATATACGATTTTTTTTGGAAAAAAAAATTATAATGGGTGGCATTGTGAAAAGAAAATGTGATGGTGCAAAAACTGCTCAAAATTTAGTTTGACAGTAGTTATTTGAAAAGAATAATGAAATTGAAAGATTTGCAAACAGAGAGAGCCAGAGAGAGAGAGAGAGCGAGAGAGAAAATGATCTCAAAAATTAAAAAAAAATTAAATAAAAGCTAAATTGAACGTACCATTGTAAACCAGGTTGTAACAGTAAATGTTGATATGAGATCACGATATAGATTTATACAGTTAATAGGTACCCAAGCAAAAATAAATCCAAGCACCATAACAATCATCATTCTGAAAAAATGAATTTTAGAAAATAATTTGCAAAATTGCATTGATAGATCCACATACTCTGTTTATATACAGTTGTTGTACTTGGTGATTTTAGTTCTTACTCTCTAACTCTCCTTACAAGTTTCGTCACCGTTCTCCTCTCTCTCTCTCTCTCTCTCTTTCTCTTTCTCTCCCTCACTTCTTTATATGTCCCTTTACTAATTTTCAGTAATATTTCCCCAGCTTTTCTTGCTGTGTCTCTTCCTCGTTTCTATATATTTCAAATCTTTATCACAATTTTTAATATTGTTCCACCTGTTTTTTCGGTAACAAGAGAAGAAAACATACTTATTAGCTCGACTTTTGCGACTAACGAGTTTCATTTCAGATTCCGGCAACAGAGTTTGTCCACCCCTTCTTCGTTCTAATTGACTATCCATAACTCGACTGATTATATAATAGCAGATGGATGATATCAGAGCCGGAATACCAAACTGCAGTACTAGAACTGTTAAACCATAGATCCGTCGCTGATTTGATCGACCAAGAGCCTCGTTATAATCAGGCCTGAAATATCATAAAATATCATGATTATGCTTGTAAAAATTCATAAATAAATAGAAAAATAAAGATTATTTTTAACTTATAATATTATAAGTTAATAACTCTTACACGTGATTATCATATTGTTAGTTTATTTAAACTCTCGTTCTCTCTCTTTTCGTTTTCCCCAAAGAGTTGTCGTTACTAGTTGTTTTCTGATTCATTCATTTTAAAACTAACCATTGTTCTTCACAAAAAACTCCACAAAGTCCAGGATATGCTGCTTCACCCGAATTTATTCCAGTTGGTAAAGCTAAAGCATATCCCAATGCCCAGATTCCTATTACAACTAATACAGCTCGATTATAATTTATTATCTATAAAATTAAAAATAATTAAATTCAAAAATCAATTATTTGATAAATATAATTAAAAAAATGAATTATGTTGTAAAACGAACCTCTTTACTTGGTTTTGTAATTAATAAAACTCGATCAATGGCTATAACAGTGAGTGTAAAACTCGAGACAAAAATACTGCCTCCCTGTAAATATAAAAGAAATTAATAATTAGAGTTTCATGCTCTTGCTTTCTCTTTCTCTCTATTTCTCTCTTTCTCTCTCTCTTTGCATTTCTCTCTGTTGTTTTACTCATTTTCTCATTCAATAAATGGTAGTCAACTTGTGAAGATATTCAGGTCTCAACCTGAATGTTTAGGAAGGATTAAATCTGACTCACACATCTGAGAGAATTAAAAAGATTAGAAATGTTTTTTGTGTTCAAAATTACAAAAAATGACAAAAAAATGAGAAAAAAAAGTTTTAAACAAGGATTTAACGCCTTAATTATGGCATATGGTTCATCATCATCCATCAATAGAGATGTATGAAAATGTTGTCATTTTGCTTATAAAGCATTTAAAAGCAAAATATAAAATATTACAGGATAAACGAACCTTTTTTCTTTTTATTAAAACCTCTCATTTCAATCATGTTTTTGGTTTAAAGCATGGTTTTAGAAGGCTTTTACACGCATACAACAACATACAACATACATACATACACACTCTCTCTCTCCTCTCTTAAGAAAAAACTTAAGAGTCATTAGATCATCTATGGCTTCTACCTCTCTCTCACACATTCTCAATCTATCTATCTAGCTCATACATCGTTTTCTCTTCTCATCTCTCTCTTGAGCTTGTTACTAGTTTTTCTAACCAATACAAATCATATTTACCTGAAAAATGCCGATAAGCTTGCAAAATATTGATGGAAATATCCAAACACGACTAAAGATTGTAATAGCTGTTATGGGAAGGCTTGTTAAGCTCATTAATAAATCTGATACCGCTAGACATCCTATGAATATGCTTCGAACTGATAACGATACCTGGAAAATGGTATAAATATTAGAGAATTAATACGGATTTCACGTCTTTCTTTGCCAAAAATGGGATTTTCAGCTTTTTTTTTTGCAAAAATTACGTAACAAATGGAATAGCAGAATCAATTATTATCCATTATGTGAAAGAAAAAAAAATAAATGAAAAGCCTTACCTGATTAAATGATACAACATACAAGACGAGAGAATTACCAACTATGCCAGCTACCCATACCATAGAGTACAGTACACCAAATATTAATTGAACTGTGAATTCATCTATCAGTTCTGCGGATGATTCTTGAATTGTTGTACAGTTTGTGCTCATCTGGAGATAAGTGAATGTGAATACTTTTGAAATGAAGTCAGTAAGCCTCGTGGAAGCGAAAAAATGGAAAGCTAAATACGAAGAATTAAGAAGAGTATGGTGAAAGAAGAGAGAGAGAGAGAGAAAAAGGTATCAGTAAAAAAAAGAAAAAGAAATATTGAAGATATATATGAAATAGAAAGAGGGAAAGAAAAGCAAAATGTCTATGAGTAAGTAAGAGAGTGAGATTAAGATGAGGTGACAGAAAACCATGAGCTAACGAAAAAATTGACAAAAAAAGAGACGGACAGAGATGAAAGAGAAGAAGAAGTGTAGGAGGAGGACGCACGGACGGATTTAAGAAGATGACGAGTGAGGAACGACAAGCATGGAATGGACTCAGGATGAAGGAAGGCATTGGAGCAAAAACAGACAACGACCCAGCAAAAATTAAAGAAAAGAGAGAGAGAGAGAGAATAAGGGAGAGTATGAAGAAAAGGAGTGAGAAATGAAGAAACAGATAGAATTTGAAGAGTAAGGAACTAGGAGGTCTATAGAGATGATAGGTACACATAGAAGAAGAGAATGAAAAGATATAAGCTATGTATATCCTGGATATGAAAATAGAAAGATGGAATGAGGGCATTCGGCGTGTTAGGAAAAATAGTGAGAAAGAGAGAGAAATGAGGAAGATAAAGAAAAAAAAAGAAAATTAAGGTTTGACACATAATATAAGAGAGATGATATGAGAAACAGGCAATGAAGTACAGCAATATCATCAAGAATCATACTACCATATATAGAATGAAAGCGAAATATATGATAAGTCACATAAGATTAGAAATAAAATTAAAAAGTTAAATGAAATGAACTCATGAGAAATAATTAAAAATTTTTCATTGAACTTGCTTTGTCCCTTATTTTCCCTCTTTATATCTTTTGCGTATCCGATCTTCCTTCTCATCTCGTACTCAGTTCTCGCTTGCCACTGCCCATTCTCACTCCCTCCCCCTCTCTTTCTCTCTCTCTCTCTCTCTATCTTACTCTACTTCTCTTCCCTTCTATCTCAATCTCTATTTCCCTTTTTTCTATAATATATTACCTTTTTCTATTTAACTCCCTCCTGTGTGAATTGTTTTCTATTCTAATGTTTTATATAGATGTTCAAGTTGAGTTAAAAATTCTACCACTCTGAGAGACAATACGATAAAAATGGAATTTTCAACTGGCTATTATTCTAAGAACTAGGAGATGCCAGAATATGCTCAACAGGTTCGGTGCGAGAATATCTGCAAAATGTTGAAATGAACAATTCAAAAGTGCTCGAAAAATATGAAAAGTTGGAATACGTTAAAGGAAAAGAAATTGACATAGTGAATGAGAAAGGGAACAACGAAAGATAGTGGGATAAACTGAGAGAGAGAGAGAGAGAGAGAGAGAGAGAGATAGAGAGAGAGAGAGAGAGAATGTGAGAGGGTTAGAAGTAGATTGAAAAATTGACTGTGAGGGAAAGATGTTAAAAAGTTAAACAAAATGTGCGATAAAGAAAGAGAACGAGAGAAAGAGAGATATATAAAGAGAGAGCGAGAGATAGAGATGGAGAGATAGAGAGAGAAAGAGAATTGTTGAAAGTGACACAACCGCTTTGTATGACGGCTCAAAACAAAATGATGTTCAACCGATTTTTTTTTCTTCACGTAATGTATTCGCGTAAAATCTGAGGGCCATTCTCAAAAATCTAATTAAGTAATAAACTAAAATAATAGTTAAAACAAATAATTTCATAGCATATAGAAAAAAGAAAAAGAACAATTTCTTTTTATTTGTTTTTTTTTCATTTTTAAGTTCATAATACATACATATTTAGCCAACAAGTGATGTGAAATATTCTGACATGGTGGCTGAGATAATCAAATTGTAATAATTCTCAGTTAAATCATGGAAATTCTCAAAAAAACATTCAAACTTTGAAGAATATAAAGAGAATATACTTAAAATCTTCTATTCATATTATGTATACTATGTATGTATATAAGATTTTCAGTTTTGATGCATCGCATGCACTATGAATGAGCAAAAAATGCCTCAAGCGGTAACGAAGATGATCATAAAGCAGGGAATCTCATCAGTGATACAAGCATACAGAGAAATAAAAGAGATAGAGAGCGGCAGAGAGAGAGAGAGAGAGAGAGAGAGAGAGAGAGAGAAAATACATAGAAAATGATATAAAAAGAAATAATTTTTTAATAGATTACTCCCTGAAGATTGAATCCTGTAGGAGTGCAACTAAGATTACAACTATAATTATGTAAATTATATATGATTTTTGAGTTAAAATGATCAAATTATAACAACACATATCTATATTATACTTTAATTTTCTGTCTTATACTAAATATTTCAAGTTTCAAACAAAAATATTGAATAATATGTATATGGATATTTAGAAGGAGAACAGACAGGCTTTAAGTCAAATGAAAGCATGTGGACAAGAATACGAAACTATTTTTATTTTTCCAAATACATTTTTTTTACTTACAAATGTTTCTAATACAACAAATCAAGAAACCTGAGCTTTTTGGTTTTCTATCCGGCTATTAAAACTGATTACATCATGATTTGTTTCCCTTACAGACTATATGAAAACAAAAGGAGAGTAAAACCTTTTTTTCTATCTCTCTTTCTCTCTCTCTCTCTATCTTCCTTATATACTCTATTACTATTTCTTTTATCTCTAATACTCTCTTATTATAACAAAATATTTCATTCTCTTTATGTATAATTCTCTTCCTGTTTCATATTCTCTCGTATGCAATCTCTTTTTGTACCGGAAATAAAACAATTTCTCTTTGAAAAAATTGAGCTTTTCAGCTGTTTATAGCATTTTTCATGTCATTGCAACATCAAAATGCAAAAATCTCATCGTTTTCTAATTGTCTTCATCAGTTTGCTACAAACTGCAAAATGATTTCTATGACTAGAGGATATGAGTACTATTTTCATTAAATTAGTAAAATGATGTCAGAGTGGCAAATAAACAAAAACATGGAGAGAAAAGCAAATTCAAAGACAAATAAACGCTTGTTCATTGAACTATCCACTTCATGTTGCTAACAAATTGGCAGAAAAAGTAACAGAGAATAACAAATTTAGTCATTTTCTAGCCATTTCATTCTCACGTTGTCACTTCTTTCTGTATTGTGGTGGATAGGCGTAAGTTGCGTGCTTCATTGGTCTAACGTGCTTGGTCTGCTTCACCACATTAAGCTTTTTTAATACTAATAATAGGTTATCGTACTGTTGTGCCAAAGGAAAGAAAATTATGTTCAATTGAAGTGGACGGAAAGAGAGAGAGAGAGAGAGTGAATGAGTGAGAGAGAGAGAAAGAGAACGGTGAAAAGGAAGAAGAATTTTTTTAGAGAGAGAATGAAATCAAAAACAATAAAACCTAAAAAGGAATTTTATAAATAAATAATTGCATTTTTAATGTTTTTTCGAAATTTTAATTAGACATCTTCGCAGACATTTTTTTGATTTCGTATACCATATCAGACAAATGTTGTTGACAAGGTTGTATAAGGTTTGTTGCTGGTATCGATGATTGTTCTAATGATTATGATGGTTGATGATGACGATGTCAAATGATAATTGTCCTGACTAATGAGGATCAGATATCCGAAATTGGAGTTTTTATCGAGTTGCAATACGTCAATTGGTCATAAGATTAAAACTATAAGCTAAATATGTATGGAATATAGGATTTATATGTATAAATATCAGATATAAAGATAGATATATAGATATATAGATATGTATATATATATATATATTTGTTTATTTATTTATTTATGTATACAGAGATTTACGGAGTTATTTTGAAAAAAAAATGAAGAAGAAGAAGAAGAATTTTCTCTGAAAAAAATAGAAAAGGAATAATAGACAGTTTGAAAAGGCAAAATAGAATATGCAGAAGAGAGAAAAAGCCAAGTAACAAAGAAGAAAAAGACGACGAAAACTGTTTTTAAAAATTATTTCATTGAATTGATTGCAGCAGAATGACTTGAGTAAATTAAAATCGAGAAATATAGTCTGGATGTACATATATGTGGTTGTATATATATATATATATATATATATATATATATATATATAATATATATTTATATATTTATTTATATATATGTGTGGTTGGTTTGGACGAAGGGAAATAGAAGAGGGTTGGGCTTGAAAGAATGACGGAAAGGAAGGATGGTATGGTATGGATGTTATGGTAGTTAGCTTATATATGTAGTTATCACATGAAAAATGAATTAAAGAATTGAATATTGGAATAAGTATAAAACTGAAGAAGGAATTGCAAAATGAATCATATTTAGCAAAAAGTTGTGCAGAGTTTTGACTTTAAAAACATTCAGTACAAAAGGAGATAGTTGCTGAAATAGCATTGGAAGAAATGGAGAAAGTGAAGAATTTTAAAAAAAAGAAGGAGGGAGCAGAGGATAGCGATTACCATAAATGAGCAATGAAGAGGCCTGAAAGTGAAAAAAGGTCGAAGAAGTCAAGAAAAGGTATGAAAAGGGTTTGGAGAAATAAAAATAGGTAGAGGGGTAAAAACTACAAAAGTATAGGGAGAGTAAATATAGAGTTAAACAGTTAGAGAGAGAAAAGAGAGAGAAAGAGAGAGAGAGAGAAGAGAAAGAGAGAAAGAGAGAGTGGGGTGGAGTCTATAGTGTACTCTTTTAGGTGGAAGGTTTTTCTTTGTTTCTCAAATCTTAGAAATTTTGACAGAAAAAAGCAAAAGCTGTTATTAAACTGTTGGGCCACTAGTTGAGTATATGATTTTTGAGTTCTTTTTATAAACTTTTGCTATCTGAGAGAGAAAGACAGCGAGGGGGGGATGGGAGGGGGGTGTTGGATTCTGAAGGCATATAGAAATCATACATGCTGACGAAGATGACGAATAGGAAAAAGAACGTAAATAGCTTTGAAATTTCTTCCTCTCCAGTATCTAGTGGAGAGTGTGAAAAATGAAGAAGCGAAAAGAAAAGTTCAAACTTCTCATTTGCAATATACTCAGACATACGTGGACGCTGCTGGACTTTTTGGAAAAAGTGAGAGAGGATGATGATGAACAAATAAAAAAAAATTCTATATAACATAGTAATATAAAAATAAAATGAATAGTTATTAGCATTTATGAAATTTTAGGAGAGAAACAGAGAATACAAGAGAGAAAAGGAGGCGGAGGTTAAAGAAGAGAGTGGATAGAATTAGAGAGATCGTAGCATTGCAGAGTTACGAGGTAGAGAGTATTAAGGATTGAAAGCAAAGCAATATCCGCAGTGAAGAGGATGCTTATAAGCAAAGGGTTGAATACATGAATACAGTGAATATTCTGAATGAATCAATCAATTGCCAAACGATAATGCTTATGAAATCATAATGATGATGATCATCATCATCATAATCATAAAGCTACAACATTGAGCTTTATCCTAATAGTTCAATTCAATAAGTGAAATATGATGTTATATGATGAGATTTGTATAAATTATTTCAATTAAAAACTACATTATGTCAGACAAAAAAAAGGAAAAAAACTGAAAATCTAAACATAATATCATTCATATTCCGAGAGTTGAACAGATTGAATGCAATTAGCAGAAATTTAATTAAATTGTATGTCTAGAAGGTATTTCGATAGATTATACTTTTCAGATGTCCTTGGCTTTTTGAAAGTTTTATTCATTTAAATAGACATAGATAGATATTCATATGAATATTTTGAGAAAAGAAATATGTAAAATTGAAAATTTTTTATTTTCTTTTATATATTCATACGTATCACTTATTATGTATGATGTATATTACACTCTAATATATATATATATATATATACTTGCCTCACTCTCCCCTACCTCTTCTACATCTCTCACGATGATTTTTCATCGAAATCGAAAAATGAAATAAAATAAATTAATCAGAAATAACGTTGAAAACCTGGATTGAGTGAATTGGTGTTCTTTAATGTATAACACATGAGATTGCGTGTTATTTTGTACGTTGATGACGAAGAAAACGAGAAGAGAGAGAGAGAGAGAGAGATAGGGAGAGAGGGAGAGAGAGAGTTGTCAAAAAGGTTAAAGAAAGAAGTAGAGGCTGTGAGAAGACTTAAGAGAATAAGAAAATGCCTCATAGAGAGATATCTAAGTAGCAGTTTTTCCTAAGTACTTAGATTATTCGTCAGAAAAATTGGTTCCTGTTCCTCTAGTTATGTTGAGTATTATCTTATTTTACAGAAAGCTCCGGCAAAGCGCAAGGGAATGTTAGTAAAGGGAACAAAACTATGACATGTAAGGTTATATATCCTTTTGGGAGTAAAACAGAATCAGTTTACAGACTGAATGCTCAAGAACGATGGCACAAGAGAGGTCTGAAGGGGAGGAGGAATAGGAGGGGAGGTCTACAGAGAAAAACAGGCAACATCAACATCAGTAGCAGCAACAGCAACAGCGGCAGAAGAAGCAGAAACAGAAACATGTGAAGCAGAAAAAAAAAAGAAGCAAAAAAGGTTCAGAAGACTCAGAGAGGAAATGTTAAAAAAGGAAGAGAAACCAATGTGAGCTGAAAGCAGAGAAATCAGTCAACGTAATGGATACAGCTCAGATAGGGTAACAGACAAACGACACAGAAGAATAAAAGAAGCAATAATCTTTACAAATCAGACAAAAAAAACAAATTTGAAAACAGAGGTCAGTTGAGAATAAATTGAAAAGTATTCATAGCCAGAAGAAAATGGTGTTTGTCTTACTATTTCTGAGGCAATAAAAGAAAGAAAAAAGTTTATTATGTGAGTAAAGTTGAGAAAAACTGTTGATTTTAAGAAATTTGTAGTAAAAAATCATGAATACTAGATATATGTCATGAATATCCATGTACAAAACTATGTACTATATATGCATATCAATCTAAAAATTAAAAAATAAGTCAAATTATATAATAAATGAAAAAGAATATATGACGAATAATCAGAGATGAATTAATTTTTTTTTTTTTTGAAAAAATTAATAATTAAAGATGAAACGATGTGAAAAAAATTAAAAAATCATGGAATTAAGATGGATGACGCTGTAAACAGAAAAAAAGAGTCGAAGAGTCAAAAAACGTGAATTTTATAAGGAAATAAAGAAAAAAGAAACTAAAGAGTTCAGATAATAAATAAAGGAAATATGAATTAAGATGCCAATTAGATTCAAAAAAAAGTTATTCCTCTCATGGTCAATAAGACAACAAATTCGATAAAATCTTGAAGAATCGTATGATAAAACGAGATTGATGAAAGAGGCACTTAGAAGCTTTGTCAGGTGGATTATGAATTTTTACAACGATCATCAAACGATTAGTGAGAGCATTTAGAGGAATTGAGCAGAAAGTAAAGATGATGAAGAAGACGACAGCAGGAGCAGAATCATAATTCATAGTTGTCTGATTTGATTATAATGGAGGAATGAAGCAGCATAAGTTCGTTTCAATGATTTAAATCTGGAAAAATGCTGATGTTGAAACAGTTATATAGAAGATGATTAAAGAATTAAGTCATGAATCAACATAGTTAAAAGGAATAAACAGAGGAAATAATCGTAATATTACCATATACATAGATATTTATATATGAATGAGATATATACTATATATTTAGTTATTTATAACAGAAAAAAAATATAAATCATACTTAATATTATAGTAAAAATTGACATTTATTGTCGAATAGTTAAAATATTCTATTCGTAGTAAGGAAAATGAAAGATTCCGAAAAATCATATCAAGAGTATAGAGAAGAAAGAGAGAGAGAGAGAGAGAGAGAGAGAGAGAGAGAGAGAGAAAATTAAAAAAAGAACAGAGAGCAATAAATGCAAGAGCAGAGAGTTGAGAAGTTAAAACTGATCCCCGTGAAAACTATTAATCTGCTATCCTTTTTTTTCTCTCTATCATTGTACTCTCTATCAATTTATTCTTTCAATCGTTCTCTCTTTCTCTCATTCTCTTACTATATACTTCGTTGATCTCCAGTATTATCTAAAATGGTCTGTCAACCTGTTGCTGTTTTACGTTCTCGCTGGAATTTTCCTCTTCTTTCTCTTTCTCCCTCCCTCTCTATCTCTGTTTCTCTCTTTTTCAAGTCTATTAGAGTTCTTCATGGCCATTCGCCTTGATTTCAACGGCATCATGATGTTTGTTTTAAAAAAAAACCAAGAACGTGTTCAAACGAGGGGCGTTCCCTCCGAAAAAAAAAGATGAAACTCAATTGGTGTCCTGTTTGATTAGTTGCTCATTGAATATGTTTCAAAATTTCCATAGAAAAAAGCTCATTTAAATTTTAATTAAGATAAATTTTTCATGAACATAACGAAACTGTCAAAAACAAGAAAAATAAAATTAAAAAATGAATCACCAATGAGTCTCTTCTACCGGTGACGGTAGTATACCACTGTCTCACATGTTACTCACATTCTATATTAATCTTATTATTCCTGTTGATTATTTACTTTAATTTTTCCTTTTTTTTCTATTTTTACAAAATCATATAATATGTTTCGAATACAATAGATAATAGTGATAGTAGATGATATGTACATGAGTTTCGAGTGCTTGCTGCAGTGTACATCAGTCAAGTGAGCGGGGCTCATCATCATCAAGAGTCTAAAGACATCAGCAACAATATTATGATGATGTTGATGATGATGAAACAAGGAGAATCCCGGTATCCAGACATTTGGCTGCACCCCCTTCCCCCACCCTCATCTCTTCATCTGGTCATCCAGAAAAAGAATTTTTCCGTTCAATCCTCAAATAGGAAATACAACATTTGCTCTGCTTTTTGGTGCAGAAATCTGCGCAACAAAATATTTCTTTTCCTGTCGTCGATCATTCGTTAGCTCACTCACCTTAGTCCAACTACTCTCTTCTTTCATTCTTCTCTCTATCTCTCTATCTCTCTCTCTCTTTCTCTCTCTCTCTCTCTCTCTCTCTCTCTCTCTCTCTCTCTCTCTCTCTTTCTCTCAATTGTTTCAGATATTTCTCAGGCTTTACCTAAATCTCTTTCGCTCTCTCTTGTTCAATCTCTTCTCTTTAATTTTTTTTTCAGCATTCGTCTCCCATGAGAAGTAAACTGACTAAGATAAAAGACATCAAGTGTTTTGACCGGATGACGATGGATCCGGAGCATCCTATGCCTGAACACAAATATAGGGATTCGTTTTCCATTATTTAGAAACAAGAACAAAACGGAAATACTATACATAGATATACATTCATCTTATAGATAAGAAATATTGGAGAAATAGATATATAGAAGATTGAAAGTATTTTCAAAATATGCTGAACAGACAAATACAAATGCAAGTTCAGTGAAAGAGGAACAAAGAAAATGTTTTAAAAATAGACGAATAACGAATAAGAAGAGTACGAACATTGAAGTTGGTAGTAAGTAGAAAAGATTCCCGTTTATCTAAGATCACTTCCTCATGGCTTGATTTTAGCTATCTTTAAACATATTTTCAAATTGAAAGACCATCTACTAACATGTTGTTTGTTCTATGTTAGTTGAAGCTGAGATACAAATAATGGATCAAACCCATATAGTTGAATAGAGTATTTGCTGAATGCATTAGAAGATATGAAGTGAGAATAAACGCTAAAAGGTCAGTCAGATACAATTTTCAACAATTAACCAGACGATAATCGTCTGACGGCGAAGTGAGCATGAGATGATGATGATGAATCGATTAAGTAATTATATAGCTTCTACAACAGAACATTCAACCATCTTATTCTGTTGGTCATTTCTTTAACATCAATCGAAGTACCAGCATTTTCTAATTTTCATTCAGTTTGTGTAGTATTTGAGTTATAGCTCCCTCCTTTCTTCTCAAAGCACATGTTCTGAATACAAATTGAATGCAACCGGTCATCAAATGTGAATAAAATGAAAACAAAACAGTTTTAGTCGTACATTTACGTTGACGTGAACTTTAGCGTAAATTATAAAAATTTGAATAAAGTAGAAGAATATAGGAGGTTTGATCAACATGTAAAGCTGTATATGCTTTAAGATCTTGAAACTCATATCGGCTAATGTATCAAGCAAAAGTGGACAATTTTTTTAATTGAAATGAAATGTATATGATTATTAATGTTTATACTTAGGTTAAGCTTTTGAACAAATTTCAACGTGAGTATTGTATAAGTTCATACGAACTAAAGAAAACATAGTAAGAGTTATACATATATATATCTTACTATATATATATATATATATATTATATAATACATGTATAGTATATATATATATGTTTATCTCAAAGAAACTAAAGAAGAAGTTCATGTTCCAAACAAATTTTTGAAGAAAAATCTATGGATTGCCAACACCAGTGTTATAACACCACCAATGGCTTTTTTCCTCATTGTATAAAACATGAAACTAATTTTACTATGAAAATATGTGAAAAAAAACAAATCAATGAGGAAGGTGAAGACATAAAAATGAAACTACATCCTCAAAATGCATGTGATGTATTTCCTATTCGTTCCGGTTTCACAGACTTTCATAATGAGATAAGAGATGGAAGTTTAAGCTGCTCAGTCACAGTATTTGCTGTAAGGAGTAATGGAATGAAGAAGGAGAGAGAGATAGAGAATTAAAAGAGAATGAGCAAAAAGTAAACGAATCATGGAGAAACGTTGAGACGTCACGATGTGCTGCTCTCGTTGATAGTTGTCTTAGATGTCGTTGGCTAGTTCATTCATATGTCCAAATGAGGATAACGTAGCTCATATGGAATAGAGATAGATACAACTAGTCATCCATCCTTTCTAGTACAACGCATTATAAATTATACGTATAGTATAGTAATGCTTTAAGCTTATTGGCTTGCTTAGGCCCATGGTCAGAAAATAGAAATATTTGCGGAGATTGTCAGGAAAAAAAGAATAAGTTATAGCAAGCTGAGCTGAAGATGAATTGATAAGATCAAGTTGTAAGTGAATACAATCAATCAGATTTTTTTTCGAAGAATAGGTTGTTGTTCCCAATGGGTAAAGCTAGAGAAGCAGAAAAGAATAATAAATTGAAACGAACACTCACACAGCACATTTATACATGCGTGTTTGTCTTTTTTTACCATCACCTCCCCCCCAAAAAAAAAGATTTGAATTTTTTTCATTTGTCTCTCTCTCTCTTTCTCTCTCTCTCTCTCTCTCTCTCTCTCTCTCTCTCTCTCTTTCTCTCTCTTTCTCTGTCACTCTCTCACTCTCTTCATCTCTCCCTCTCTCTTTATTTCTGTCATATTTGAGATATCTATTATAGTATTTTTACAATTTATCTCGCTTATTCTTTCTTTTTTCATATTCTTCAATAAATTATTTTTCCTTAATTTTATGTTTCTTATGTTGTCAACCCCTTCTCCTCACAAATTTCTAGATTTCTTCTCTCCTTATTCGCTCTTTCCCTCTCTCTCTCTTTCCCTCTCTCCCTCTTTCTCTCTCTCCCTCTTTCTTCATATACTATTGTGGTTCTCGTCCCTTGTTCGAAATTTTCAAGTTCAGATGATGATTATATTTTAAAAAATTTTTTAATTTACACATAAGGATATTATACATTTATTCATTTTCACTTCCTCCTCCATCAGAATCCAAATTTACCCTTCTTTCTTTCTCTCACTCAATTTCTCTTTCTTTCCCTCTTCATTTCATGCCTTCCTTACTCTTTTTTTCCAAGTCATTCTCCTTTATCATTCTTCACTTTCTTCAGATCCTTCAACTCTTCCTTTTTTCTAACTTAGATAGAGAAGTATGCTGCTTTTGGCAGTTAGAACTTAACAGAATATGAATTTTACAAAAAAAATAAAACATTCTAATCAAAGGAAACCTTTTTCTAAAAAAAAAAACGGGACAATTATGAATATAATATAATATATATATAGATAGATTAGATATTTGGCATAGTTAAGTTTAGAGGAATAAATTAATAAAATCTGTCATGTTTCATTACAGCAATTACAATTTCAAATGAAAAATGGTTCCACGCATATGTAGCAGAAAACTAAATTGAATTCGCGTCGTTATATGAAGCTCTTAAACGGCTATCGTGTTCACTTCTCAAATATCTGGCATCTCTGTTTCCATTTTCCATTTTGCTTCAAATCTTTCAACTTCTCTACACTCTGGCCATTACCTTACTCACTTGTAAATTTTGCACAAGCTTGCAACTCCCACCTCCTTGTTCACATCTTTATAATCGTTGATCAGATTTTCTGATAGAACAAGAATCCGTTTCCAGCAAATGTGGAAACGAGGAAAAACCTTTTCATACAAATCAACAATTCTGTTCTGACAGAAGATTTTATTAAAGAAGACATTTGCCCTCAAGAATATCGGTGAAACGTAGCGATTGCATGAAAAGTTGCTTTTGGCTTACTGGAATAATGGAGAGGGGGAAGGGTGCGGGTAAATTTAAGTGGCTGCCAGGAAATTAGCAGTCTGTTTACAAATTAGGCTGTTAGAAGATGTGAGGCATAACAAAAACAGAGTTTCTAGTTACCACTACAAGCTATTCTCTTTGAGCAGATCCCGCTCTCCTTCTCAATTCTCTTTGAATGGCCACATCTCCCGTGGTATTTACTATATCTACCTTCTCTTCCCACTCTCGAATGTTTTGCCTTCTTAAGCTTGCTCAAGTTGGTTCACGGCAATGGTGCTCTCCGTTGTCCACCAACATTCTCATATCTGATACATCGTTTGGACTAGTACGGCTCTTGCATGTCAAACGCGTTAGACTGGAAGGTTCACTGAGTTTCTCGGATATGAGAGTATGAAAGTTTAGTAAGAAATGAAAAGAAAAGCTACTAGTGAGGAATATATGAACTGAAATATATTGGCACGGAATTAGCTTAAAGAATTTGAAAAAGAGAGAGGGTAGAGAATAAAATTTAGAGAAAGCTGAAGAAGAAGAAGAAGAAGGCATGGAGTGGTTATGACAAGGTTAATGAGATCAGTCATTTTTAGATTTTTAAGCTTTGAAAGCCTTGCTCTATAGGCATCAAACACTGATTGACTACAAGCCGAGTAACATCAATCGGATATTAGCTTCCTATATGTCCTTGGATATTCGATCTGTTTGAAACATTTCTAAAATATTTTTTTCACATCTTTTGCAGACGGTGCATGGCCTTCAAATTATGAAAAAAAAAGCATTTAATTAGAACAAAAAAAGTAATTTTTTCTTGAAAATAAAAAGAAAACTTTTCTTTTGTGTCTTAGCAAGGAAATAAAAATATACTCGTTTCCATAACGAATAACGAATAAACGAAAAAAAGTGTCAAATTTCGTTAATTTGATGACTTTATATTAAAATAGAAAGCTTTAAAGAAGAAGAGAACGGAGAGTTAAAGTATATCAAAAGCAAAGGTTCGGGAAAAAAAAAACAAAAAAAAATTATTTTATACATTTATGTGAATGAAAGCATATACATATAGTGACGTGAAATGTAGAAAGAAACATTGAAGAGATAATTAAATTTTCAAAGCTTGAACTCATAATGTTCTATTCTACAATAGAATGTTATATAGAGAGAAGAGTTTGGTGAATGCTCAGGTAGAGTTGATGCAGGTAAAAAATTCATTATTTACTCTTTTGTTCCTTTAGAACAAAGGTATGTGAAAACTCTCTCTCTCTCTTTATTTCCATCTCTCTCTCTCTCTCTCTCTCTCTCTCTCTCTCTCTCTCTCTCTCTCTCTCTCTCTTTTATTAAAACTTTAAAACAAAAATTGTAGTCGTCATGATAGTTTTCATGATCTTTCAACATTTCTCATTATTTCTTATTTTTGTTTCTTTTTTTTTTATTTCTATGACTCTTGTAATAGTCTCTTTCTCTCTGTTAGATCTTTTTACCTCTCTCTCAATGTTCCTTTCTCTTATTCTACATTCATATTCTCTTACCACCCTTTCTCTCTCTCTTTTTATAACTTAAAAAAATTTATTATCGATATAAAGGAAGAAGGTTAAATAAGGAGAGTAGCTGGATAATGGAACATGCTTTGAAAAATACATATGAATGTAACGACTTCAAACTGCATTCATATTCAAATGACACAAGGATAACTCTTGCTTTTGAACCTTTGACTACAAGGGGGATTTGTTTTTCAGAAAAAAAGATGAAAAGATAGAAATAAATTTCAGGAGAAATGTTACAAATCTTGTAGTTATACTGATGTTCGATATGAAATCACTAAATATTATATATATAAGACAAAGAAAGAACAAGAGAAATTGAGAAAAAGAAGAAGTAGGAAGGAAGAGGGGGGAGGGAGATAACCAGAAAAGATTGAACTTGATAAATGGTTAAAGTGAAGATGAAGATGAAAGTATGGGAAAATAAGCAGAAATACAACAATCATGTTCATATATGTATATGTTTGGATATTTTTTTTATATATATATAATATTTATTTTATTTTTCAATTATTTTATTTAATAAAATTATATAAAATAAATTTATATGTTTTTAATAATTCTATAATTAAGATTTTATAATTAAATTTTAAAGCGATAACCAAAATCTTATAAGCTTTTTAATAAAAAAATGAAAATGAAACCCTGAAAGAGAAAGAGAGAAAGGGAGCAATGAAGGACGGGATATGTATATGGAAAACAGAGCGTGAGGTGGGTACAACGATAGAAGCTTAAGATGTCTGGATGAACAAAAGTATAGAAGTCAGATGAAAGATGCAGATGAAGTAGAAGAGTTAATAGAATAGCAAGATATACTAGAAGAAGTGTACCGGAAAAGTAGTTGAATTCAATTAACACTCATCGTCATCAGACTATATATGGTCGACAGCTGGATTGCCATGATCTGTCTTCTATCCTTCATTCTCGGCCTTCTCAACTCCTCCCTTTACACTTCGTCAAACGTTTATTCTCCGACATCTTTGTCCATTTCTTGCATTTCCAGCATCATACAGAAAAGATTTTTCCTTATTCGATTGAAAAGAAAAAAATGTTCCACGTAAAATTTTATCCGAATACATGAATGTGTTTGTATTTCATTCATCTAAGCTGCAAGCATAGAGAGCTTGAATTGCAAAGCAAAAATCATGGTTGTCATATTTGGCGAACTTTACTCTAATTACTCGGAAGCAAATGGAGTAGGATAACATGAAATAAGAAAAAAAATTGTATTTGACTGAATGAAATGAGTAAAATTGAAGTTTTGAATCAGTTATTTGGACAAGAAAAATATATAAAAGCTTGTATTCATCATAATCAAGATAGATGTTGATCTAGAGTCATCTCATAAATAAACTTCATTTGGTGAGGAAAAAATTGAAGATTTAAATAGCAAATAACTAAGAAAAAGGAATCTTATGTAAGCTATAAATGGGCTTGTTCCACAACAATTTAGATTAAATGCCAACTGCTTTTTGATTTAAATACAAAGAAAGACTGAGAAAGCTGGAAATGAGAGTACTTGCAGAAGAAACCACATAGCATGAGACTGCTGTTGGCAGTTAAGTTACCAAGTAAGGTGTTGTAATTAAAATCTCTTCGAACTTAAATTAAAATTAAAGAAGCAATTGAAAGCTTTTGAGCAGCTCAAAAATCAACAATTTCCTGAATGGCATTGAAAGAAAGCCATAGTTTCATGATCATTTGTCCGAGAATGGAAAGATCATAAATGTTACAACTTGACGAGTTTGAACTTCTCATTCAAGCTCATTGCAACAGTTTTAACGGCATCATTCGAAACTCAGTAATTGGGCAGTTGTGCAGTTTTTTTTATTTCATATCTGACTTTTTGCTCGGTGTTCGTTATGAGATGAAGGAAATTTCTAGATTGGTATGAAAAGGGAAAGAAGTCAATTGTGCCAACATCCTCATCCTCATATAATCGTCCGCAAGCATCAGCATCTTCTGCTCATCTTCCATGCTCCAGCCGTCAAAAATGAACGAAAGTTCATTCAAATAGACATGAAGAGAGGAAACATAATGAATGAATATTTTAAAAATTGATACATAATGTTATAAATATTATAATTTATATATAAACATTTAGATTAAAGTTCGAAAAAACATAATAAAACAGAAAAGAAAGCAATGAAAAGAGGAAGGAAGGCGAGTAAGCTAGAGAACGCCGAAACAAAACAATAAACTCCACCAGAAAAAAATAATTTATAATCGAATGGTACGGAAGGAAGATACAGAAATGCACCTCCCCTCAACCCCCTCCCAAAAGGAATATCATTTACAAGAGCATTCGTTTTTTAAGGAAAAAACCAAAACATTTAAGACGAATCAAATTTTATATCTGAGACTATTGTGATTAGAAGAATATGAAATAGAATAAGAAGAAGTGGACCACATCCACCACTACGACAACGACGACGACAATCAGAACATATGCCATGATCAATTCTGAATAAACGACGAGAAACGAGAGGAGATTTTGGTCGAAAAGATGTAGTGGGTGGCGGAAAGTTAGAAGTAATTTAATACTGGCTCCTTTTTCTACGAATAATAATGTCTATAGCTACGTTTAATGGATAAGATTTACTAAAGTAATAAAAATTCATGAGAGAGACAAAAAACTATTGAAAGAGGATGACAATACAAAGGGAAAGTCATAAACCAGAGAGAGAGAGAGAGAGAGAGAGAGAGAGAGAGAGAGAGAGAGTTAGACAAGAAGAATAGGAAGAGTAAAGATGAATTGACTGGTGATTGAAACAATAAAAACTTATTCAACTTTTTCATATCTATGGATATAACAATAAAATATTCAATATACAATATATTTTGTTTATTTTTGATTAAAATTATTTAATTAAGAACAACATTTCCTAGAATCTTTCATTTAAAAATATCGAAGAGAAAACTTATTTTAATGCTATAAAGCATTCTTGATTGAAAACGAACGACAAAGAGAATTTTCACCTTATTTCTTTTGGCTGGAGTAGTATACAGTCCTGTGCAAAAAACCTCGGACACCCCTATGTTAAAGGCCACAGAAAACCCCTTCAAACTACAAAAAAAAATTTTTTTTAATTTAAAAACTTTGCGAGTTCATATAGTTTATATTCAGTCAAAATATATGTTAACTGATTTCAATATTTTTTCTAAATTTATAAGGAAAAATAGTGTTTTTTGAATATTTTGAATAATCTTTTTTGATTTAACAAAATTTGAGAGGGCAAAGTCTCACATAAAGATTCCTCTGAAGTTTCTTATCTTTAATAGTTTTACAAACTCTTCGATTTCATAGTTGGTTGGCTTTAGTTCTTTCTTTAGATTAGTCAATCCTTCAAATTTAGAAATGTTCCATTTAGTCATTTATTACACCTAATTTTATTAATCTATAATAATACCATTTTCTTTCTAAAACCAACATCCATCGACATCCTTGAAATTTCAAAAAAGTGAAAAAATGACATAAAACTTACAGATTTAGACAAAAAACAGAAAATGAAAAGTTAAATCGACATCCCGACCAAATAATTTGTTGAAAATAACATAAAAAATTGGTTGAAATAAGCACTTTTTAGTGCTTCGAAAATTCACTTTTTTTTAAAAAAAAAGTGTAGTAAATAAGATGATTGTCTGACTTCAGAATATGAAAAATGTGTTTAAAGCGGGTGAAATGTTAAAATGGTATTATAAACCCTCGTATAAATACTACTAGTAGGAGAGCAAAACTAAAAAAATCATTTTTTTTTAATAGATGGTATCAAAAATGTAAAGAATTTTTACCAAAACTTAACCACGTTAAACGTTTTTTAATTGAAAAAAATTAAAAAATTGCAATTCCTTTATGTTATTGTAAGTTAGATATATCAGTTTTGTCGTTAAACTTAATCATAGCTATTACTTTCATGCGAAACATGTCAGACTAGACGTGAGAAGGAGACGAGGACGCCGACAATGACGGAGAAATTCTGAGAAGCCGAAGAAGGCTGATACTGAACTATGTATCGGAAGGCTGCTAGGGAAGATTTTTTAAAGTCATCGAACTATGGAAAATTTGTGCTGCGTTTTTCATGTTCCAATACGTTTTCTCAATGCTCTGTCATCTCATCGTTGTCCTTCCTCTTTCTCACTTTTCCTCATTTTCGCTTCACGTCCATGTGTTTTTTGCCTTTTTTTTTGTTTTTGAACGACAAAAAACATAACTTTATAAGCTTTCTTTCTCGAGGTGAGAAGATGATGAACATCTCGTTCTTTCTAAATCGGTCATCTGCTTGTCTGCTATGACTATCTGACATACAGAGCTGGCAAAGAAATAAGAAGAGAAATTATGAATAATAAGAATAAGAGAAAATAAAAAAATAAAGTTTAGAAATATATAGTTGAATAAAGTTTTTTAAAAGAAAAAAGAGCATTTTGTGTCACCCCGGATGCCAAAGAAAACAGTTTTGCAACAGCAAGAATGGGCGAATTTGGCTAATGGGCAGATGGAAATATTTTAGGTAAATTCATGAAAGTTTTTACGTTCGAAGAACAAAAAAAATCTAAGCCATGCTTGAAACGGGGTTATAAGACTAAAATATCTGAAAGAACAACAGGAGAAAGAAAAGTTGGAAAATCTGAAGCGAAATTTGAAAAAAGATGAAGTTGGAGGCTCGGAACAAGAAGCTACGTCATACAAAAGAGATAATACATGATTAGGAGAAGAAGTTACATCACTATTATTGTAAGAAGTAAGATGTTAATAGCATTCTGAATAGTATGAATTGGAAAAAAAGTTTTTATGCGTACAAACTACAACAAGTTCTTTTATGGAAGAGATGTGTGTGTGTGTGTATGTTTATAAGCTTAAGTTAGTAAAGAACTGTATGAATGATGAATAAGACAACAAGAAAACATGATAAACGATGAATATAAAGAAGAAAATATGAAGATGATGATTGTGATATAGTAGAAATGATTAGTGTTAGTCTGATAGTCTGATAGTTTGATAGTCAATAAGGAATATCTCTCGAAACGAAGACCTGTCATCATAGAGCATACTTCATTTCAAATGTATATATCTTCGATTATAAGGATTCTATTACGAGAAACCTTTATTAATGTTTAGTCTTTATGGTTTGAAAGAGAGAGAGAGAGAGAGAGAGAAGTAGTAACAAATAAGGATAATATTATATATTATATATTCATATAATGAACTTTATTCATTTTATCATGTAATGACGAAAAACGAAACATCTTGAACAAGTTCTTAATCAAACCCATATTTTGAGGACAATGAGCATGAATAAGAGACATAATCATCATCTTCTTCTTTCATTTTCCGCATTTGTTCATTTTTTAAGAACTATATACTCTTGCTCTATCTCATGAGCACCACTACTTCACAACTTTAAAACACTTTCCACTTTGAAACTTTTGAAATTTCTATTTATCACTATTAAAGTTTTAGCATAAACTTGAATCTTAGAGCTTTTCTTCCTTGTTTCTCTTTTTTTTTGCTTTTAACTCATTATTCTCATCATTTATCCTCTTTTCTTTTATTCTTCTTCATGTTTTTCTATCGAATATTCGTTATGAACTATTCATTTTAAACTATTTTTATTATATTTTAAAAGAATTTTGATTTTTTAATGTTTTTCTTTTTATTTTAAATAATTAAACGAATAATAAAAGTATTATTCAAGCAATCACTTGGTCTTTATCACTCCTCCAATTGTCCACTATTTGTTTACACACACTCTACCCTCTACTGAAGATGGATTATATGAAGACGCTATGCTATAACTTGCCTTTCTTTCTTCTTTCTATCAAGATTATCTTTTCAATTTTATCAGTTTCTTCTTCCTCAATCTACAAACTTTTTCTGTTTTCGTTCTTTTGTTGACGTTCTTTTTGCATTTTCTCATCAATTTTTTTCTAATCAAATATCAATTAAACCACAATTTTTTTTGCCATCAACCTCACAAAACATAACTTTCTTCTTTTCCTTTCACTTTTTCTTGCAAACTTAGCTGGTGTCTGATTACTACTGATAAAACGGTATAGGACATCCTTATCGTTTATGACCAGCTTCTAAGCTTCTTGTTCAAACTTAGCGCTTTATGCTCTCTGACTAGCCATCTCTCCTGATTCATCATTTCTTAATCTGTCTCTCATGTTGTCTTACCTTCTCTATTCTCTTCTATCTCATGCGAATAGAAAAGATTATGAACCATTCATGTGAACCTTAAGTCTTATTGCATATACATACATAGCATGATTATACATTCCGCTTAACTATATTATCAATCTTAACTATATAATGTATCATGAATCTTTTAATATTTTATTCTTTTGTCACAATCATTAGCTATATGTTTATGCCGTCCACCACACTCATCCACACATACACACACTTACACTCTCAGAAAACCTCTCCTCTTAACAGCGAGGCAAGATGAGAGCAAAAAAAAATATTTTTTTTTAATAAAAAACATTCAATTCGAATCATATGTCTGTGTGTTTCTTCGTTTAACTACTGTCACAATATTGGGTCGAGCTATCGAGCCCTTCACGATGCAATCCATCTTATCCTGTCATCATAGAGCTCAATACCACGCCCCTCTCTATCTTACCAACCTATATTGATTGATATAATACTTTATTTAGATGATTCCACTAATTATACCAATTGAAATTGCACAAAAAATGCTTATTTATTCCTAATTTCTATTTCTTTTTATCATGTCGGCACACTATAAATGAAATGTCGACCCTGATTACCTTAAGTTCATCATCACTTGCCTCTATTAATTCCGATGCCGCTATGTAGGTGTTAAAACCTGCAGTCATGTTCATAAATTTTTTTTCTACCAAATTGATAACAAAACATTCTCACTCAGTCATACAGGTCATCACTAACTCATCTCTTTCTCTCTCTCTCTCTCTCTGTTTCTCTTTTTCTCTCTTTCTCCCATACTTGCATACTTTCTCGTTCGCATTGCCTGTCCTCCGGTCCATCTTGCGAGCTCTCAGGCTGATAGCATGGTTCACTTCCTCTCGTGCCCTGAGAATTATTAAAGTTCTCAGTCTATATTATTTTCTCAGTATTATTCATTATTATGTTAATTTCACGATATAGTATATATTTTCTTTTTGAGTTTTCTCGATGTTGTTGTCTTCTCATAACAGCAATCTAATTCTTAATTTTCTATTCTCTTTCTTTGCCTCAGTTTCATTCTCACCCGTTTCTGTCTCCCCTTTCCTCTCCCCTTCTCTCTTTCTCTCATTTTTATTTCACTTTTTTTATTTCAATCATATAAACCTTCATCTAATATCCAATTTGTTCCTGAATCTTTCTTGAAGACGTTCTTGCTTTCTTTGCTCTTTTCTTGCTATTTGTTGAATGATTCTCTTTCTCATCATCTTCTTTCCTTTCTTTCTTTCCCTCTCATTCTCTTTATTTCTCTTATTCTCTTTGATATATAAGCTTAACGTCTATTCACTATCATTTGTCTCTTCAACCTCATACTTTTGATCAGCACTTCTCACTGCAATGTATGGCATTATCAACCTATCGTTTGCCATTTAGATTATTGAGCTGTTCTATTCACTTATGTCTGATATTTAGCACTCTCAATTTCTATTCGGAATATTTATGTTTTCTTATATGGGTTTTTTATTTTTCTTCCTCATTCTCTCTCTCTCTCTCTCTCTCTCTCTTTCTCTCTTTTACCGTTTTTTTTTCTCTCCTTTTCCCTCTTTTTCTCTTTCTCTCTTTATTCCTCACATTTCCTCATTTTCACTTATTCTCTCCCTTTCAACAGTTTCACACACACGCACATACACACCGTTTGCCTTTTTTTCATAGTAAAAAAAAATATAAAACAACCGCAATCGCTCAACATCAACACTTGAAATGATGATATTCAAATTTTATTTGTTTTATTTATTTATTGTTTCCCGCCACTTGTAAGAGATCTATGTGAGATGATTATGCTAATGAAGCTACTTATGATTCTTCTTCTCTTTGTATGTATCATATATAATCTTCTAAATCTTGTCTTAAAACATTGTATAATATGTGTTAATGCTATATATGATGCTCTATACTAATTTATATGAAATAGTTTTTGCTGTATTTGACAAATAGGAAGATTTATGATGATCGTTGAGTGTAGAATGATGACTTCCTGCCATCATCATCAATTGTTCTTCGACAATCTGCCAGAAGGAAGATTGTGAGCTATGAACAGAGATACTCTCTTCATTTCTCTTCCCTATCCATACATGAATGAACATCATATAATTCAAATTTAATAATAATATGAAGTTAATTATGACAATCATTCTTATCATTAGCCTGAATAATATTCTCATTTCTTCATTATTTCGCTCAATTATTTATTTCTTTAGCTATATCCTATAGTTTATATTAATAAAAGAAAGAGATATGTATACATTAGTCATGTAATCTGGGCAAATATCCGTGCTCTATTAGGTCATGTCTCTCAATCCTTTGACTTTACCGCTAATCTCTCATTCATTAGATGACAGTTGAGAAAAGTATTTTGATCTGTTTTTGTTTCTGCCCCCCCCTCCTCAACCTTGCTTGCCTCTCTCCTCCAATCGGTCGTCTCTGTCTTCTCAATTCCTTTTACGTTTGACCAGCCTTGCACCCTCTTTAACCTAGCAATCCATGCTGCTGTCCTCATCAACAAACTCCATATGTCCTTTTCGTCATCTGAACCTAATTAATATTTCTTTTTTTCTCTTCTCATCATCATCATCATCATCAAATTGTATCTATCAAGATACCTAAAGATCTAATGTTTATCTTACGTTCAATAACTTTTCATCCATATCTTAGTCAAATCGCAAACATTCGTTATTATCTGATTCGACTAATTAGTCATTTTTCAGATTTAATCGGTTATCCCAGAAAGTTTTTTACTTAAGCTTTGTATCAGTTTCCGCGAAATGCGGATCGTATTTCCATTTCTTTTTCTTGTCATAGACAAGACTCTTGGTTTTCTCGATGGAGCTTGGTGGTAAGTTATTCAGCTTCTCAATTTATTTATTTTATTCATCTTGGCTTAAATCTGATTTTAAGGACATCCATGGCTCAATTGTCAACTTCAGTTGGTGGTCAGAATATGAAACCTATGTGTTCATATTTAGCTGGATTATCACCCGGACAAGCTAGGATATGTGAAATTTTTAAAGATCATATGCCAGCAGTAGGACAAGGAGCAAATTTAGCAATTCAGGTACAATTGTATAGAATAATATGATGTAATTAATATTTTATTTTCATAGGAATGTCAGCATCAGTTTCATTTACATCGTTGGAACTGTTCAATACCCGAAGATGCTAGTTTAATAGGCCCAATTCATAAGAAAGGTGATTATTGTATAAATTAAAATTGTAAATACTCATGCATTTTAGGTACCAAAGAAGCTGCTTTTACATTTGCCATATTATCAGCTGGTGTAACACATGAAATCGGACGTCGCTGTAAACAAGGTGCGATGAATAACTTTTATCAGTAATATAACTAATCTTGTGAATATTCTAGGTCTTCTTTCATCTTGTGGATGTTCTGAAGATGCACGTCCAAAGAATATGGCTCAAGATTGGACATGGGGCGGATGTGGTGATAATGTGGATTATGGATATCGATTTGCTAAGTAAGCTCAATTATTAAGTTGAGATAACCAGAACACTTTGTTTCAGAGATTTTATTGATATTCGTGAGAAAGAGAAAGATCCTAAAAGAGATCATGATCAGGGACGTTCACTGATGAATCGTAGAAATAATGAAGCTGGGCGAAAGGTTAGGGATTCTCGAAAGCAGCTTCGTCAAGTGATGAATCGAAACATTTCAGATCCTCAAGAGACACACAGCCCCGAAATGCAAGTGTCATGGAGTCTCGGGCTCTTGCAGTTTAAAAACTTGTTGGATGCAACTGCCTAGCATGAGACAAGTTGGAAATATTTTGCAAAACAAGTACAAGAATGCTATTCGAGTTCAAGTAAGCATAACCTATTTCAAATATTATGACAAATACATATCTTTATAGGTTAATTCACGTGGTAATTTACAATTAGTATCAGGGGAGGATCAGAAATCCACTAATGCAAAGAGAAAAACACGAGCTTTACCAACAGACCTGGTATACTTGGATGATTCACCCGATTACTGTAGACATGATATCGTATCAGGCACATTGGGAACTGAAGGAAGAGTTTGCAAGTAAGTTTTTTTAGTTATTTGTACAGAGAAAAGAATCTAATTTTACTTCTTTTTTTTTTGAAATAAAAAAAAAAGATAAAATAATTATTTTGTTTTTTTCTTTAGAAGAAATTCCGATGGCCCAGACGGTTGTGACTCCTTATGCTGTGGTCGTGGCTATAATACATACACTCAGGAAACTAAGACAAAATGCAATTGCAAATTCGAATGGTGCTGCAAAGTTGTCTGCCAGACTTGTACCCAAATAACCGAAGTTGATATCTGTAAATAATTCTTATCTTCTACCCCGTCTGTCTTTGAAAGAAAAACAAGAATTTGGCGAAATGTCCTTCAAGTTGTCGCACCATCATTATCTAGCCCGCCGTAATCCTAATCCTCTATCTATATCCAAGCCTTCCATAACCATACCCGAAGTGAGATTTACTAAAGTATTGTTTTTGCTCTTCAAAACATGGACATATTTCCTGGACAAAGAACTCACATAGTCTGTTTGTTAATTGTTACTAGCAAAGTACAACGTTGTCAAACTTATATTCATCATTTTCTAGTTTTATGTTTAGATTAGCAATGAGTATTTTTGATTAATAAGCATGATATACAGGGAAAGAATTCCATTAATTCCGAAAGCTTCATCTGATTTTTTTTTCTCATTTCAAGCCCATGTCCGTCTTCTTCATTACACATTATTATGTTTGTGTCCCTGGTCTGTTGAGGAACAAAAAAAGTCGTATTAATAGTATTAATGATTTGATAATTATGTGAATATCTACTTTTCTCAAGTTTTTTTGCTTACAGTATTATTTCTAATTTTCAAGAATTTCATTTGTTCTCCAAGGACCTCGTTTTACCTGCTTTATGCATTCGTTGCGCTTCATACACAAAGATTTCTAGCTTATACATGTTTTTACATGTTTTGTGAATAATAATTAAACTATTTATATTATAAAAAGTTATTTTTTAATAATAATAATATATCTAAAATAATTATAATTGATTACATTGAAACAAAAAAAAACAAATCTGCTCTTACAACATATCGGATTTACAATTGTATCCAAATACGGAAGGTGATTCATTTTCCATTTTAGATGTTTGATTGATGTTTGGTCCTGTATAAATTCAGGAGCGAATAGTGGCCAGCACAGACATTATATGGAAATATGAACTTAACAGGAAATTCATAAAGATTATTCAAATAGCTAGACTTTTGATACAACACGACGAGGACAAAAATAATATTCATGACAATGATAATATTGATGATGATAAGGATGATGAGTCAAAAGATCATTTGATCAGTCGCATCTCATTGTGCATGAGTCCGTTGATCATACTTATCCAAATAAACTCGTACTTCTACTGGCTCTGTTTCAGTTGGTTGTGGTTCTTTACGAACTTTTTCAATGACGTTCACAACATCGGATAATTTTTCTGAAACAATATTAGGAATAACATGTTTTATTAGTAAAATATACCATTGCTTATCTCATTTATCCATATATCAGCTATTTTCTTTTGTTTCATAACACAGTCTGAGTGAAATGATCGGCCATCTATGTACTTATCCACCATGTCTCCATTTCCTCTTTTTACTAAATTTTAATTATATTTTTATCAAAATAATTTTTAAATTTACATAAGTTGGATAAACGAATATCAGCATCAATATCCAAAAATACTTTAACATCTAACATATCCTTGAAGCGCGGATCATCTAGTACAGTCAAGCCGTGATATATTACACAATCTCCTGCCGGTACATCATAATAGCCTCAAAAAAATCATGTTTGAAATGAATCATGAAAATATGAAATTAATTTTAAAGAATACCCCGTGCAGAAGAAACCTTGATTGGCACAGCCTTTAGTTTTTTTTGTGCTAATCGTGAAGCTAGCTTCTGGGCAAACAGATTCTGAAAACAAATAACAGTCTTAGAGCAGAAGTACAAATTTTACTTTGCCACTTGCAATGCCACCAGCAATACCAACAAAGACTGTATTCATCTAAAACAAACTATTTTCAAAAATCGTAAAACAAGATTTATGCGTAGAGAAAGGGCGTGTGTGAGAGAGAGAGAAAAAAATCAAAAAGTTCCAATAGTATGTAGCAATGAGAGCATACACGTGGTGCGTTTCGTTCATAGTCTGCTCGACTAGGAAATACTTACTTGAAGAAAGTTAAGCTCGAAGTAGAATTCTAATTGAAATGTTGAAAACAAATGAATTAAATTTACTATATACCAAATCAAAACAAATAGATGAAGCTTTGATTGCCTATTTAGATTAACGAAAGAATCATCAAGCAGATAGATAGTGAGGAGAAGCAGCCAGACAACGGCAACGATTTGGTATTTACCCCTTTTGCTCTTGGAACATCCATGCTTTCATCGTTTTCTACTCTTTTGTTCTCTCTCTATCTTCATCAGTCTTCTTTTTCTCTCATCCTACAATCTTCTCTAGTTTAACCTTTTTCTCTCCTTATGTCTTCTCCAGGCTCTATGTGATTGTAGAAAACCAATTAGCTGAACGAATTCCCTTAAGGCGATTCATCTACTTCACGAACGACGGTTGTCCATTTCAGTTAATGAAAATTCTTCTTTTCTAACCTTTAAACTACTGAATATACATGCATATTATGAACAATTAAGCCATTACTTCGAACATTCAGTGTCCATTGTGGCTACATTGGATAGCTCGTCCAACCTAGCCACAATAGACATCGATACACTCAGGCCACATGACGTGAACTTTTCTGTATCATTTCACTTTATCTTGTGCCATCTTCTTTTTCTTGAGTTCGTAATTAGTCTCAAAACAGACATCGAAGATTATACACTCTTCTTCTTGAGAAGGGCTTCCTTCTAATTTAAACGGAATACAATGAAAAGAACATATTCATTAGGCAACAACTACATGATTTACGTGTTTCATTCAACACGGACCTTATACAATTTTATTTTTAATTTCACTTTGAATCGGTTGCAGTTCAATTTTAAAATTTTAAACAAAACAATTAGCTTAGTAATAAACCTTGTGTTCGATCCTATTTTTACCATATAAATATTCATATATTCATATATACTTAAATATACAATTAAAAAAAAGATATAGAGAACAAAAAAAGGACAAATCAAATGTAAAAAGGCATTAACGAAGAATTTAAATAATTCATTTTTAAGTATGAATGTTCATTCCATTTAAGTCATGAACAAGCAATCATATATTTAATTGTAATGTAAATTATAATGCTTCAGACGTTATATATTTCAGATATAAAAGATAAAAATGTTGAAATTATGATTTGAGTTGATAAAAAACAAAAAAAACTTTCTCTAATTTCTGTATTTCATGCAGTTATTAACTTATCTAGTTCAAACTAATCAAATTTGCTATTTGAACATTGTCCCGTCTTATAGAACGTTCAAATATTATATATTTGCTGCATTTGCTCAAGAAAACTTTTAATATAAACGTTTATTGAATGTATATACATCGGGATTTATAATAGAATCTGTCGTTTTCTCTGTTTCTTTTTTGAATTCATGAATTTAAGAAAGCATTCCTATATCAGTATTAACTTAGGTAAGGAAGACGTAGCAGTTGTGAGAACGGTTTCCTTCAACGCAATATCTGAAGATATGAACATTTTGCTCGATTTTACGTTTGAGTTTTAATTACTTGTGTGAATCAGCTTGATAAGTGACTGTTCCATCAACACAAAGAACGGTGAAGGCGTCGTCAGGATAGACAGAACTCAACTCCTCATAGATAGCTGATTTTACAGCCATGGCAGAGGTACCATTAAGATGCTGAAAAAAAAAATGGTTTAGATAAAGAAAAAAAATAATATTAATGTGTGTGTGTTTTTATAATATTGATTACCTTCTTGATAACTTCACTAATCTCTAAACTGTTACATTGACCACTGAGACTGTCACCATGCTCCACTTTGCTAGCCTCGCCTCGTACGTGTCCAATCTCTCTCTTCTTTCTAAAAAATAAATTAAATAGAAAATATTTGCAATCCGATAGGAAAATTGCACAACTACTAAATAAAACAGAGTGTGCTTACCTGCCACCACAGCCTCCTCCACATCCGCCGCAACATCTGAAAGAAAACGAGTTAATTTCCATTTTTTTTCATAATTTTTCGGTAATAACAAAGTTCCAAAAAATGACTCACGGTGGTGGTGGAGGTGGAGCACAGCAACACGATTGCTGCTGTTGTTGGCAGCAGCAGCTATCTCCACCACTTGATGGGAAGAAGAAGGCTTCGACGACATATAGTGAAAGCAAAGATACAAATACAATCTTTGTGAATGATGTCATGACTAGACGAGTACTTTGAAAAAAAAAGTAAAGTAGATTTACAGAATATTTCCGAATGTATAAACTATAGCACGAGCAGACCTTATATACATATTCGCTATAAAACAAGTTTATACTCGAGATAATGATGGAAACATGGCTGAACTTGTCTATAAATCCTGTAACCTAAATCAAAGTCCGTATCATGGACAATCAAATCAACAATCAAATTAACTTTTCTGTCTAGAATATTTATAAATCATAAAAAAAATCAACACAATAACATAAAGATAACCAATTCATTCATATAAACATAAAATACACACAATTGTATGTTTTGTACATATCAAATTGGTAAAACTTGAAAATATTTTCTTCATTTAGTTAATACAATCAGTCGTTTCGCCTGTGAACTTATTGCCCAAATTAATAGTTCCAATATCGTAGACCTTAGATGGATTCTTTCCTTTGCTTACAAATTTATCTGGGATGGTAATGCCAAATTTACGGTAGCATAACTAAAAAGTTCATCATATCATCATCAATGATCAAAAGATATAACAAATTCAAAGAATGAACCGGATTAACTTACTCCAATGTAGTCGCATTTGTGATAAACATTGACTTTGGGATCAATGGTGGTAATCTCTGTCTTGCTTCCTGACAGTCTGAATTCTCCATTTTCATTAGTGCGTCCTTCATCCATCTTGACATCTTTCACTGAAACAAATTTGAAAATATTCCCATATATTCAAGAGATAGATAAGGTAAACTTACAGAATTCTTTCTCATAAAGCTTCACTTTCACGTTTGAAGCTGGCTTTCCATTACATAATAATCTTCCTTGAACAGCTACTGATTGCTTGCTGCCAATACCAAAAAGGCAGTGGCAAGAGACAAGAAGAGCGGAGAATACTATCAACGAACGCATCATAGAATGACGAATAACTGAATCAGTTTCAAAGTAGAAATTGGGAGGGAAACCCGAAAAGTAGCATATATATACTCATTGAAATGCAAACAGACATAAAACCTGACTGTTGTTTTTACCTATGTAAATAAAAGTTTGTTGATATTCTCAACCATTAACCAAGGGTTATTTAACTTGAACCTATCAAATAGGTGATTAATCACAGCAAACAGATATCTACAAAATTTTATTAATACGATATTTTATCTTTGATAATAAAGAGAAAAAACAAAACAACTAACATAACTCGTAAATCCTATTAATCTATCCTACAATTATGCCTCAATGAGCTTCATTATGGCCTTTAAGAAAATGCAGAATACAAAGACGCGTAAATGTGCTTGATCATAAAATTATGCAACTTTTCAAATATGATGATTTCGAAAACATAATAATAACTGGGAAAGAGATTATGACAGAATTATTAAAAATTGGTATTATACATGCGACTAGTCAATATGCCATTATACGGACATTTCATCACCATACCGGGCCATGTAATACATAAGGAATAAACCAGTGAAAACACCAATAGATTGCAAGAAAAGGACATACAATCCTCTTTTCAAAGAAACATTCAAAGCCTCTTCCATAGCTTTCCTCATTTCGGGCATCTGAAATATTTAGTTTATGACATCATTCAAATGGCGAAAAAACTCACCATACAACCTAACGATATATAAAGAAACATGCCACCAGCCAAAGCAAATGCGTATTGAGACGCTGATTCATCCAATTCTCCGATAAAGACACCGATGGCAAACCCTACATAAATATGCACTTATTTTTTTACAGTTGTATACAATACCTATATAACAAGTTACGGCACTAAGGAGATTGTACAATAGTGCCTGTCTTAATGTCATACCGGCGGCAACCAGAATAGCAACGTCACCTAGATGATTCTTTGATCAAGCTTCTTGTTAAACTAGGCATACCTAATTCATGGGGGAATTCCTCACAGAGGACAGCAATAGAAATGGATATTCCGGAATGAATAGATTCGGAAAAAGAAGCTCCAATAGATATTCCATCAATGAAATTGTGGAATCCATCTCCGAAAATAATCATCCATGCAACAGCTGCAATAGCGGAATCTCCGGCCTATAATACAATGAGTATATAAATGAAGTTGTAGGTAGACAAATACTTCAAACGTCATCGAGTGATCGTGTACGCAGATGCCATGAGCTTGATCACCCATGGATTTACCAGCAGTTGTTTCAAGTTGCATCATTTCAATAGCCGCAGCTTCTTCGCATGCTAACTTTGTCTTTAAAAAAATAACTTCTTTATAATGTTTACATTTTCACACCTTTTCGCATGATCCTTGTTCAACACCGAGAAGAGCAGCACTTCCAACCTTATCTATGGCATGAGTTCCACATTGTTGACGCTTTCTCTACAAAAATATTAAAACTGTAATTTTAAACATAAAAAGCAGGAGAAAAAATGCTTGGCTTTTGCAGAAAAAACAAATTCAAAAGCTTGCTGTGTAATAATCAAGAGAACGCAAGAAGAGAAGAAGCACTAGTAAACTGTAAGAACGACAACTCGGCTAACTAACCTTTCTCATCTCCAAAATAATCTTGATCAGTTTGTCACACATGAAAAATAAATATACTCCCAAAAGAGATGTATGAGCAATATGCAAATAATTGTGTGTCAAGTTTCCGTGTTCATCAACTTCTTCAAGCAGTGATGGATGAGCCTAAAAAAAAAATTAATTATCATGATTAATTAGCAGAACTTACTTGAGGTAGAAGATGGTAAAAGCTGGAGCCAGAAAGAGATCCTACACCAAGACCAACAAAAAGAGTAATAACCTAACCAAGAAGCAACGCTTCACATGCCCAACTAATAGATAAACTTACTTGATTATATACATTTTTAGTGAGATATTTCATAACCCCTATGCCTACTAGAGCACACATGTTGATAATTGTGACAAAAAGCAGGCCGAGTGACCATACTGAAAAAATTAAGTTAGAATTTAAATTAATAGTTCTTAACAATTGTAAACACACCTGTGAAAGAAGATGGGCGGTCCTGAAAATGAACCGATGACGCTGTGGTCACATCATACAGGGCCTAATTTAGAATTTATGTAAATTCGATTACTGTGCATATATTTAAAATACCTCGGTTGTATTAGATTTAATGATAGCACATAATTGCTCTATTTGGTTCTCGGTCAAATTTGATACAGATGTTGAAGGATCCCAAGGAAAATTTAGAACCATAATTATGCTACAAAAGAAAAACGTAATATACATCTAATCAAACAAGAAATAAAACAAAGAATCGAAGGAAAAGCAAGGAACTCTTCAGAAAACCCAACATGCTTATCCGATGAGGCAAACGTGCGAATCGTAAGATTTTTTGAACATTATATACTGTAACTTCTTACGATTGGAGCGCGTGATTACGAATAGGGCGTGCTAACCAGAGACGGCGGAAGTTGATAAATACATCAATCTTGTTAAAAAACTATTAATAGATCATTCCAATTCGGTTTTGACGGAAGTGAACTTTAATTTTTCAGTTCATTTTTTCTCAAATTTATCTTGTAATAGGACATAAATAGATTCTATGTTATCTTTTACCATACATACCCCCCCACGTTTTCTAGCCTGGTCGATGAACTTGTCTATGAACTGTGTCTTCTCATCACACAATAATGAAATATTAGTTTTATTTACAAGAAATAATTAGAAGTGTCAGATGATATGCATATATTTTCACCATAAGAGATCGATAGATTTGAAAATATGCGACTAAGAAGCAAATTTCCATTCTTGCCGACAAAGAGGACATTGAGGCTTTGGTGTATTTTGAGTTTCTGTCCATTTTACAATACAATGCATGTGGAAAGGATGCCGACATTGTCCCAAAACCTGAAAACTATTATGTTATGATAAGAAAATACGGTAAGATTAACCAATGGGCAACTGTCTCCAGGCATAATACAATCAACACAGCAAGCTTCGAATGGCATTCTACAAATACCACAAGAATCATCGCCACTCTCTGCCCACTTCCATTCGGCTGTTATCTAAATGAAACAGAGGCCAAAAATATGTTCAAACGTTAAATAAACATACATGAAGTTTATTAACTCGAATTTTTAGCCTAGTTTTTGTTTCCATATGCACGGGCGATGCCAGTACGACAATGGGAGGGATTGGAGCATTCTGAAATTATAAGACATAATATTATTCAACGTAGAGTAAAATTGTTTGAATAAATATCCTACAACTTTTTAAATCTCTATAAAACAAGAAAAGAAGAAAAAATGTGAACAATGATTAATTAGAAGCGAAAATTGAAATTATTTTAAAAAGTACCTCATCATGGTCTTGAGAATCGTCTAGATTTTCCGGATCGTCTTCGCCATACGAGGGAGTGAACTGTGATGTATGAGATGAGGAAGTCTTTAGTATATAGCAATAAGAAAACTATTAAAATAAAAACTAACCTCATCACTCGCTACTCTACGATTTACAATTGGCAATGGACTTGGTTGTCCTCCACTATTTTCGTCATGTTCCTCCATATCAACGTCAGCATTAAATTCCATTCCAGTCGATCTAAAACATAAAGAAAAAATTCATATTATGCACTAAATATAATGAAAAAGATTTTGAAATAAACAAACTTTAAAGATCCATTAACTAAATTTGATAAGACTTCGTATGTTAATTCAAAGTTCTCAATTTGGCTCTTGTGTGTACGCTGTTTACAGTTGGGTAGATTCGTCGTATTTTATTCCTTTACAACACATTAAAATACATTGTTTCAATATATTTTACTCATAATTAATTATTAATAATTATTTTAGATGGCAACAAATCCCGTGAATCCAGCAGAATGGAGGCAATTTGTTAGTCATGTTCTCTCTGTATGGAGTGGTTATCAATTAGGTATTGACTCCAATAGTGGTGGGGATGAAACTAAGTTGAAACATGAAGTAAGTTTATTGATTGCATTTTTTTCAAGATATTGTTTTTTAAATATACTAAGAAATGGTTTTCGTAGATACATAGATATTTTGTATAATATTTTTTAATATTTAGTTTAACGTTGAAAACATTCACAATGAAAGCTTTTTAGAAAAGCAAAATCTGATTAATCTACGTTTTCAGTGGTTCATTGATGTTTTGTCTGAACAAATTTACACCACTATTTCAATAAAAGTGGATGACCTGGAAGAATGGATTACAAAAATCCTATACCATGATTTCGATCTAATACTGGATGACGATAGTGTATATCCAACGTCATGCCTTCTATTAGAAGCTTTTGGGTAAATATTAATTGAATTTGAAATCAGACTGATATGGGTTATAGATATTTGAAAAAAAATGATAGAACACGATTCGATCAATTAGTTGCTGGATTACCGTCTCTTAAAGTCATTCAGGTTAATTTTCTCATGGTTGTAGAAGAGACCAGAGAATAACACTATTACAGGAAGTGAAAAAAACTTCTCAACTAAAAGTGAATGATGATGATGATGATGATGAATTGATGGCATTCGAGGAAGGGGAAGAAGATACGGGTGAACCAGGTATTTGAAAATCCTTATATTATTATCATAAATATATTCTAACTTTTTGTTTTTCTAATATTTTCAATTGTACTCACGCTAATGATGTAGAGTTTTATTACAAGCACTCAAATACAATTGATGTTATATATTTATATATATTTAAATTTTATATATCAAACATATTCAGAAGTTGTTGAACGTATAGAACGTCAGCCTAGAATGGTTACAGATGACGATGGATGGACTACAATTGTTAAACGATAAGAGCAGAGAGATTTATATTTGGTTGTTGATTTTGTTTGAATTTTTCTTTTTGTTATGTTTTGCTATTTTATCGTTGTCAAGTTCGATCGGACTACGTTGCTAAGCAATCTGATGAAATGTCCCTCGAGCAAATTTATTATAAATATTGCTATAACACTGATAAAACTAATTCGGGAGTTGAATACTCCGGAACAAGAGGTCTTAAAACCTTATTATATATCTTTTTCATTATTCTTTTCATTAAACACTTAACTCTTAAGCTTTTTTCACGGTGTTTTGCACATCATGAGCTGCATATAGCTCAATATCCTTTTATCTACTTTCATTATGATTATTTATGCAATGAACATGTAGTAATTATTACCGATATCATGTGAATAGCATTTCTATATTGGATAAACGCAGCTGCCGCAGATGCCTTACATCATTAGCCCTGCCCTCTCATTCTCACTATCTCCTTTTACATCATATTCCTTTTCTTCCGCTTTCCTTCTCGCACCCTCTCCTGTTGGCTTTCTCTTCTCTTTTTTTACTTGGTTACTTTTACTCTTCTGATCTTTATATATGTTATATCATTTTGCTTATTGATTTGTGTGTTATAGTTTTATAATACTTATTTAGTTTTTTTGAGATTTTAATACGGATATGAGTATTTGCTCTGAGATTCGATCTGGGATTGGGCAAGCAACCAAAGAAACACATCAGTTATGGGAAGAGAATAAAGATCTTCAGGTTTATATTTCACATTTATTTTCTGATGTTATAGTTTTTCAAGGGACGGTTCGTGAATGATTTGGGAGAAATTCAAAGGTTACAAGCTTTGGTTCATCAATTTCAAAATGAGCGCAGAGTAGAACAGTTGGAAAATGTTAGTATATTCTTTTTGCTATTTTAATTTCACGCTTTTCAAGGCGAGAGCATCTCTAACTGAGCACCAACGAAGGGCAGCTGCGGTTTATGACGTTATGAGCCAGAAACGAGCTGAAATGGTTAAAAAATTGAACGAGGGAACAGGCCTTGTGGCTCTATTTCAGGTATTAATTATCCGACATCTAAAGAATTAGGAAATTCAATATTTTAGAACCAATTAATTAGTGAAAGGCTCTTCGACTGGAAGAATAGACAAAAGCTAGCTCAAGTAGGAGTTCCCTTTGAAAACCGTGAAAGCTTATTGGATGAATTACAAATGGAGTATGTTCTTGTTATATTTCAAACTTCCGTTTTATAATTATACACCAAATCAAAAAGTTGCAATCTACTACTCTTTTAGTTTCATTTTACATATATATATATATATGTATATATATTTTTTGGGGAAGTTAATAATTTTCTAGTTTGAAGTCTGATGCTTCAGCTTATTTAAATCATGAATGCGTACAATACCTAGGGTATACCATGTATTTCAGTTTTGAGTTCCTTGCTGATCACAACTGGAATATGCATATGTTTTCAAGCTGGCTGCTTGATCTATTACAACGAGGAAGTTAGCGCATCGATTCAAGCGCATGCTTGTAATTTTTTAAGTTTCAGGCCATTTTACGGATAATAATGCCCAACTTACTATTGATAATCTTACTACGATTGGAAATCAATTGTCTAAACTTCTTTTTATGTTGGTTGCACAATCTTTCGTAGTTAGTGTACAGCCGGACCCTGTTTTGAAAACGCAACATAAGTTCGTTACTGAGGTTGGAACTCAAGTTTGTAATGAAATTACTTATTAAGTTTAGGTTCGTCTTCTCATTGGTGATAAACTAGGCATTCGACAGCACATGGTTAACGCAAACGTTACCGTGAAAATAATTGCGGAAGATGAAGCTCGACTGGCTTACTGTAGTCAAATGCATCATTCTGATATGTGAGTGAATTGAATTATTTATGAGGGTATGTATAACATGCACATTTAAGAAAATCCGTTGGAAGTATAAGTAATGATTTCGAGAAGATGACTATGGATGAGTTGAATCATTTCTCTGCTAAGTTTAATAACTCTGTATGATTATATATATATATATTTCAATAGCATGAGAAACATTTGTAGAAATTAACAAGAATTGCCCATCGTAAGCCTCCTCCAAAAGGCGCTTCTGCAGATTTGAAATGTACTGCAATAGTTCAAGCTGCAACTGATCAAAAGTATGCTTTATTGTTTTCCATCAGTCCGTTTCACCTTGGGAATATAGGCAAAGTAAAAGAAAAACATATAATATACAATAACAATCATATTTTAGCTTGATGTTTGGACTTTATCTTTGCCCTTGATGGTTACAGTGCATGGGTCGCAAGACTGTGATGCGCAGGGTTCAATCATGTGGCAAAGAGCTTTTTCTTCTGTGGTTGGACTTAATATAGAAATACTTGTTGATCAATAAAATGTTTAGAATAGAACACCAGGAATATCAGATGTTAACGCTGTAGCGTGGCCCGATTTAGCCATGGCATTGAAACATAAATTCAGGTTTTAAAATATTTGTTAAAGAAATCACTAAGTACTTTTATAGTTTGTTCACGGGTGCTCGACGTCCGCTGTCTGATAGTGACTTAGCTTATCTCTCGGAGAAACTAGTGATTTCAAATGTACAAGATCAAAAACCAATTACGTTCAGTAGATTTGCTAAGGTAGTTTTAGTACTTTTTATCGTTTTAAAGAAATCTCATATACACTTTAGCAAAATTTACGGGATGATGTATCTTTCTCATTCTGGGAATGGTTTTTTTCCATCATGCAACTGATCAAACAAAAACTACTTAAGTTTTGGGATGAAGGTTTCTGAAGTGTGATCTCCTTGTTTTTAACATGGTTTGCTTTAGGCTGGCTTTCCGGATTTATATCCAAACAAGATGCGTCACAGTCTATGCTAAGTTGCCCGCATAACACTTTCCTTCTGCGGTTCAGCGATACACAAACTGGAGCAGTGAGTATTGGCTTCGTTTGTGAAGATGAAGATCAAAGAGGTTCTTACTCACAAATTAGAAATTAGGCATTCATATTAATTTAGTGCCGTTCCATCTGGCACCATTCACAATCAAGGATCTCGATCAATTGTCTTTAGCTCAGAGAATTGCGAGCTGCCCACAGCTTCGTGAAATCAAGTATATAATCGTACAGCAATTTACTTTTAAGTTACTTCTATTTTTAAAGATATATGTACCCAACCATTGACAAAGATGAAATGCTCCGTTATTTCGACACGGAAGAAAGACATAAACCATGTCCTGACAGTCCTCTGGGTTACATTCAAAGTGAAATTGTTATGGTTGCTAAAACATCTGGGTATTACAAGATATTGCATAATTCTCATTGAAACTTCCTTTTTTTTTCAGAAAAATCTCGTCATCAGCGTCGTTTTTCGGAGCCGATTCACCGTCACCATTGTCCATACAGTCACGAAATGATTGGTCCCCAAGTACTGGTCAACCTATGGACACGTGAGCAAATAATATCATTATTAGGCTTTCTACATATAAATAATCGTTTCAGAAACGAAGACTTTTCAAATATTCTATCTACATCCGCTCTAGATGGAGTACCAGGCGATGTTGAATCTCTCCTTGGCCCAGGATTCCGTCCACAACTACCCAATCAGCCTTTGCAACATATTGACCTCTCCTTTACCGATTCGTATGGAAATGCTTGTTTCAACTTTGGCGATAACTTCAACAGAAACTAATAACCCCAAGTTTTAAATTTCTATTTTCTATTTCTTCATTATCATATCTTATCCAGCAAGTTGTTTTAAATAGCTTTAATATTGCAGATAGTCGAAAGTTCTAGTCTTTTTCTAACATATCTTAGCTTTAAAGTTAGCTTTACTTTCTATTTTCATGATCCAATTATGACTTTTTATTGATCTCTATTTCTATTAGTCTGGAAATTTTAAAAATTTTAGAATTTTTTTTAGCCCAAGTGATAAATGTTATCTCAACAGTCTTAACAACTTTTCTATGGCGTGAAGATTGTTCGGCAAATAAAATGTTCTTTCTTTTGCTCGTGCTCACCTATTTTTAGTTGTCGGCATATTTGTTTTTTGTATTGTACAAACCACACTGCTTTCGGAAGTTCTTGTAGTGTAGGTCAGAAAGTAGTTGCTCTTGATGCTCTAGACAAAAAAGAATCGGTCGCATTAATCTGTTTCTGATAATGATCTTTGATGTCATCGTTTGAGCAATAGCGTCTTCCGTTTTTCTTTTCAAACTGGTTAAAACTTTGCAGGAAGGTGAGAAAAGGTGGAAATAGCGGAGAGCAGGAACTCAAATAAGATCAATTCATGCTAACAAGTTGCAAGAGCCTGAACTATTAGGGCATTGTAATCCAATAGATGCACGTGGGTGCTTATTTGAACCCACGAAAAAGAACGTAGATGTCTCTGTAAATGAATACATAAGATCATTGGTGTATCTACCAGTTCTTATTGCATGGCGTGCTCGTCCGGTGCAAAGAAATCATATTGAAACCGAGCAAGCTATTCATTCACGTAAAAAAGATGATCATTGCCCACTTAAAAGAATTCTAAAGATCGTGGACTAGTAGGATGTTGTGATAGACGTCGGCGGAGAACAATGGCATAACTTAGTAGCTGCATGGTTTTGGTATATTCTTACAGTATTCTTCGAATTTTGCTGTAAAGTAAACACAATACGGTATGGAAGAGTGATGTTTGATGCTCATTAGCCTTGAACAAGACTGATATTTGAAAGAACATGTTTCCACAAACATAATGAAGAAAGTACAAGCGGAAATCTTCAAAGTGAGAACTGCCATCCAGACTCGTATATAAGCTTTTGTCAGACAGACGTTTGCCATCTTCATCAGATTTTCTTTTCTTTCTTGCTCTTTTGTTTTAAATTGTTAAAGTCAAGATGAACGAACGAATTACTGTCTAACTTTAGATGCAGTCAACTTGTCTTTTACTTGCACTTCTTGTACCATGCTTAATTGCTGCTCCGATCGAAACTAATACTCCACAATTACAAATCAACATTCAGCATATGGAACCAGAGGTATTCATCACACTATTGAGAAGATTTAGCAAAACCTAATTCTCGTTTAGGCACAAGCAGCTCACCAGGAGATTGAAAGATTAAACGAAGCTATTGATCAAGCCAGCAGTCAAAATTCTGAGCTTAACGCTGAAGCAATACATACTTTGGTGGATGAAGTTAATCAACAGCTTGAAAACGTTCACGACGTAAGCATTTTGAAGCATACATATTTCTATATATAAGAATAATCTGCAGGAAAAACAAGCCGACGGACTAAGGGCACATTTGGACACTGTGTTACAACATGCTGCTGAAGTTCTTCCTGAGAATGCTCCTGTTCAAGATGTGATACATGATGCCATGGAAGCTTCACATACCGAGTCTGAACAAGCTTTTGAAAGCTCAACAAACCCTACCATTGTTGAATCTCTGAATGATGCCACTGACGCTCATACTCCTGAAGTTCTTATTCAAGCTATGAACGATGATGTTGTCCCTGTAGAGACAAAAGACGTTGTGGAGCCTTCACATGATGACGCTCAACTTGTGTATCCAGAAGTTCAATCAGGACAACCTGAACTTATTGCTCCTTTAAACAACGAGGAATCATCCGGTTCCATTAACGAAGTAGTGACAGCCTCAAACAGCATAGTCGATCTCTCTCACGATGCTGTGAATACTGCTGAAGTTGAAGCTCAACCAGCCGATTCTAAAACAATCATTGAGCCTTCAAATGATGCTCCTGAATTTACAGTTTCAGCTACTGTTTTCCATCCAGCGAGCGATGTCGTAGAAAGTACTACATCTGAAGTACTTCAAACTAATAACGACGACGTTCCTAGTAATTCAAACACTGTTCCAACCAGTGATGCTACAGAATCTTCCATCGTCGAAGTACCAGTTGTGCCAATTGTTATACCAACACATGATGATTCTGAAGTAGCTACCAAAGTTGAAGTTTTGCCAGTTCTAGCCGAAGTAAATGACACTCCTTCCGTTGAAGGTTCCGCTGAAGCAGCCGAAGAGCATGTAGAGGTTAGAAAATCATAGCATATAGACTCTAATCTAAATCCATTAAAGGTTATTCAAACTGATCTCGATAGACAAAATGATCCTGTTCTCACCAACGAAAACAACGATAACATATACACCTCACCATGTAAGTAGACATGAATTAATAACTGAAAACATATTTTTACTTTATTTATTTTCAGCACACGAAGACAAAACATCTGAGATAATTTTTGCTGATCCCGAGCACAACAATCAACTAATCGACATTGAATGTAATCAAATATAGCAATATCTATAATATTACTTCATATTTCAGCGGTTGATCCTATGGTTGAGCAATTGACTATCAATGTTCCTCTTCGTTTTACCGTTGATGAAATTTTAGGAAGACTAAACAAGAAAGTTTTCAAGGTATTAGTACACAGAGAAAGTTTCTGATTTCACTAATATTTTTTCAGAGCCCATTCAATGAAAGACTTTATATTGCCATGAAATTAACCGAAATGTCTCATTCACTAATGAGAAGTGTAGATAATGAAATGGATGAAAAGAAACTACGCTAATTGTCCACACTCGTGCCACACAGATCTTCCAAATTATTGTTGAATGGGTATTCATGAGAAACGTTTTGTAAAAATGTATGATAATGAACTGTTTTTTGAGTAAAAACTTATGTTATAGTATTGTTTTATTATACAAAACGAGATCAAAATCTTAATTCTATTATACAAGCGAGAGTACTATTAGGAAAATGGTTAATAAACAATTGTCTATTTATGATATGTTATTTTAAATGTGCTAGAGCAATTTTTCTAGTGAGATATTACATTCATTTATGTTAATAGGAGATAGACCTTAAGTATCTGTAACGGTCTAGATCATCTTCGTTTTCAGAGCAAAAAACGATTATGTTTAATCCACCAGATACACAATGTTTTAGAAGAAAGGTAGGAAACGCACTGTACTGTCTTAGCTAGTTTTCGGAAGGGTATTATCGACAACAATTAAACATATTCCACCAATTCTCAGCTTCTGTTCACACACGAGAAATGTTTTCATTTTTTATATTTCAATGATTACTTGATAAAAACATAAATGATTATTAAATTGAAATGCTGTTATAGTGCAGGGAGTTATTTATGAACTTTCACTACTCCGTTGCTTTGCTTCTCGTCGTCGTTCTCTTGTTTTTCGAAGATGAGCTAGAAATAATCAACTTTACGAAAACGTACATAGTTATATGCTCACCATTATGCCTTGTTTGTCTTTCAGTGATTATGTTAATATCCAGCGATCTAGCTTTCAATAGTGTGCGATCATTGATGGTTACTCCAGTTGCTCCAACAAGATTTCGATTACCTAGATAAGCATAAGCAAAGCTAATTGAATTTTTTTTAATAAATACCACTAGGGGACAACGCATAAACCGGACGCTCTCCTAGCCAAGTTCGAACGGGCTTCATTCTTGTTCGAGTGGATCTTCGTAGTCCAACAGCATCATCATCCTCGACAGGTTTGACTAAAATTAAGTTTGAAAATGTTTTGCAAACACGAACTCACTTAATTCTCTGGGTTTTAAGACTATTTCAACGGGTTTTCTTCTCAAAATTTTGCAACTCGTTATCACAGTCTGATTCGCTTGTTCAGAATCACAAATTGACAAACGTTCAAACATGGTTTCTGTAAAATAAAGATATGTAACATAAGCTGATATATATATTACCATTAATATCATCCATATCATTCTTTGTTTCATTATTATCTTCAAAAAAGATTGCTCTCGTATTTCTATGATTTATATGAGGTGTATTAACTGTACACATAGAATCAGAGAGAAGAGCTGAAGTCACAATATTAAATAACAAATAGCGTAAATGAACAAACGTTTATATACAGGGGTTTTAGATACTCGGTGTGCACCGTTTTGTTCCATTTCAATGTGGTCGAAATCTAAGTAAGGAATTAGAGAATGACAAAAAACCAAATATACCATCATCATAATTGCCAACGTGATCAGAAATATCACCCATAGCTTCTCTCGATGCAATGTTCTGAGATAAATATAATAATAATGAAAAAATAAATAAATAATAAAATATAACAAACATCATATTCAACGGATAGTTTCTTCACATCCTTTCGTTCCCTAATTTTGGAAAGATTTGCGTTTCGAATAACTGCTATATCTGCATGAGCTACCTAAGATGAAATATTTAGTTGAACGAACATTTTTTTCTGTTTTACATCTGTATCGCCTTTTGATAGAACAAACTTTTGTGCCAAAGTGTTTTGCGAATTATGAGAAGATTTGACGTTGGTCGTAGTTTTTGATGTTGATTCAATAAATGAATCGTCTAAAAATAAACCATCATAAATGAATTGAAAATGATGTTCATGCCCCCAGATATATCATCATATCCGTCTACAAGGGTAGGATAGTAAGTATTTTTCTCAACGTATTCCTTAGATATATCTAGGAATAATATTTTTAACATGTTAAAGTACTCTTGCATACCCATACTTTTCACGGGAGTAGTTTTTGCTGCAGGCACATAGCTAGAAGATCGCATAGCTGAAGAAACTGTGGGCCTTAGGAAATTAGCTGTTAATGGAGTAAATTCCCTCGTAGGCGTTGTCTGAATACATTTATTATTTAAAAGCATAGTTTGTAAGTCTCAAATGCATACCCGTCCTCCTCGATTAGGTGTGGTGGAGGCTTTCAGGGAATCCTTAACATTATTATTAAGAGTGGTCTTACTCCAATTTTGAGCATCCTACAAGTAATTTATATTATAACAGATACAACATATACAGATATTACATTGCATCTATTAGGAGATTTGTAAAGACGGTTAACAACCCCCTAAACAACGGACACAAATTTATATAAGGTGAACAGCTCAAAAACCTCAATAATTTCAGTCCTAGTTTTATTCAACTTTTGACTACTTTGTGAGCCAATAGATTGAGAAAGAGAACAGTCGTCATTCGTTTGATTTGAAAATGAGGGCATAAATTCCAGCTGTTTAGGAGTGCCATTATCATTAACTTCTTCAAACGGAGAGTTCGCACTCTGTCTTGATAAGCGTGACACGCTTCTTCTATTTGATACAGGAGTAGTAAACTCGATTTCGTGTGTAGGTTCAATACGCACGGGCTCACTAGAACTAACTAGTTCACCACCTATTTTAATCTTGGATTCAGAAGAATTTTTACCGTTCGACTAAGAGAAAACATTAATATTTCGGACCAACATCCGAACGCGATCGTACCTTTAATTTAGCTTTAATTGTTTTCGCCTGGACTTCTAGAGGGGTATTTCCACGATCGCTGACAGGATCGCACATAGAATCATCGCCCGCTACAACGGAAGTTTGATCAGAGATATATGACATGGTAATTGATTTTTCCATAGAATCTAATAAGAAAAATTGAAAAAAACAGCATCATATTCGTAATACCTATACTAGCTCGATCACTTATAGGCTTTCTGGACGGAGTAGACGGCAGTTGACGCACTTTTTTGGCAGGACGTGCTTTAAACATTAACCTCCCAGGTGATTGCACATCACTGTCCAGATCTGCGAGAAGTGAACTTTGATTTTTCCGAGTCTGAATTAAGCTGTTATTAGATAACAAAAAATATTCTTACCATTTCTCTCCTTTCTCGTTCGGAAGCCCCAATCTTTGTACGGACGCTGGCTTTTTCAATTACAGGTAAAGAACCCTTTTTTTCAGTTACAAGTAAAGAACTTTGTTTTTCAATAAAAGGTAATAAAGACTCTTTCTTCGTGTTCTGTTCTTCGTTTGAAATTACTTGAGTTGTGTTGCACTACAAAAATTTGAATGAATATTAATGAATACTTCTTTTTTGAACGTTACAAACCGGTAAAGAATTATGTTCGACATCTTCCATGGTTACATCACTGTTAATAATAGAAAAGGTTTTAGAATTGATATCATCTGTTATTGCAGGCTTAAAAAACTGATTAATGATTACTCAGAAACGTTCACCAAAATACCCGAACTAGATCCGAACTGCTAATCTTATCACTACAAATAAAAGTACTATTTACAGCAGAAGAATGAGTCTGTTGCAATGCAGCTATAGAATGATTTTCCACTTCTTTTTGAGTTGAAGAACTCAGGCTATCAGTTTTCTGGAGATTGAAAATAAATAATCAATGACGAATCTATCAATTACCTTATTAGAAACAACTGGTTTAGGTGAGATTCTTCTAATTTTCTGTAATGAGACTCAAACATTTGAAAAAAATGTAATAGATTATTGTACCATTGCATCAATAGAGCCCGATATACGAGCACTCCGCCTCATAGGTTTAGGGAAAGCAAAATTAGATTCGCCAGATTTTATCGGTTCACTATTTTTTTGAGCTGTTTCATAGTTCCCATTTTTGGTTTCCGTTACCTGCAAAACTTTGAAAGCTAGGATTCACATATTAGCTAACCTTCTGTTCAGAATTGTCTTGACTAGATGCTTGCATTGAAACGTCAGTTACAACAGATAAATCAAGATGACGTAGAGGTGCAAAAGTATGATCAATAGCACTTTTTGGCGTGGAGCAACCTTCTCCTATTCTGCCCTGAATAGCGAACATGTAATAGCATTCAACTTCAAATTATACCTGCGATCCCGCAGCAACAATAGGAGTGATCACACTTGCATTAGGATTGTCTTTGGTTGTGCTTTTAGATGAAAAATTGATTCCGTCAAACATGTCCTAGAATATATATATATGCATATTCAAGCATAGTTTACAGCTCAAGAAATTACTTTTGATTTTGGACTAGTAGTAGGAGTTTCATCAGCATCATATTCCTGTCCTATTTTTGCTTTTACATCCGCGATAAACCTTGGGGGCTTGTTCTCAAAAATATTAAAAGAACCACCTAATAATTGTTCATCCTAAATCAAAAAGAAAATATTTAAAAAATGATTACAAACATACACGAAAATAAGCTCTCTGTTTTTCCTTCATTCTGCCCAGTAATTCCCTTGTATTTTCCAATGAATTTTCAGAGTCATCCTGAAAAAAATGTAAACACGGTGTTACATTAGTACAATATATTAATTAATTATACCTTTTCAATACTAGCAGTAGTTTCATTGATAGTCGAATTATCCTCTGTAGAAGTTACAGTGTCATCAGGGGCATATCGACCAAAAATTTCAAGATTTCTTTGTTCAATACATATTATTTTCTAAAACGAAACGATAGAACAATACAATTTATTTCTACTTACTCGTCCAACAGGCGCTTTACTTTTAAAATTGTAGCAATCTCGTAGAATTTTATCTACATCTACAGAACTAGGTTTGTCCTCCATTTTATTATTAACATATGTTCATATAAATATATACCAGAACCTCAAGTACATGGTTATACACACACAACTTTTGTTATAAGCATAAACAACATAATAAATATTAAAATATTGAAGTTTAAAATTTTAATATTACAGTAATCATAAAACATTAGAAAAAAGCTTTAATATGAATTATATATTTTCGCGCCAAATGCTAAAGCGTTCCCTGCAAGACCATTTTGACATTAATATGCTAACATTCCAGTTAAGCGGAATATAAATTACTTAAGCTTTTATAATTATTGGTGTGTATTTTTATATTTTCTTTCAGTAAATAAATTTATATGGTTAATTTTCTTTTTAGAAGGGATGGCTACTCTTCCACCTGCTCTGCTCGCTAGGCTTCAAAAAAGAGGAATTGTAAAAAATGGTATGTATCTTTACTTTTTTTTTTCTTTTAAATTTTTCATTTTAGCGAATGAAGAGGTTTTTGCTGAAAACTATGATTCAAGCGAAAAAGATAAGTCAGTGGCAGATAATAGAAGCGGAGCTCCAGGATGTCCTAATAAATACAACCCGTACCATGTTTGTGTAGAATATTGCTATGACCATTGGGGCGATGGCTTTCCGGAACATAGGTGCAATTATAATACATTTTTTGATTAACAATTTATGTTTAGATTACCAGAGTCTTACATTCGAAAAAAAAGTAGAATGCTATCCAAATATCCTCTACCAGAAGGATGGGTTGAAGTATATGATTGCGGAGTTGGTAGGCATTACTATTGGAATCAAGAGAGTGATGAGGCAAGTCTTTATAACATTTTTGACATTTTTTAAATTAACACTTTTTATAGGTCAGCTGGCTTTCTCCTCGACATCCTAAGGCTGTTATTGGTATTGCTGCTCCTAAAATGGCTAGAAATAATCTACATCGTGAAAAAGCAGATAAATTAAGATTCGAAGGCTTTGACGGTGTGGTAAGTACTTTTTGTTTGTTTTGTTATATTTCTATTATTCAGAACTTGCGATTACGGGATAAAGAGCTTGATAGGCATGGCGATCGAAGTCGCGATAGGGATTCAAAACGAAGAAGAGTTTGTTTATTTGTTCCTTGAATAATTCGACAACGATATTTTAAGGAGCCGAGTGTTGAACCAGAAGGTTCTGATTCTGACGCAGAGGACCCTATGAAACTTGATGAGCATGACCGCTTAAGTGAGTTATTCTCTATTTTCTTTTTTTATTATTGTTTCCTAGAAAGAGCAAAAAGAAAAGGAATCGATCCTATGGATCCTGCTGCCTACGGAGATGCAGATGTGTTAGTAACATTGTGATCAAGCTTAAGCTTAATTTTATTTTTTCAGTGGTACTTGGTCATCCGGTTTGCGGCAACATGATAAAACTGGAGCCGATGTCACTGCGTCCGGCCCTCTTTTTCAACAAAGACCTTATCCAGCTCCTGGCTCTGTATTGCGTAATAAAAAAGGCGAACCTCGGGATGAATCTTAATTTGTATTTCGATTTCTTTGTTGAACTCGTATTATATAATATTAATTATAATAAACCTGTCAACTCTAAAGAAAACACCAGGATTATATTATTGAATTTCACAAAGGTGTACCCAAATTTTCACATGAACTTTACAGGATTTTGGAACCTAAAACTTAGTTCAGTTCTAAAATATCTTCAAACTTAAAATTGAATTAACTGTCGTGCATCTGACAATAAAAAACCGATGTACTTAATGAAGTTGCCAGAAACAACATTGTAGCAGGAGGGTAGGAAGCAAGAGACTTTCGTATTCAATCTTGTTATATATTATATCCGAATATTTCAAGTAATTGCTCATTGATTTTCATTAATTACGTAATAACATTTACTGAGGGGAATGGGAGGTGTGTCTTTCTATAACCTAATAACATGATAATTGTGAATTTAGACATTCGCCATAAGCTTTCAATATTTTGCATCCCTAAGTTTCATTCACAAATTTAATACATAGTATATTTTGATATTTTGATATGCTGCCTACGTTAGTTTACGAAGTTTTACATCTCTTTAGAATATTCCATTTTCGAAATCTAGTTCAATTTTGGACATCCTACATTTATAATTTTTCCATAGCAATGACTAAAGCAGGATAAAAATGAAGATTAAAACAATAAATTGAATGAACGAAAAATAAACGTATCGAAAAGTAATGAATGTGGGCTTAAGCTAAGAAAAGACAATTAACCATTTCATTAAGAAAATCCGTTTAAATAATAGAACGTTTCTCGCTTTTGTTTCTTAAGAATATTCCACAGAAGAGTTATATATAACCATTTATATATATGCATAAATCTAACAAAACTTGCTATATAATATTGATATAACTTAATTATATTGAGTACCTGGGATCTATATCAAACAGTATGCTCTATTTATAACATGACGACACGCGACGCAACACTTATATGCAGGCGCCATCATTGCTCAGTAGAACTTTTGAATTTAGAGCGGCGTTTTGGCTGTTCTTCTACATGGTATTGAATTAATTTTTTTAATTATATCGAACTTTCATTCAATTTAGACTTTTTTTCATGTTATTTTGTATTTAGCTTCTAGTTTTCTTATTTGTTGTCTATTTGTTGTTCTTTTTTTATTTTTGTTATGTTGTTTTTTCTTATTTTTGAGCTATATGCCATCCATACACATTGAATATTCGTGGCACCCAGTTGCCAACAGGCAAAATGGAATTAAGTAATATTTTGAATTTTAGTAATCTGTGATGGGTTGCGTGAATAGCACTGACCAACATGCTAAGCAACGCTCAAAAGCTATTGATGAACAGGTTTGCTATTATTTTATTTAACTACTTGATGGTTTTTTTTGGTTTAGTTAAAGCAAGATCAGGAAAGAGCTTCCCGAGAAGTCAAACTTCTGCTTCTTGGAGCTGGAGAATCAGGAAAAAGTACTATTGTTAAACAGATGAAAATTATTCATGAAACGGGATATAGTGATGAAGAACGGAAACAATATAAGCCTGTTGTTTTCAGTAATACCATTCAGGTTATTCTACTTTTTCAACTATTTTTTATTTTTTTATTAGTCAATGGTTGCTATTCTTCGAGCTATGGGTAATCTTCGTATTGAATTTGGTGACCAAGTTCGAATTAACGATGCTAAGCAGTTTTTCAATATTAGTCAAAACTGTGATGAGGTATTTATGTATACTCATGCTATTAAAATAAATTACCTTGAAGGGTGAGCTTCCCCTTGAGTTAGCAGCTGTAATGAAACGTTTATGGACTGATTCGGGCGTACAGGAATGTTACTTTAGGTATCGTGGTATTAAAAATTGTTATTTAGTTTTGTTTTTAAGGTCAAGAGAATATCAATTGAATGACTCTGCATCATACTATTTAAACAATTTGGATAAAATTTCACAGCCTAACTATATCCCAACTCAAGTATGTTTGTTTAATATTTTTTTGCAAATTTTTATCGTTTTTTCGAATTTTGACACTGCTTTATTAAGGATGACGTTTTACGAACAAGAGTGAAAACTACAGGAATCGTAGAAACTCATTTCACTTATAAAAATTTACATTTCAAGTTTGTTCAATATTTATATATTTTAAATTCATTTCACTGTGTTTAGAATGTTCGATGTAGGAGGACAGCGGTCTGAAAGAAAAAAGTGGATTCATTGTTTTGAAGGAGTAACTGCTATTATTTTCTGCGTTGCCATGAGCGAGTATGATATGGTTTTAGCTGAAGATGACGAAATGGTAAAGCAAAATTTCCAAATTTCGTGCTATGTATTTTCTTCAGAACCGTATGGTTGAATCTATGAAACTTTTTGACTCAATTTGCAATAACAAATGGTTCACAGAAACTTCAATAATTTTATTCTTAAATAAGAAGGATTTATTTGAAGAAAAAATAAAGCGTTCCCCTCTAACTATCTGCTTCCCAGAGTACACAGGTATGAAATTAAATTTTATTTTTCTAATTTTGGTTGTTTATAATAGGTCCAAATTCATTTGATGAAGCAGCTACATATATTCAGTTACAATTTGAAAACATGAACAAGAGGCGAGACGGCCACAAGGTAGTTCGATGTTCTCATGTTTTAATTGATCAGATACTTTCAGGAAATCTACACCCACTTCACATGTGCTACTGATACTAATAATATTCGATTTGTCTTTGATGCTGTCACAGATATAATTATTCGCGAGAACTTACGACAATGTGGTTTGTTCTAAGATGTACAGTGAACTTTTAAATATGATGAATAGTATAATTTCTGTAATTGCTTAACAACTAACTGCAATATATTAGGTGTGCGCAAAAGTTTCTGGCCATGAACATTGAATTTTGAATAAATATTTTAAAATTTTAAAAAAGCGTGGACCAAACCTAAAATTATATTCAAAAAAGGTTTTAAATTCTAATTATTCGAAAAAATTTTCGTTCGATTTTCAATTTCGTTTTTGCTCTCGTTTTCTTAAATGGTTTTTAACAAGGAATACATGCGTAACTGTCTCAAGCTGTATCTCAATCAAGGTTTAAATGCTTTGAAAGCTTATAATCTTCTCCAATCCACTTATGGTGAAGATATGCCTTCTTATAGTACCTGTAAATCATGGTACGTTAGATTTAAATCTAGCTCTTTAGGGCTACCGTTGGTAGACACCTGAAAGAACTAGGTAAGATCAAAAATGGTTTCCCTTAAATCACTCATATTCTCAGCTCTTCTAACAAAGTGGCGAGAATGAGCTGCTGTGGGAGCCAGCTTGAAATGGCAAAAAAGTGGGTTTTTGAATGATTTAATCACGGGCGATGAAAAGTGGATCTTTTTCGAGATCCAGACCCAAAATATTTTATGTCACTCCAGGGAAGCACCAACACCTAAAGCTAACTAACTGACCCCTTAAAAGGTGATGTTATATTGTTTTTGGGATGAAGGAGAAATAATTCATTATTTTCATTACGGATTATTAGATTATGCTGAGACGTTGAATAGTAGGCTCTATGCCGAACATATTTATCGGTTTCAGGAGGCTGTTTCAGTGAAACGCCCACGAAAACTCAAGAAAATCTTCCTGCTTCATGTGGTCCGAGACGTGTGTCGAGTTGTGGAGGAGAAAGGATGGGAGCTTCTGAAGCATCTACTATATTCTCCAAACCTTGCTCCCTCCGATTACCATTTATTCCGATCGTTGAAGCATTTTTTTCACATGTTTTAAAAATATGAGGTGGTTCCGTTTGGGCGAGAGGAGGGTCAGAAACGTTTGCGCACATCTAATTATTATTTTTTTTCTGGTAAACGGTGACAAGTATAGAAAAACATATATCGATTTATATGCTAATTTTTTGTACTTTCCATTTTAAATTATTTCACTATCGTTCTTTGATTGATCATGCTAGGGTTAAAAGCAGTTTTTTGAAGTTGGTAGTTTTCTTCCTTTCCTTTTCATATCTTTGAGATTATTCTCTCCACGCGTCTGCTCTCCCGGTATTTCGAGTAGCTATTCTATCGCCTCTAGCATATTCACAGCATAAGGCATTTGCCTGTTTTGAACTAAACGAGTTTCTGGAATTGAAGAGCATAAATCTTTCTAGCTTCCCGCTCTGATCTTAGTTTATCAGAATATCTTCATAATATTCTAGAAAACTTATCTCATGTGTAATATTGTTTCTTTAAATGCTGGTAAACATTGTTTTAAGAGTGTTGTAGTATTGTTTTTATTTCCTAGGTAAACTTGCATGCTATGAATGAAAAATTAGCTGAATATAATCGTTTTGTTTCATTTTCTCAATTTTATTTTCTATGCAACCGTTCTGTGTTGAGCACATTATAAATATAAAAATTCCGAAACCCTGTCTTATGTATAATGCATTTACAGCTAAATTAGCACAATTGAAATATTGATTGTTTGAATGAAAAAACCTTTATTATATATATCAACAAACACTAATAAAAATATGTTGTAACCTTATGGGTTGTTTTTCAATGATAAACTTTTACATGAGTTTTAATTATGTCAAGTAGATAGTTAAGTGCTGTCAACTGAGTCTGTGCTGGGGCTACAAGATGATGAGTTCCTAAATATTGATTTAATATTTTTCAAGAACAGATGTAACAAACATTGAGTGATCATCTCTGGCATCGTTGTCAAAGATGTCCCCGTAAAGCTCATTTACAAGAGGATCGGCCAAAGTTGGAGCAAAAGTGTTTCTCATACGAATATGTTCTAGAAGTTCCACTGCCATTACCTTAATAAGATAAATTATTCAACTTTCTAGATAATCTTAGAGAAACCTGTATTTGAGGTATGAGAAGAAGTATAGAGCAGATGCGCTTTGCTCCTTGGTCGATTCCAACATGATCGACACAAAATTGGAATAAGCATGATTGAACGAGTGATCTGCATTCAGCTACATTTTCAGCAGCTTTAGTAGATAGATCTTCAGCATCTAAAACATAATGTAAAAACAGTAATTGTATATAAAATAACAAACCGGGGTTAAAAACAATCAAAGCTTTGAGAAGCACAAGTTCTTTAGGTGTCAAATTCATCATGCGTAAATGCTTATGTGCCCATGTTAAGATGGAGGAAATCAAACGAGTATTCAAGAAGCTAGAATATACTGGTTATATGGCGCATACTTAAAGATATAACAAACCAATTTTTGGGAAGCACACTATCTCTGTGAAGATATGTATTGTTTGGCAGAGGAAGCATCGTTTCCAGCGTAGAACAGCTTGCACTACCAAGCTCCAAAATCATAAGAGGAGTGCATGCAGCACGCAACAAGCAGAGCTGAAAAGGGAACCATGAATTATGAGAAAAAGAAAAAAAATACAAATCTAGAAAATCGAAACTATTTCTAATAGACATATATAAGCAAGAATTATTGATACCTTATCCGTAGCATTAATGCTATCCTCTTCTCTGATGTCGGCCGCTTGTCTAATCCAGTCAAGTACCCAGATTACCAGCCGACGCTCGCTTTCACCGCAAGCAATCATGTCGGCAGCGGCTCCCATGTTGTATTCCATCTTAATTAACAGTTTTGTAAGCAGTTTTAAAAGAGATGGTATAAAGAACTGTAAGAAAGACGTACATGAAAACGGTCGGAATTCAACAACTCGGGATGCTGAATGGCCTTTTCAAGTCCCACGGGCCAAGGGGAAGTATCTTGATCGCATCCATCTTTACTAGTTCTCTCAACGAGTAGTAGTGAGCTAGCGAATAAACGATTGTCCATTCGAAGTCGTTTGAGAGCAGGTTGATCCTTTAAAGAAATAAACTAGAAATTACAGAAGCTTAATACTTTTCATACATCGTAATTATTGTCGTCTTTATTTTCATCATTTTCTTCTTCCTTTTTGCGTTTAGTTTTCTTATCATCCTTCTTATCCATACGTACAGCTGAATTTTATTTTATTTCTAGAAGCTCAAATAAATTATTGAAACCTTCCAATTTCATTCCAGAGTTCAGACAACGAGTGAAACGACAAAAGCGACAAGCATTTCTTCCAGCTTAAAAATATGTCGTTAATGAATTCAATGGAAAAGATCGCTATTTTAGATTACATGACAATAAGAACTTTAAATGTTGAATTAAAATCTTACCTGTGGAGATTGAACAATTTCCATTATACCGACAAGTGTATGTTAAATGACTCTTAACCGTTCTCCAGAAAAAACATTTGCAGCCGTGGCAAGCGGCAACTCCATAGTACAAATGCGAACAAGCGCGATCACCACAAACCACACACTGAAATTGTAATGTTTTATATATTTAACACAATCATTCCGGATTTTCTTCAACCAAACGGCTCACAAGAATACATGACAATCGATTTAATTACAAAAATATAGGAAAAGAAAGAATCGAACTTGTGTGCCAATGGCGGCCCTTTGTTGCGCTTCGCTCTTAACAGAGTCAGCTTTTTCTTTCGGATTGAACGGTGGTTTAGGATATTTCTCAGTTATAGAACGTTGCTTTGGATCAGGCTGAGCGTCGGCTGACATTAGGAAAGACTATGCTATTCGAAGAAGTTTTTGCTCAGATTTTTCTAAGCGATGAACGCGGTGCCAGACTCCACCTAAAAATAGAAATGTTAATTGGATGAATCAATAGTCTCAAATATATAATGGACAAACATTGAGAATGATGTGTTGATATCAACATGATAAGTTATAAAGTAACAAAAAGAAGATAAATATACGAGCTATTGCAGAAGCGAAAATTAGAGAAGTGCGAGTTAATCAATCGATAATGTTCAATTAAACCGCAAAACAATTGGCGGATATTTTGAAGTATTTATATTCTAGTAAAAGTAAAATTAGGTTTATAAAGTATTTAATAAGTTTCAAGTATTCAATCTTAAAAAGGTACCGAGCTAAAACGGAAAATGTGGCGTAATCAATAAGCGATGAATGATGGAACAGAACAGAAACGACCATAATACCGGTCTTTTCGTCCTATGTGTCTCTAACATTACTCTCTTGTTGATCGTCTGTTTCTCTGACTATACTGTGCTCTCCTCTTCGTATGCACTCTATGGTGGGTATCATTGATATTCCTTGCGCATCACCTTTTGCCGTATACTCTAAGTAAAATGAATGTCTCTTGCAATGGGTTACTCGGCGAGGATGTTAGTGATGTGGGGGGAGGTGAGCGAAGAAGAAGAAGGTTACATCAACATCGGAAGTGAAGGCCATATGATCAAATTCTACCCTATACCTTTAACAATAGTATGAGAAGATTTATATAAATATGTTTATGGTATTAATATATTTTTATTCTTCAAATACGTTGTTGCTTTCTATGATTTTTACAGGTCTTTTAACTGTTTCTTATATAATCTCAACGATAATAGTTTGTGTGTATGTTGTCAATGGTCTCGTTTTTATTATCATAAGTGATATTAACAATGCTTATAAGCATTCTATGTGAAAAGTTGGATGCACTTTTTGGTAAGTTAACGAAAATAGTTTTTATTTAGGTGCTTGGTAATGTGATTCGGACACAAGCCAAATTGATAACGATTGTAGTCTTCTAATGACAATTCGTTTCACCGAAATAGCTGGCCAGTCTTCCTTATTAGTAACTGTTCAGATAAAAATAGCTTCAAGTTGAAGGGAGATTAGATATTTTGTGTTCAATCATGAAAACTTTGAGATAGAAGAGACGAATTTTATGGAAAAGACCGTGATAGATTGAAGTACATAACGTGAAAGTCTGAAGAATCATGAGACCCATTAAGCAATAGATAAAAGATTCTGTCTAAAATGATTTTTCGAGGTGCATTGCAAAAGATGATGTTCAAAGAATTATAGATGGCAAACATTTTTTCTTCCTCCAGTAAAGATAAAATTGAAAATTGAATTGAACATTTGGAAAATGTTTGAATATGGTTTGAAATCAAACTATAAACATTATTTAATAACATGTAGTACAAATAAATACATAGATGATGATGATTCTAAAAGAGTAGGGGTTATTGAGAGAGCGTATGATGGTTCAATAGGGATAGGAATTGAAAGAAAAAGAGTGTAACAGGGAGAAAGATAGAAAAAAGGGTTAAACGATAGATATTATGGCCACACAAAGAGAGAGAGATAGAAAGAAAGGAAGAGAAGATGGTTAAGAAAAAGATAAAGAACGTAGAATAGTTTGTTAAAATAAGGTACTATTTGAATAACGAAGAAGATATAAACCATAACGAAACTTTGATGCTAACAAAAGAAAGATTTATACCATATATTTGTTATAAATCTCTTACTTCTGAGAGATCTGAGATTATTTTCATTATTTTTAATTTCTTTCTTATAATTCTTAATGTAGAAAAGTAACTATACTATCGCTTTTTTCTCTCTTTCTCTCTCTCTCTCTCTTCTTATTCTTTCAGTAGATGCCCCCAATTCAATTTTATGGAATAATTGAAAGGCTTCAAAGTGTCAAAAATGATACATGCGAATGTTTTTGAAAATGATGCATCTTTACTGGATGTTTTCATCATAAAGTTTTAGTTCCGTGAGCCTAAGCTGTCTCGTTTTGTGGTCACTATTCAACTGATAAACGGGGCCATTTAAATTGCATTTGAGAAAAAAAAGGAATTCTTTTCGTTTCTTTAGATAAACAAATGATAAAAGGAAAAGTTGCAAGGAATTCGTAACCTAATGAATAGGAGTTGCTTTGGTCCGCTATCAGGGAAGAACTGAAGGATGCTGGCATATTAATGGTCTGATTTGAATAGAAGATTCATTTTAATTAGAAAAGACTTGTTGACCGATTATCATATTTGATTGATAAATCAAAATTTCTTAAGCAAAGTTAATGGTTTATGTATTCAAAATATTTTATTTTAATAATTAAAATTTATGACCACAAATGCTATAAGTTCATAAAACCATATAGATAAAGTTGCTGTTCGAATATAAAATCGAATATTGAATAGTTGGTAAAGGAAAGCCAGTAGCAAAAGCAATAAAGAAAATTGTACGATTGCGTGGGATATACGAAAGCGTTCATAACGGGTTAACATACACACATATACACAAACACACAATGAATCCTTTAGACTAAGCAATATCTTACATATGTATGTATGTGTACGTTTATGTATGTATGTGTCTATGTGTATTGAACAACCAAATTCTTTTGATTTGTAATATTCTACATACGTATTTATATCAATATATATGTATATACTATCTACATATAGTAACATCTACGATCTTTAAAGATTTCTAATCTCTATCAATCGTTGGCATTCCAAATATTGAAGATGAGATCTCTGTCGTATGTTAAAGTAAAATGATACAACAATCTGAAATCAGTGACGAACGGCGACAACAATGACATGCAAGTAGAACATGAACACGGAAAAAAACTCCTGAAGGACTATGTTCAGAGAATGTTAATAGTCGATCGAACGGAGTTTTATGTTTAAACATGGCTTTCAGATTAGATTAAGAAATGGTTTAGGGATAGGGGAATTTTTTGAATAGGAATGAATAATGGTTGAGAATGATGACACTCATAGCATGATCGTAATTTCAAAATGGGAAGTTCAGGGAATATATAAAAACGATGTTGCTCACAGAAAAAAAAAATTCTCAGACATTTATGAAAAGGAAGAATTTTCTTTTTTGAAAAACTGCCTTTTACATTTTATGATATCATTGGGTCCTATTATCAGAGGTATAGATCATTACAGATCAATAAACTCAAATGGGTCCCTTCCTCCCTTCTTTTCTTCATTCCTTCCTATAATAATAATAATGTTTTACCTCATAAGTTTAACATAATCAAGAAATGTCATAACGATGTCAACCGTGATACCATTATCTTGATAGTTCTTGCTTGCTCAACAAGTACTGTTGTTGTATCTCCTATATATATGCAAAGTACTTTCAAAATTACATAACACAACAGATCAGGAAAAGGAAACAAATTTCCTTTAAATCTGTATGTAACAACATTTAATACTTCTTTAACTATATCTATATTTAGGATAGTAGTAAATTGTGATGGATGATCAGTAAGGAAGGTTGGATGATTCACTTCAATCCTGTCATCTGAATTAAAATGTTAACTGTATATATAATTGCTGTCAAAACTGTCAACTATATTTCATATTTGGGACAATTTAAAAACTATAATTGGATCAGCTGGCTCAATCCAGACTAGTTTTGCCAAATTATTCTCGGAGGTCGGGAAAAACTTTTCGGTATTGCCAATCCTTTACACTCATCGAGGATATCAGTCTGTGCTTCGGCTAGCCGATATTCAACACTCTCGTATCAAATGAGATTGCTTGTGTTTCTTGTAGCTGCGTGTGCTCTCTATGGACGAGGCATCTGTATGCCGGCATTATCAGCATCTGGGACTGATTCCGAAGGTAGGTCTAATGAATGAGCAGCATATTTTGTCCTACATTGTGTGCAAACTATGTAATTATTGCAAAATATTTGTATTTTTGAGTATGACACCTAAAACTAGGCAAAATTCGGTATGAATAGAACATCTATGTATACTAAACTAAGTCCTTTTTATTGAAATGTATTGGCCCATATCAAATGCGTGCATTCTAGAAACAGCATTGTCTGATCATAGCCATCTACTTGAAACACAAATTTCCCACGCCACAACAGCTAAAGAGAATGATGAAGCCAATACGCATGTAAAAGAGAATGGACATGTCAGTTTGTGATGAATAAATGATGAAGTTAAATAGAAATAATTTAGGAAATTATGAAAAGGAATACAGATGATCATCGTATGTCCTTATTATCTATTAAAATTACCTAATTTGTGCCGTTATTTCATTTTTAGACGGAAGATATGAGAAGAGAAGTGGGACTGATGGCGATGATATAAAGATGGGAAAGAAGATGGAAGAACATAGTGATCATGAAAAAAGATCAATTGTAAGCGAATTGCAATGACGAATGGTGGTAGAAAGATAATAATGATCGTGACGATCTCACACAGTCGACAGTTTAAACTGCACGATTATCGTTATTATGCATTTTCAAAGATCAGTTCGATTAATTATAGGATGCTACAAGTGCTGATCATCAGGAACACACTGCGTCAACACTACATGATACCCTGCAGGACGAGCAGAATACAGAAAGACGGAAGCGTCACAGTGATACTGTAGCTCTCCGTAGCCTTAACTTGTAAACTTGAATCAACTTTTAGCTGCATCACCATGCTACACACAGCAATCATACCGAACCTGTTGAAAAACGTCAAAGAAGAAATAGTGATCAAGTACACTCGATGTCATATTTTGATTTTGAAATCAAAAGTTTTCTTTTAAGGGATTCGATGAAAGTAATGAGAACGAATTAGAAGAAGTGCATGATGATTCAACAATAAGCGATGAAAGATATCTTTCAAAAAGAAATTCTGATGTATGTGTTATCATTCAGCTGTAACCTTAAATGATTATATAATTTAAAGAATGATATACAGATTTAAGGGCAAAAATGAAAAAAAATGAAATGAAAATGACAGAATGAATGGAGAGAGAGAAAGCGAGAGAGAGATGGAGGGGGGCCCGTGTGTGGCTTGCTGTAGAGCAGAAGAAAGGAGACTGTGTGAAACGTGACCGATAGTAGAGAAGAGAACAAGGTGATCAAGAAAAATTATTGTTGCTAGCCGTTTTCCTTTTGTGACATAATTTTTCATCTTTTCCAACCTTTTCAGAATCACAATATCGCTGTTCCCGAAGAGCCAATCATCGATGAGAATGCTTCCGAATCGTCACATCATGACTTAGTAGGTAACCAGCTATCAGTTTCCTCTGTTTGTTTAAGAGCTTAATCATTTGGTTCTTTTCTGAAGGTAACAGTTCACTTTCTAGAAAATCTAATTTTAGAACGAACGAAGCGTGTTAATAAGTCCGGAAGCAGCCATCGACCCAGAACAATGAACAAAAATAATAAAGGAAATAGTAAAGCTGGACAATCTGATCAACTTGATGATACACAAGTATTATGAATAGTATGCAAATTGCATAATCATTATTGATTGTTTTCCTATATTATTTCTTATTTTATTAAAATGTTTCAATACTTATTCATTCAAAGAATTTTTTTTATATTATATATGGTACTGTGTTGTCTGATTCAGTTTTATGAATCTTAAAATAAATCTTATTTTTTGTTACAAAATTGTTGGAAAATTCTTTTTATTTTTCATGTTTTTCACAGAAAATCATATTTCCTTATCCCATTTTGAAAGCCATACATACATATGTACATATAATATGTATACTATATGAGAGGAGTTTCTAATTCATCATAACATTCAGGTTTATGTAGTCTCGAAAATCGTTCGTTGTAGCATAGCAACAGTTCAATAATAGGTTTGTTCATTACCTTCTAATCCAAAATATGATATATATCTATACATATACATATACATATATGTAAATCAGTATAGTCAAAACATCGACTGCTGGTAATGTCTTCGACTTCGACTGCTATTTCTGCTCTAACATCCACCCAAAATTCTGAAAAAGAAAAAGCTGACACACGTCCTATCTATAAAGAAAAGGCTAATAATTCTGCAAAAAAGGTAAAAATAGCCATTCATTTCATGTCTTATCGATGTTTATTTCAGAAATTCGCTGTAAAGACCACTGATAGACAGTGTCCGCCATGTAATGATCAATATGTGTGTAGAATTCCCGCGTTCGATCAGAGAAAATAATTCTCTTTAAGAGAGAAAAAGCTTGAAAATTAAATTTATAATGTTATATATACAAATGTATTTGTTTAAATACTTTAGTTAAAAAATATATAAAATATTATTAAGTAGTTGCTAAGTGTATTTCATCTGTTTTTCTAACAATAAATGTTTTCTGTCCGTTTGCTGTGTTAGCTTGCAAATTTATTACCACCGGCTTTTTACTCTTTTTAATAATTTTTTTTTTTGATAAATTACATTGAAGAATTTTTTGTTGGTTTTATCAGTTAGATAGCAATATATTTTTGGCAACAGGTTTCAGCATTATTTTAAAGTTACGTGAATATTTAACGGTAAATCATTAGAAATCATGCTTTACGCTCAGAACGGTCTATCTTCTTTCATTGTCTTTTCAATAAATATCTACTTTCGACAAGCAGTTATCTATATGCTAAAAATTGGACGTCTATTTTCGCTGTCAGTTGTTAGAAATTCTTGAATGTTATGTCAGATGGGGTCACCTTTATCTCGAAAATGAAGAGAAAGTAAAAGAAAACGAAACCTCATCTAGTTTTCTTAAATAAATTGAAATAAATGAGACCTCATTTGAAGGAGTGTACGATTGAATTTATAGATTACTATTTAAATAGATTTGTATCCATGTATTGTCAATTATATTTATTATTTTGAACCAAATACAATATCTGCGTATATGTCGCTTAATCCTATAGTAATTCTACTTGTGATTATTCTCACATTTCTTTCACCTCATGTCAAATCTATCCGGCACGACGGCTCTGTTCGCAAATCGTACTCTTCTCCAACCTGCCCTTTATGTGACGGTAATATAATATTTAAAAAAATATTTTTACAAACTTTCTCTTTTCACAAAATTTTTAATGTACTTAGTTTTATTCATCTCTCCCCTTTTACGTATTTTTTTCCAGTTTTACTATCAAGGGATGGTCATACAACTATATATGATGATAATCTATTGGTATATCCCAATCAATATCTTTAGATACCGAAAAAGAACTGTTTTCTCTTTCAGATACCTTCACCAGTATCTCACAATGATGTATTTGACGGTTCGACTGAAAAACCGCTGTTTCATCTTACCCACGAACAGGCTCCAACTTCAAACGACAAATCAGCACGTACCGGTACTGGTTTTAGAATCTTCATGTTCTGAATTCATTTTCCTGTTTCCAGAAAATCACAAGATTGTGCCACATAAAGCTTCTAATAGCAAAATCTATAAAAACAATGCGTATCTTGTGCAAATCAATTCAACGTCAGAAGTATTGGCAAATCCTCCAAACATAACGAGGAAGCTTCACGGCGTGAAGACTCATGAAATGGTCGAAAAACTTGCTTCTCTATCAACTCTTCTCGAACGGATTGTTCAAAAAGCTAAAGATCTGAATAAAAAACATACAGGAGGATTTCAAGTAGTTCAGCCAAAAGCTACACCAATAGTTGGTACTGAGGATAATGAATGGGCAGCTAGCTCTTCTGAATTCGACGACTATCCAATCAGTTTATCTGATGATTTTCTTCTCTCTAAACCGGAAATCGGAGAAAATGCTAAAGCTAAGGTCACAGGAAGAGATCGGATTGACAAACTGAATATACTACGAGATCGTTTCACGTTTGATAGAATTCATCGTATATCCACTGCAAAGCGTGTCAGTCATCCAGAAAAATCGAAATATAAGTTTGAGAAATTAATCAGAAACGAAACAACACCGGAAGAGCCTTAACCATAAAGGTTACAGATAGTAAAGCATCTTTAATTATAATTCCTCTTATGCATTCTGGCTTCAAAGTTTTGAAAAGCTATGTACATATTATATATAGAAAGTTGTAATAAAGCTGTTACTTGTTTTCAATTTATTTATTTTTATTGTTATTATCAATCTTTTGTTTGAAAATATTGAAACTGTTGAAGATCGTGTGAATATTTCATAGCTTAAAGTTTAAAGTTCATTGATTCAAAAATCAAATTACAAATTTTTAGCTTGAATCTGAAATGATAATGTTTTAAAGTTAAGAATTGTAATAGCGTATCGAAATCATGAGATTTTTCTTCAAGTAAAAAGATTAAAAATATTTTATTAATTAAAATAAGTAATGAAAATAATTAATATCTGCTCTGTTCTATGTTTTCTTCTACTTCTTTTTCAAAATTTTTCAGAGGGGCTGAAGCAAGACTCATATCTTTTGAAATGCAGAAAACAAAGATAGAAAGTCTTATTCTCGTCTATATCAACAAAAAAATAAAGAATTGTATCCAGTTATTTATCAATTGATAGCTTATTACTGATAGTAGGAGGAATATTTTATTCAATTTTCATGATACTACCAGATATGCGTAATAATTGGAAAACTAGTCAATTATCCTCACATTTGTCGACGTCAAAATGATGCTGATGTTCTTCTTTTGGTTATTTATTCTACCAAAATAATTATATGTACACAATGAAAATCATAATGTAGAATCTTATATATATATTTCTTATTAGAAACTTATATTTATGTAAAATATATAATTTTATATTTATCTATATACTATGTACATTGTACATATTATATAATAGTATTTGTTGTACAAATTGTTCCTTTTTCAATAATTAAGATGAAAATGTCTATTTATTTGATTTTTTAATTTTCAAATATAAATTAAATAGTTCATCAAATACTTTTTGTAATAATTTAATATTGAACATCAACCATTTTGATTTATGATGCGTTTTGAATACATACATACGTTCGCATAATATTCACGTGCTCCACGTGAAAAACAATTTCATGATTGGCAACATGCTAATTTAACCTGTATAGCGTTTCAAACTAGTTTTATAATTGAATGAATTGCAATTATCTATATCATATAGTTAATATGATGTTTAAGAAAAAAAAAGAAACATTTGATGTGTATAATACATTCATTATAGACTAAAAATGTTTTTATTATAATTATCATGCATTATATGGTATAGGTGTTGTACAAATGACTTTCACTAAAATCACATATGTTTGAACCCGAAATTAAGAATAAATAAAGACAACACAGCATGTTTTCAATATTATTCTTAAATGAATAAAATTTTTGTTGTCATATGTTGTACAAAAACAAAAATTTGTAAAATGTAAAGACATATGATGAATTTTTTTCAAAAACTATACATATATAATTAGAAATTATGTGTAAAATATACATAAGTATAAGAAAAGAAAACATATTCAGATAAATGAAAAAAAAAAAGAAAACAATCAAAAATTATTAATATTAATTCAGCATACTAAGGAGAGTATAATGGGATAATGAGCCATGATTACCATGGCAATGAAAATAGAAGTGCGATGGGAGATTCTAGCTCATACACGTGAACGTTTTTAACAAAACAAAAGGGAAAAAAAGAAGAAAAACTAAATGAGAATGATGAAAAATTTAAAAGAAGAAGCTTTTCTATTAGGAGAATGACTAGATATGGGTGAAACAAGTTCATAGGATATTGGGAAATATAACCTGGAGTATGACATTTGAAGTATATACATATATATTCTTTTGGCAATATTTGATTTGACTTTGTTGCCAATTTAATGTGAATTCATTGATGAGATGGTACGAATAGAGTCAGTGGGAAAGATTTCCAGCAAAACTTCTGCTCCGGAGTCAAAAGGAATCTTCTCAGAACCATCTAGTACCAAGAAACCTTTGTGACATCGTGATTTCAAGAAGATTTTACGAGCAAAGCCGCGAACAGCCGTCTTCTTGAATGTCTCATTGAATATGGGATCACGAACACAGTAAGCAAAATCTAAATCAGGAAAGTTAATGAGAAAATTCTAGAGAGAGAGAGACAAAACTTCCACTTCTATATCCAAATACTTACTTGGTGTTTGTGGATCAAATGGAATTTTTCCATTAATTCTCTTTGAAATTTCAACTGAAAGCTTCTGGCGATGTCCTGGAATATCTATTCCCATCGACTGCATGGCTTCCAAAATGGTATCTACAGTTTGATCTTGAACTCGATTCGTGGCCATGTACCTTAAAGTTAAAATTTGAAAATAACAGCAACAAATGTGTTGTAAGTATACCAGCTAGTGCTACCGGAACCGGTAGATACAATTAGTCCACTGCTCTTCTGGCGCATCAACGGTTCATCATCAATAGCTAAGTCATATGATGACACCTGAAGCTTATGTGTCAACATGGATAAAATACACGTGAATCATACTCTAGCAGCTTCATCTTCAGCAACAAAAACCTCGTTGAGGGCTAGAAGACATTTGTTAGCCCCTTCATGCTTCCGATTCAGCAATGTAACACGAATTCTACTTCTGTGCGTCCACCTGAAGAATATCCAATTTTTCTCATATACGATTAAGAGATTAGATAATTAACTTACTGGAATTTTCCACTAACTAAACGCTCAATAAGGTCATGAGGTGGACGCTTACCATCTACACAAAAATGTCCCTCAGATCTGAAGAAAGACAACAAAACATTAAAAATGTCGATCAATCTTTCATTTCATCATACCCTCGAGGATCAGTATTTATTCCGATTATGGGAACTTGCTCATTTTTAATAGCAGCAGCTGCTGATAGGAAAGTACCATCACCTCCTGCTGACACTACTAGGTCAGCCCATGAAAGCCAGGAGGAAATTTCATGGCGAGATACAGATTTGGTATCAACACCCATTTGCCTGAAGGAATTAATATAATTTTGCATGTAATCACATTTGCAAGTGTTTTTATGATAAACATATTGAAAGAAACAGTTTGTTTTGTCGTTTTTCATAACTTATATTGAAAATGATTGAATGAGTTGGCTACAAACATCTGGTAGTTTCACTAACCCGCAAGAAAAAAAGATATACAAGCAGTCTAATATTTCTTTGTTAAACCATCAATACAGGCAAGAAAATGTCGAAAATGGATGGCGAAATATAAAAAACCCATTCATAAAAAAAATTTTTTTTCACAAACTTATATACCGCCTGACACATGGTTTTTCGCGGTTCTTCATATGTTGAAGCCTGACATGAGATGTAACAGGTTTGAAGTGCATTTTTTCAATCAAATGGAAGTTCATAACACTATTGAACCCAGATAGTGCATGTATAAGATATAAAGACGGAAGACTTACTTGAAACGATTGGATATCTCTTCAACGGCTTGCTTCTGTTCACGATCAGTTTTCAGCATCTTTTCCACATCCTCACCACGTCGTCTCAAATACTCCGACAGTTGTGTTGAGCTGAGTCTGGGCTTCTTTTCCTTCTCCCAATCCCATCGAGTTGTCTTACGTACAATGACCACAGTTCGAAACTGCTGAAAGTATACAATCGTAAATGGAATTCAAATTAAAGTTGTTTTTCAATCTCCGTCACGTGAATTATGAGAACTGAAAAGTGAGGTAAAAAGAGAAAAATAATTCAATCAGGATAGAAATGGCATATTGAAATGATGCTGATCTTTCGTTTCATGAACTTTTTCCCATAGCTATCAAGTATATATGTTGTGCCTGAGGAAAATAAAAAAAAAACTGAAGATAAAAACAATTTTAGCTATATTTATCAGATGAAAAAAAAGATTTGTATGTTATAAAAAGATTCTTCTTCGAGACTTTTCGATATTTGCGCGAACAAAAAAAAAGACGAAAAAAGAAGAAAAAAGACAGAATGATACTATAGGCTGTAAGATGCTGCAGGCTGATAATGGGCACTACTATCATCATGAACATAATAGTGTTCATTATCATAAGATACAATGTATGAACAGAAAAAATCTTTTTAAGAAGTGTAGTTTGAGATATGTGTGTGTGTGCTCAGGCTAGCACTTGATATCAAAATATTCCGAATAATCACAAAATATGCTGTTCATATGCCTATTTTTGAGATAAATTTAGTGATTGATGGAGCCTGTTGTACTTCAATTTTGTTCGTGATGTATGTGTACGTATATCTGAGCGGAGAATATTTTTTTCTGGATATTGCTTCATTAAAATATAGAATACTATCTTTGTTTTGTGACATATATCAGCAAATCTTGCTGGAAACCGTTTTGTCATGGAAAGAGAACAATTGTGATATGATGGTGTTAAGATGAGAGGTTAAGAGACTGCAGAAAGATGGGAAAATCGTTGGTGGTGTGATAGACGAAGAACATTATGAAGAACATAATCAATACATAAGCACTATTTTCAAAGAGTAATAAAGAGAGAGAGAGAGATTGGGAGAGAGAGAGATTGAGAGAGAGAGAGAGAGAGAGAGAGAGAGAGAGAGAGAGAGAGCGAGATTGTCCAATAGGCTGAGACTGTCATAGCAGTTAGTTGAAACCATCGTGGTCATTGTTATACAGTTAGAGAGAGGAAAAGAAGAGAAAAAGAGAGAGAGAAACATGAATATAAAAAGAAATCATTAAAAAAAAACAAATGATATAGATGACATTGCATATAGAGATCTCTACTATTGCTTTTGTAGTATCTATGCTGATTCAGTTTAAAGCCGAAACTGACAGTACTCAACCATGTCTATATATGGTTAACAATCTTCACCAGAAGTGTTTCATTCTAACTTCAAAGTACCTTCATCATGTCATAACGAGTACAGGTGTTGAAGAATGTAAGTCATCAAATATTAGAGAAACCAGCTAAAAATGGCGCTGATGACGTTGATATCATATTATCAAAACGTATAAATGGTGATAGATTGTAATTGAGCGATTAAGAAGTTCAATTTAAACTCACTCATTCATTTAAGAAATAATAAGATGATAAATCAACTGAGGTTAACTGATAGTATAATTACTTTTTGGTCTCATTATATAGCTAAGCTAGAATACAATATAACAGAGGGCATGAAAGAAAATAAAATTGAAGATGAAGGATAATTATGGCGAAAAAGAAAGAAGAAGTAAAGAAGTAACTAACTAATTATGTCATACATAGTGATTGGTATCTGGACTATTTGACATCATATTTGTATTGATGTATTCAAGAAATGAACTAACCTGAGGTACGCTAGCTGGTCCAGGTACATCTGTTTCGACACTTGTGCCCGAATAGCAGACAGCGGCTACTGCTAAGGCCATGAGCTGAAAGTAATTTATGAAGAAAAATAATTATTTTGTTCCTTGTGTTGAGAAAACTATAACATCAAGCAATATTTTGTTCGAAAAGTTAATAATTATGAAAACGAAATGAATAAACACAAGAAGGAAAAATAAAACAAAAAAAGCTTCTGCATCACTGATAGCAACTGATTACACTGAGGGGGAGAATGACTATTTGAAAGAAAATGGGAGGAGTAAAGCAAAGAGCGCTGAGAACTTTTGAGAGGTAGAATTTTGATGCTGAACATAGTTTTTACTAGCAAATTGTGAAGACATATAGAGTAAATGAGAATATGAACCTGTGTCGAGTTAATTATCTGATATGTCACAATGAGAGAAGGTAGACAAACTTGCAAATTCAATATTTTGGAAAGAAATTACAAACTGAACACGAGACAACATAAATTGCTTCGGAAAAAATTTTTGAAAGAATTCGATGTTCACATTCCAAAGTCCTCTCGTATGCGACACAGCTTGCAAGCCACCCGTGTACCCAGCGTCTTCGCTACACTAGACAAGCCAATTTGATATGAAATATGACATAACAGGATAGAACTACTTTCAAGATGCTAAAAAAGAAAGAGAAAAAGTCTTAGAGGGGCAATGAAAAAGGAAGAGAAGGCCAGTCCGAAAAGGGGGGGGGGGAGAGTTGTATGTATGATTGTAGTGACGAGCGTTTGAGTGGTGATGGTGATGGTAGGGCGCTGGGGTGGGTGGTGGCTGTGGTACGAAGAGTGGTGATGGTGGTAGGGGTTGGGAAAGGCGGTGTATATGAATGTGTGTGAATGTGTGATGGACACAATGATTTAACCCAAAGAATATTTATAAAAAAACATGTATTTTCAATTATTTTGAAACAAGAATGAATTGACAACGATACAGAAGTAAATAATCAGAAATATGGAAACATTAACTAGAAATAAACTATAGTTTTGGATATTTGCCAAACGAAACCACGCCCCTCTTCCTTCTTATTCAACCCACCCACACTCTAGTCATTCTCACCCAGCCCGTCGTCCATCCCGTCGAAGTGGGCCCTATCGCTGTCGTTGTAGTCAGGGAGACAAGCAAATAGAAGACATAAATACATTCGTTCCTCCATGTACATTGGATACTTGATTTATGTGAGTACAGAGTAAAAATAAATATTAAAATTTCATTTTGAAACATTAAAACTTTGATTTTTGAGTCCAAAAAACAAATATTTTCCTTCTTATCCCTCTTGCTCTCGGTTGTTCTCTTTGTTATTTTTTGTTCCAGAAAATGTATGGTTAGGTCAGATAGATTGACATTTGATAATTTTGTAGTCAAAGAGAGAGAAAGAAAAATAGAGAGAGGCATAGAGAGAGAAATAGAGTGATACACATAACCGAAAAACATCCAGAGTTCAATTACTGTTATGTGATTAAGGTGGTTGGTCACTAAATTAACTTCCTAGTTAAATGTGCCCAACAGAAAAATGATAAAAAACAAGATATATAAGGCAAATAGTCACATAATACATATTTTTACTTAAATTCGTACATAATTGACGAATTATAATTCTGGTATGAACAGAAAGAATGTAGAGGGGTAATAGGAATGATGATAATTTCGGGCGCAGTTGTCCAATAAATTCAAAGCAAAATCAAACAGCATGACGAATGTGAAGTGATTTCAAAGACTGATTTTCGAAACAGTTCTCTTTCTGTTTAGGACAGTCAAAAAAAGCTTTTTTTTCGTTCAAACAAGAGTTCAAACAGAGTAGGAATACAAAAGAGTAGAACCATGACAGATGCTGCCAAAAATGAAGTAGTGAGAGAAAAAGCGTTGAGACTATTTGCCTCGGAAATTGAACTAAAAATAAGTGTGATGTTGATGTTAGTAAGAAAGGCTGAAAGCCTACAGAAGTGAAGTAGGTATTGAGATCAACAAATATCCAAAAAAGAAGCAGATAAAAGAAATAAATTGTTTAGAATAGGGAATAAATGAGAAAATGTTGTTACGGCATCGGAAGCACTTTACTGAACATATAAGTAATATGATATGATGAAGGCTTTTGTATGATCAAATAACAAAAAAGTTTGCTCAGCTTAGAATTATATAAAGCAATAATTAATTTTTCGTTGGGACAGGATTAATAGTTGCATGAGATGTAGATCTTTGAAAAAAAATTGGTTTTGATCACAAAAACAGAAAGTAAAATAGATATTTGAAAAGAGAGATATAAAATAAAAAAAATATATATATATGCATATTTGGATTATAATATATAAAGGCTTAAAATCATTTAAACTATATAATTAGTATATGTAAGAAGGTTTTTTAGTATAAATGAGAGAGAAGAACGCTTTTCATGAATTGAAGCATTGGGTTAAAGGTAGTAATGTAAAGGAAACACTTCAATACTAGATAGTCTCTTATATATTCTCTTCCTTTCATTTGATATTTCGGTTACGAAACCGTTTCATTATCAATTTATTCTTGGTGCTCTGCTTAATGGCCTGATCTCATGATAAGATTTAGCACATAGTTTGATATTTCAGAATTTAGAATAAATTATGTAGAAAAGAAGAAAGAGTTTTAAAGAAAAATCTATAATTTAAGGAAAAGATCATGACATTTTGATAAGGAATTGTGCAAACTTGTACAGCATTCATCTTTCTGTTGTAGTTGAATCACCAAAATGTTAAAATGTGAGTTTCGAAAGAAGAAATCAGCAAAAGTTGCGCGAGGAGCGAACTCAAAACTGGGAATATGAAGAAAAACTGCAACGAAAACGTAATAGAACTAAAGAAACAGAGAAACCAAACAATGAAAAATCATTCTACGAAAATGTAGGCTTAGAAGAAGTCGTCGACGTTGTCGTTGTCGACGTCGTTGTCATCATCATCAGCATCATCACATTGCTGGACTAGATCTGAAAATGGCCTAACAACTAGTTATCATCTAAAATACAGCTGCGTCTTGTATGCTTTTGTGCTCTTAACATTTATATATTTTATAAAAAAAAAAGAAAAATTACAGAGCTGAAAACACAAAAAAAATTCCGGAAACATTTCAACATGCTTAGCGAGATGATTATGATTTTTGAAATACAATGCGTCGTCCAGAAAAAAAAATTGTAGATTGAACTCAACGAATATTGACGCACCACTAAACTTTCCCACTTTTCTCTCTAATTTTCTCTCTCTCTTTCTTTCTCTCTCTTTCACTTTTTTTTATCATTTGATCACTAACTTTGTCTTTATATTCTATATTTATTGGCTATTTTTAGGTGTAGGATGACTTATGGTGCATATGACAAAAGAATTTTTCAAACATTTGTTTAGTATTACGTATTAAATCAGTTGCCTTTTGTGTAATTAGCATAAACTTGCGGTCATTTCACGTCATTGCCCTCGTGGTGTTTTAGCGTAAATCGCTCACATCGAGCATTATTTTATTTTATCCTCAAATATGTGGTGGGAGAACAAGGTGTGAGCGAAAAGCGAAAGTTTGAAAGGTAGGCGTTAATGCGATAGAAGTTGGAATCACAAACTATTCGCAATGTGTATACAACAAACTATATGTATATTATAATATATAGTCAATAGTCTTATTATATTCTCATTATCTGCTTTTAATATACATATATAATATTATTACTTAACTTAAATTTATATTGAAATAATAACAATAAAGTTTTTTTGTTTTGTTTTTATAGTATATAATAGATAATAAATTATATTATTCATTATATTATAATTAAATTATGAATTAATTTAGTTTATTATTTATAGAAAAAAAACAGTTTTTAATTTATTTATTATAGTTAAGTGTAACCTTTATAATTTAAAGCTAATGCTTTGACGCCTTATATATACACATAGAAAAACAAAATATAAATTACAAGTGAAATAAGAATTTAAGACATATTATATATTATTAATTATAATATTAATATATACATCTATATATATATATATATATATATAATTAAGAGAAAATAAAGGATACAACAGCAATAATGAGATCAAATATGTATATACTGTATAGCATTAACAAATGGTATATAGAATATGCACACGTTTTAGACATAATTTCTCATAATCTTCAATATGAATTATTATTATTATTATTTATTTATTTTAAAATTTGTTTGTTAAACAAAAAAGTTTGGAAAAAAATTTTTTGTTCAAGATTTGATAGGTATAAAGTACTATAAGATACTCACAGTATCAGTAACTAATCATAATATATCATATTATAGTTAGTTATTTTGAATTATTTGAATGAAAAACATTGTAAACAAACAAATAAACTAATAAACAAGCAGTGTAAGTGAATTGAATAAACCATTGGGGGGGGGGGGGAGCTATATATTGAATATAAGTAAAGATGTTAGATGGTACCGACTGCAGGTACTGGAGGTGGAACAGTTGCCGAATAGTTTGCACGATAATGAAGATACGGATGAGATCGATCTTCCGGTTGTAGTGAACCTAATACAACAATCACACACAAAAATAAGACAAATGAAAGCCAGATAGCAAGAAGGCACAACTTCTTATGACGATATACACAATCAGAGCAAGCTTTGCTCTTCTCATATGTTATAGCTGGAATGCTATATCGATAGATAGATATACGTTCCGAAGATAAATGACGCCATTTGACTCGCCGCACACGTTTATCACTTTTCATATGATTTTCTAATGTTTTGATTGATATTACAGTAATCTAAAAATAGTTAAAATATAATAAATTATTATTATTATTTTTCTTTTAAACAAAATAAAATATTAATTGGCACAAATGAACAAATAAATTATCTTCATCTACTGTTCTTCACTTACCTTATTTGTTTTTGCATCTTTAATCCACATAAAATACTGATTTTCTGTGGGAGGTGAATTTTCAATGAATTTCTTTATTTGATGTAATGTTTTTTCTCCTAACGCAGATACAAATATATCAGCTTGTGTACCAATAGGTTGTTCACAAACCTAAAATAGAAAATATCCGTCAAGACGTCTATTTATTTATATTTGAATTATAAGAATGACGTCATATCTATTCGATTATAAGTGTTTCTATCAGTTATTCGTGATTTTTGAAATAGAATTATAGAAGACAAACCGTCGATGGACCAGGTGCATCGCCATATATTGAAAATATTGATGGTGATGAGTGTTTTCGAGCATCTTCTGCTAATTCTGAAATCATTTGTTATTAATTTTTAAATTTTATCTTAGATAATGACCATTAACACAGTGATTTCGATCCTCTTGATGTTGATGACCTTCTGTGCTTAATGAAGCATAACCAAATGTTACAAAACTTTTCGTTTCTTGATTTTCCCTGAAAAAAATAAAAATAAAACTGTCTCAATGAAACTTTCTGGAAATGTGTGAAAATGGGGGAGCTGTTGAAAAAAACAAAAGAAAAATGTAATTAGGCTGTACCAATAATGGAATACTTACCGAAAACTTTCATACGGTCGAATGGTTACTTTGCGCTCTGATAGCTGTCTAGGCACGCTGAATCGTTTTTCTTTCAAAGTTGAAGCTGGAGTTACAACCGCAGTTGTGCATGCGGGCTGTTCAACGTCTATTGGTATTGTGGCCGCCGCCGCCATATCCAATCTGTAAATTAGTAGATGAAATTAGTAAAATGACAACAAACTGAATGACAAATAACACAACGTAATGAGGAAAAAAGTTTTTATTCTCCATTCAATGATGTATAAATTTTATTTTTTTTTCGAATGATATACATAGATGTAGATATGTATTATGTGTACTGAATATTTGAAGAGGATATTTTGAAGAATATGATGAGATTTTGAGGGTAGGACAACGATAAAGAATATGAGCTTAGTTATGATTTAAGATTAAGTAGAAGAAGAAGAAGAAGAAGAAAAAATATTTAAGCATACACAATTCTTATTTCTGTTTTGGAACATACAAGTTATAATATATATATATTCATATAGTAAATATGCAACCGTTCAGTGTCTGCTATTCAAGTCAGTATAGCACGTTCACTTGCTGCGGTCTACGTGAACCTGTTTTTCGAGGTGTTATGCTAATGAGATGAGAGGAAAAAAACGTTTTTTTTTGTGAATACAAATCATCTAAATATATAATTTAATTGAAGTTCGAAATTTTGTTGCAAAAAAAAGAAGAATCTGGAAAAATAATTTGTAAAAACGAAATTTGTGAAGTAGATGAGATAAAGCTCAAGCTCAAAAAAAGAAGAAACAAGGAAAGAACTCTCTCTCTCTCTCTATCGAAGGAAGTAAAATAGATATGTGAATGTATACAAAGATAAAATCTATATATTTTTGTTGGAAAATAACAAAGACGAAAGATGAACAAGGTCTGTATGTCAGAAAATTTTAATGAAAAACGAGAAAAACATGATATAGTTTCAGTGAAAGAGTACATGATAGTAGTAATGTAGATGACCCATGATAATGATGATGATGAAGCATAACATTAGTGTGGAACATCTACTATGAATGTCAAATGAAAAATATTTTATTGTAATAAACATGGGAACAACTGAGACAAAAAATCTTAAAATTAAAGTTTTTAACATGATTTCGATCCTCATTTTTTAAATCGAAACATTTATTATGTTTTTCTTTCCAAAAAAATTATATAATATATATATATATATATATAATATACGAAAACCATTAACCAGAAGTAAGTTATCAGTCAGTCATGCAGAAAATTGAAGTATTTGACAATCTTATAAACATTGTCATACAACTTAAATGATGCTTCTTCATTTTTTAAAATGCTGGATCTGATCTTATATTATATCAAATTGGATAATGTGACTCGAGTATTGAATACAACAATAGATCCGAAAAAAATTGATATGTTATGAAGAAGGTAAGTAATTATGAATATAATAAAATATTCTTAACATACTCAGAAATATATATTTGAAGAATATATAATAAATATTAAAAAAAGTTTAAAATGAATGAGTTGAGTAGGTTGAAATGCTAACAGTCAACTATAAAATTTTTGAATAAATCAGTTGATTTGCTTTTTCAAATATAAGTTTTTCTTGCAGAGATTGGCACAACAAAAATTATTTCATTTAGATATATGGTGATATCTCTTCATGATCATAAATCTTATAAAGATCTAATAAAGACAAGAAAAAATGAAAAAAAAAGAAAACTAGAATAGATGGGTGAGAATTAATTCATTACAAACGAAAAAAAAACAAAATAAAGGTGGAAAAATAGTCTGATTCTCTAATATTATCACATTCTTTCAGTCATTTCAAGCTCATAAACCAAACGCAGAAACAAGATCAGAGTAAAAAAAAAAGAAAGAAAGAAGGGGGTGGAGGAGAGAAAGGAAACATACAACAAACATAGACACATGCACACACTTGTCCATACATATGTATGTACAAGCTTCGAACATATGAACGTTACTACATCAAGAAAAAAAAATGTTGATCCGAATGATACTTTTACGTATTTGTGATTATTTTAATAAAAATAGATATAAAATACATAAAAAATTCTATTTAATTAGTTAAAACTTTTTTTTTCGCATTGTCTATCGTCATTTCTGACAATGATCAGAATTAGAGAGCAGCAGCTGCTATTCTAAAAATGGCATATAAGAGACAAAATGATTCAGATAGATAGAGAGGTAAGTAGAAAGAGAGAGAGAGGTAAGTATGGAGAGGGAGAGAGAGAGAGAGAAGTATGACACTTGTTGCTCATTGCACGGCCTGCTGCTACTTAAAGCTCGATCCGGAAAATGCCATATTAGTACAATGTGCATACAATTTCTAAACTTGATAAACTTTTAAAGACGATAAATGCTACTATTTGCCTTTTTCTTTTGGTCATTTTTTTTCATTTTAATATCTTTATATATATGCACATATATATGTCTTTATATAATAATAGTATCATATAACTAAGCATAATACTATATATACATATGTATATCCGAGCATGAGATTGTCTCATAGTAGGATCAGTTATAGGAACAGTGTTGGATGAAAAGTTTGATCGGATTTGGTTGTGATTAATATACGATAAAAACTATTTTTTTCTGTCAATGATCGAGAAAAAATTTAAAAATACCGTAATTTACATCCAGATTTATGTGAATTACATTGAACTGAAGATATAGAGAAACAACAATACAAGGTTACTTCTTTAGATACAATGAAATAACATTGTTTCGAAAATGACGGAACATTTAAACAGATAATTAGGACAAAAATACATCAATGAGATGGATATATATTGGTAAAAATATTGAATAACACAAAATATCCGATATTTCTTCTGATTTTTAAAACTGAAATTGAACAAAAAAGAAAGACAAAACATGAACATTTGATAATTTGTGTTGGAGGATACTTGAAAAGAAGCAAGCGATTTATGTGAAATTTGCTAGTATCTTCAATAAGCAGGGAAGTTGGAAGACAATATTATTTGATTATTATTTTATTCATTTTTGAAAGTACATAATTAAAAATATATATATATATATATAGACTAGACAAAATAATATTTATATTACTTTTATTTTGTAGCAAAATGAAAGAATAAAAGAAAAAAGAAAAGAAGATAAAAAGTGAATAATCGAAAAGGAGAACAAAAATGCCTGGAGTAATAGATAAAGAGGATTTTCGAGCTCTTCTCTCCTCTCGTTATCTAAGAATATAAAATTAGGTTAGGCACTAGTAAAGAAACATGACAGGAAACGTTAGAAAAGGAAGACAATTTGTGGGAAGCGTTAATTTGTAAAAAATTGTTTATTATCACGATATGTGTGCAGAAAGCTATTCTAAAAATATCAAACAAAATCTGAACAATGAATAGTGAAATATAGATGGATTGTAAGAGAAACAAAGAGTAAGAGAGAGAGAAATAGAGATAGAGATAGAGAGAGAAAGAGAGAGAGAGAAATAGAGAAAGAGAGAAAGAGGTTTAAATTTTTTTTTTATATTTTATATAGAAAAAATTTTTTTTCTCAACTTTTAGTGATCAAAATGATGTAATTGTATGCATTATATATTGTTGCATAAAATTATTCATTTATAGGTTTACGTTCAATTAGATAAATGTACATGTACGTATAAAATAACAAGGAACTTTTTGCTCTACATTCCACATATTATATCTACATACGTACATACATACATATACTTATGAACTTATATATTTTTTCAAGTTAAAGAGCAGCTTTAAGTACTAGAAAATTATTATTTAACTTTCGTTATTTAGAATGTGAATGTGTTTGGGAGCGTGTTGTGTGCCAGTGTATAGGGTGAATTTGAAAAAAAAATATTAAAGCTATTACATTGACGTGTCATGAACGTTTTATATATAAAACGCATAATGTTCCAAGTTTGAGTATATTTAAGCACGTTTTCTTAAGATTTGAAGTGCCAAGAGAGGACGATTAAACATGTGGAAGAGAACAAACGAAAAATTTTTTTTTTTAATCATTTTTTTGTGTGGAAAGCTGAATAATAACAACTTTTTTCATTAGCTAGCCCAGTTTACTTAATTTCATCTAAGCATGTATATGAGTAAGCATCTGGAAATTAGGTTTCAAAGACAAAAAAGAAAGTTTCTTTTCGAGAAAACTTCGTGGTTGCTGCTAGAGGCTTCTGCTGTTAATAACAAAGAAATAAGAAAATACCAGATAGAAGAACAACCGTTTGTTTGGCTTTTTTCATAAACTAAATGAAATAATTTAATAATTGGATAATATGCTAATTTGTTCACGTATATATCTTAATTAATTGACATTTAATGATATGAAATGTACATTTTAAGGGCATTTAGTGAATATCATGAATCTTAATTATAATTATAATTGTCTATATATTATAAATATAATATATAAATTCAAATAATACAATAACATTAAAATAGATCAATTTATGTATATGAAGAGTAATTATAACATTGAAATTAATGAATGTTTAAAATCGGTTGAACCTTTGTATATTGTATAATATATATAATTCATAAAACATGACAGAGAGAGAGAGAGAGAGAGAGAGAGAGAGAGAGAGAGAGAGAGAGAAAGAGAGAGAAAGGGAGAGAATCCAAAAAAATATGTGACAAAGAATCGTGTCTAAAGTCAAGCAGTTTCAAAAATGAAAAAGGATGAACGACTACTTTCAAATAAATAAGCATTATAAAGAAAAGAGAGAACGGCGCTGAATGAAGGGTGGTAGCACGAAGTAGTGAGAATGAACCCATGAAGCTGAGCAGCACCTAAGGTTGCTTGGTTTAATCTAAAAAGAGAGCAAAAAAAGGCTACGCTGTTATTATGATTCTAAAATGAATCGAAATAGCAATTATCTATGACATTTATAAGGAAATATGCTCTTTTTTCCATTTTCTTTTCAGCTTATATACTTCCTTAGATAAAAGCTTCCAAAAAAGTGGGAAAAGAAACTAGAATAAGGAAATGTAGAGAAGTTGAAGTATTTAATAATCAAAGTTCAATAGGACACTGGTGGCAACTTTGACTGCATGTTTAATTATAAAAATAATTATGAAATATTGGGGTAAATCTCTATTAACTATATTACTGGGCATTTTTCCCACTTTCAAGTTCTATCTGAAAACAGAAGTGGAAGTGGAACATGAAGAAATGCTCAAAATGACACAAGATTGACATGATAAAATGGACGAATCAAAGCGTTGAAGCTTAGCTGACGGCACTACATGAAGCTTAGTTGAATACGGGACGGAGAGGAAAAGACAATTTTTTGAAATCAAAAGTCAGAAAGCAGTGCTTAGAAAAACGAAATAAGCAAGTAGAAAAGAAAAGAAACAAGCAACCGTGAAGATCACGAAAACGGGAAGACACTAGCAAAGTCTGACAGCCATAGGGTAAAATCGGATTCGGAAATTGGCACGAGCATAAAGATGTGGTGAGTCGTTCTCTTTCTCGTTCACTATTCGTTCATCCGTCCTTCGGTCCGTTTTCCTTCAACGTTTTGCTTGTTTTTCTCTCTCTCTCTCTCTCTCTCTCTCTCTCTCTTTTTCTATCTACCTCCTCTCTCTCTATCTATGTATTCATCGATCTTTTACTTCCCTCTCTCTCTCTCTCTCTCTTCATTTCCTTAACTCATTGATTCTCTCCTCATCTCTTCATTTCTCGTAACCTTTCTTGATCTCTTCTCTCATCACGATGCTTCGTCGTGTGCATTCTTTAGAACTTTTCCAGCAATTTGCTGTCAGCATACTCGTTGTCATCATCATCTTCGGTTGTCGATCTATTCTATACTCATTCGCTTGATCATCACCCTCTATCTGAATTACTATCAAAACCGGGGGGTAGTTGTCAGTATAACTTCTAATATCTCATTCCATACTAACATATGTTGGCCCTTCTTCAAACGAGCTTCATTCAGAGTGATAGAATTGCAGAAAAATGAGAAATAGTCAGTAAAACTGAGATAAAGGAAGGAACGAAGACGACATAAAAGCCGACAGATCAAAAAGGAAGAGTATTAGTAAAGTATAGTAAGAAATATAAAAATGGGAGTGAATATTGGGTAAAGATATATATATATATATATATATATTTTTCCTCTTCAACATCTGAATTGGTTTTGATTTACAAGATTTCAAATTTGTCATCTAATAACTATATGTATTTGTGAAGTATATCAATACATATCATAAATGAGCATTCAAATTACTCGAAAAGCCGACAACAATCTGAGTAAGCCACTAACATACATGCATGTTCATGTTATTCAACTTCTTATTGTCTGTATATCCAATCGAAAAAACTTGCTTTAAATGTATAAAAACATGAAAATTTCCTTATTTGTGTGGATTTTGAATCATCTTATATATATAATCTATAACATGATAAAAATCACTTATATTCACCAATCTTGTTAGAAACTCTACAAACCCTCTCCAAGTTAAATACAAAATGCAAGAATGCTTCCTACATTTACCAACTTTTACGCAATTTAATATAGGAACATGCATACAACATCCATAATCCAAATTCAAAACGGTTTTAGTATGAAAAGGTGAAAAAGAAGAAAGACATATGATGATGATGATGATGATGATGATGATGATGATGACGGTGCTGATGATGATGATGAGAAGAGAGTTGTTTTTCAAACTTCTTTTCTTGAAAATATACGTGTAGTATTCAGTTAAAAAGCTATTCATCATCAATATACTCAATCATTCGACCCTCATATTCTAATATACTCATTCAATATCTGAGCATCATTCACTCATTTTTCTTATAAATTGAATAAGAATTGACTGATAATTGACTGAAAATAATTTCTAATTTGTCACTAATCACTATATCATATAGTAAATTGATTTATTAAGCTTCCAAATTAAGTTATAGTCAATTTGGTTGTTAACTTTTCGTATTTCATTACTATAAAATGCAAATTTAACCGAACAAATTCACAGCTAATTCGAAGAAAATCACTTCAAAAACCTATTAGTGAAGTAATTAATCAAAGCATATGAAGCGTTACAAAGTTAAATAATCATAATTATATCAATAAAATATCAAGTACATGTATATATATAGTTATTTGATACCGAAGTAGATACAAAGCTCATGATGATGAAGAGAAGACAACGAAGTAAAAGGATAAAGCTTCATCGCCATGCAGATGTAACAACACGCATGGATTGATGATTTGAAATTCAACGAAAAAAAAATTTTTTTTTCTTGTTTCCAATTAATCATTTTTACTACAATAACATACTTTTATGTTCTTAAAAGTTGGAACATTGTTAACAAGAAAATTTGATTGAATATGAAAGCCATAAATTGTGAGAATAGCCAACAAAGACACGATGAATGAAGAATGAAATAGCATTAGCCTGTTTACTATATCTTTTTTTTTTTTCTTAAACAACTTTTTTTTCTCCGACATTCACTTTAAAAGCCATGCTAATTTTCTTGAATTTTGTTAGATGAGATGTTGAAAATGATAAAAGCTATTAGACTCTTGAGAAAAAAAAAATAAAAAATAAAAGAAAACTTTTCAATTGTTTTATTAAAAACTAAAATACGTTTTACATAACATGCGAAATAACGTTTTGTTGGTGCATTCATCCTCCCTCCTTCCTTCTCTCTCTCTCTTTCTCTTCTTCCCTCTTTCTCCTTCTACCATTGTTTTTCTCTATTTTCATCCTTTACCCTTTTCCTCCATTCTCTCTCTTTCTCTTATTTCTTTAATCTCATCTTTCTCTGTATTTTGTCTGAGTCTCTTCATTTTTATCCTTTTTCCGAATAGCTAAAGTACTAGTTTAACTCAAAGGCAATTTTCAAGAGCAGCAGGCAATCCAATGAGTTAATATGATTTAAGTCGTCTTTTCTCTCACTTTCAGCTTTTCCCTCACTTTCTCATCGTCCTCTCCATCTCTTTCATGCACGTAAGCCTTAGAGTTGTGACTCTCTTCTCACACTTTTCACATATTTCTGTCTCATCATGATAATTCAACAACATCTTAAACATATAGGAAAAGGAGAAAAAATTTTTTAACAAAGTTCCAAACTTTGTAAAATCGTTTCAAACAGAATGCTAAAACCAGTAGTAATTTCAAAAATTTTTGCAAAGGGGGAGGGAGGGGGTAAATGAGAAAAAACAACAACAAGTTCATGTAAATATATTTTAATAAATATCTTATTTATAGTTTTATATGATATATGAAACAAACAGTTTCCTGTTTTTGTTTCATTTAACTAGAATAAGCTATCTAGGAAAAAATAGATAAATTAAGTATATAAATAGTAATTATAATCAAACTGTATATGTATATTCAAAACATGAATCAATATTTTTGCTTATTTTAAGTAACAAAACTCTTATAGTTACCAAAACTTAACTATGTATGAATATGAAGCAAAAGAGAGAGAGAGAAAACGAAAGAGTGAGCGAGAGAGAGAAAGTGAGAAAGAGAGAAAAGAATAAGTTAAAAGAAGAAATAGAAATAGAAGAAGAAAAAGAGGAATATTTTAAAGACGAAGAGTTCATTGCATCAAATTTAGTTTCTCATCTACGATCAAAAAATAAAAAGTCAAAGTCTTAACTAACCTGAACGTATTGTTTATGGGCACTACAGTTTGAGGAGTACCTGGCGAAAATGGCTCAGTTTTTGCTGGAAGTTTATTGTCCAAACATCCAGATAAAACAGTTGATGGAGAAGAATCAAACTGACATACATCAATAACGGCTATAGTATAGATAGATTTTGATGTTGGAACGTTATGATGTACAGTTAGATCCAGCTTTGATTTTCAAAAGAAAACTTTCAATAACGTATGAGGAATACGCTGCAAAATAAAATAAATTAAAAGAGGGTAATTGCCTTGTTAGTGAATAGTCATAAAATAGAAAATTTAGAAATCAATAAGAGGGCGTAAGATCAACTTAATAAACTATTATTTTTTAATTCTCAGAGCAAGAGTTATAGACAGAAAAAAAAGAGCAATATAAATATTAGATATGATAATATATTTGAATTTAAATCGAATTTGTTACGAATTTCGTCTAATATTCAAAGACAAGCATAGAAAGAAATCTCAAATCGTTTTCTGCCATATGATAAAACAGAATATTTGTTTTTTTCATCTTTTCAAAAGATGTGAGAGTTATACCCTCAAACAGATGTATACAAATCAAGATCTATACTTCGAAGATCAACATCTAACAGTTTTCAGAACATTTACTGAACAGAAAGAGAAAAAGAGAGAGAGACTGAATGAATGAAAGAAAACGTTGAACGAATAATTTTGTTAAAACTGTTTAAAACTATTATTTTTCCTATTTTTGTTTCTACTATATGTTGAATTACTTTCAAAATAAAAGAGCTGTTGTTGATATACATATATGAATGTTATTAGATCTTGAAATACTGTTTTATTCTCTATTTTTTTTGCAACTTCAATCAGATATGTATTAAAATATATTTATAATAATTTATTTTGTTTTTAAACATTTTTTCAAAAAATTAATTGATAGCAATACTTTAAAAAAATATTTTTTTCATGTTTTAATATACATATTATTATAGTTTTTTTTTGCTTATTTTAGCCTAATTTTTCTTTTCCTTTATCTCAATTTTAAATAAATTCTTCAAAAAACTAATCAAAACATATATAATGATAACTAAACTTAATATAACTAAAAGGAAAATATCTAAATTATAATATTGAACCAAGGACAGGTGTCTTCCTTTTGACCGGAAATCAGGAAAATCTTCCGGATGCTCGAAGAGATGAATATAGCGAATTACTTTTTCTTGGGGACTCATTGGTAAGAGCTTTATTTGACGCTGAATTCGTTGAGCAGATTGCTTGTAGCTGAAAAAAAAATTAATTTTTCATAATAAAAATAATATTTTGATAATAATTACCTTGGATTATTAATGATTTCCCTTAAAGCATGTTCAAACTTTTTTTCATCCGAAAAATCATGTTTATCAAGACGAATAGCTGAACATAAGGTTAATCATGTGTGTGAATTTTCGTTTTAAGACTTCTTACCATATCCACGGCTTTCAGCCACATAAGCATTACGATGCTGATCTGCGAATAATGGAACCATTAGTACAGGAATGCCATTGAAAGCACTTTCTTGTAAACTTCCAGCACCTCCATGAGTAATGAAGAGAGTAAGACGAGAATCACCTAATAATAGCACATTTACGAATTTCAGTAAAGAATAAAGTTAGATGATGAAGTCATAAGTTCAATCCTATTACCAAGAATGTCATTCTGAGGCATCCAGGATGTTCTGATGATGTTTGGAGTATTTTCAAAAAGTTCCTTATCTAGATTTGGTTCATACTTCCAGATAAAGGTCGTATTTGGCATTCTGTGAATCAAATATTAAAAAAGAAGATAAACAAAGAATGAATGTATTACCTCTTAAAGACATTGATAATGCTTGTTTTCATTGCTAATGACATAGATGATGGAGGGAATATACTTCCAAGAGAGAATAGTACAGTATTAGGACGTAAATCCATGATATCACTCCATTCCTTCAAATTTAAAAATATTTTTGTTGAAATTGAAAACTAAAATATTATCCTACCTTGTTTAAAGGTTTACTCTTTTCCATTGATAAACCTCCAACATCGATAATATGTTGAAGAGATGGACGAGGATAATCTAATACTGGTACGGTATTAACGAATATTAATGGAAGATCAGCAATCATATCCTAAAATTGATATCAACCAGTAACATATTTGACAATTTTCTCTAATAAGCTTCATCCCCCTTCACATACCCAGAGTGGAGGAGCATCAGGCATATGCTTCTTCATGTATGCTGCTGTAGGACCAGAAAATATGTATGATGCTTGCATGCCTTCGTAAGTTTGTCCCAAGTTCTTAATTCGATTCCATAATGAAGTACTGTCTCCTGTTGTTGCAACGAAAGCTGTAAAATTGAAATGAAAGAGAGAAGGAAAGAATATTCTTTTCAAATCAAATGGTAAATAATAAATTTTTAAATAGTTATTTCTTTTATTTTAGATGATCTATACAATACATCAAGGGAATATATGAAACATCTGCACATTTTAAATTCCCTTTCTTTCTTTTTTCATCAAAGATCTCTATTTCTGTCCCTTATGTTGTTGTTATTTTGTTGTAAAAATTGATCAAACGGTATTTTAAATATCTTCAAGTAGGCCAAATTATAATTAATATAGAAAAAGTTAATATAATCATAATAAACATAATTAGACGTTGATCAGATTTTCAAATTTTATAAATATTTTTAGCAAAGCTGTATTCAAAAATGTTTTCATTGTTTCAGTTTTAAACTGAAATTGCCAAGCTATTCGTCATCAAAATAATCTATTTGAGAGAGACAGGGGCAGTTTTCGAAAAAAATTAAATTTCAAATACTCGTTGCATCAAAAATATCAGAACAAACTTATTGTTTGAAATCAGAAATAACAAATCATTTTTTCAAACTGTAATAACAAGATAGATCTCATTCCATCACTATACTTCATTACAGTGAAAAATTGATGAATTTCTATGTTTTTTTTTAAAAAAATTTCAAAAAAAAATATTTGTTTAGCATGAGGATACGATTAATAGAATCAGAAAATGAGATTTCCCTTTTAGGGGAGTAAGAAGCAAAAGGTGATTAGTAATATCATTTCTTCCTTAAAAGAACTTTAACTTCGATTGACCTTAACTATAAATTACATTCTATTATCAAATAACTCTATCCATTTCTGAACTAAACTTAGTAAATGTCAAAACAACCAGTACTATGAAGGAAAAAACTATTTAAATCGTAAAAACTTGAACGAATAAGGCGTAAAACTTACTTGGAATAAAGCTGGGTAATATGGGAACAGCCGTAGCATATGCTGTACCATCCATTAAAGTTGTTGAATGAGCACCAACGATTGTTTTTAATCCAATTGTATAGAAAATAGCTATAATTATAGTAAAAAAATAAAAAATATGTAAATGGAAATGGAAATAAACTAACGAAATGCTGAATGATCAAATAATTCTGTAATTCCAATGTCAAAATTTTGTTGTCTTAAATCTTCTAACATAGTTTTATTTGACATAAGATCTGTAACGAAGATTCAAATGAAAACATAAATACTAACTGCAACTACCTGCGCAGAAAGCTTCCAATAAAGGTTTGAATGATTCAGCACCCTTAAACAGTTATTCTAAAAATTATTCAAAACAAAATATTTAAAACATACATGCTTAAGTTGGAATGGGTTCCAAGTTTCTTCCCAAACAAGTTTAGAAACATCTTTTTCAAATTGTAAGAAATTCGTTTGTTCAAGAGTCTCCTTTTTCATTTCAATCGGATAGATCTTGGTTTTAACACATCCTGATCCACGAACCATCAAATTTTGAATTGGTTGAATAAGAGTCTGACAAGAAAAAATTAATTTTATGATAAAAAAATGTACAAAAAATTGAAAACAGTGGTGCTTACCACATCATGACCAGCTTCTGTAAGCGTGTCAGCTAGTCTTCCCATGAATCGCATATGGCTATAAGCCAATTTCGGAGAAAAGACAGCAATTTTAAGAGCATTGATGCCAAATATACAGGCTAGTAAACAGCATCCAAACAGTAAAAGTTTTTTACCCATATCTAAGAATCAAAGAAATATTGAATAAATAATAGAATAGACAGAAATTTCATAAATTATCGTGGTTAATATACTGAACACGATTGAAGGTCACGAAGAGAAATGCATGTTTCTAGTTGTTTTGTAGTCAAAAGAAAAAGTCGTCTGATAGGCTATACATCAGAAATCCACTGAGAGAAATATACAATAGTACATTGAAATAGTTCCATATATCATTAAATATAATCAGAGATAGATTGTCATAGAATATACTTTTATCAACGTCTTCTCAAAGAAATATATAGAATACATAATGGTAAGTGATAAAACATCAGCAACAACTGTTAAAATGAACATTTCTACATACTATGAACTTTGTGTCTGACCAGATGATCAAATAACAAGTTCTTCTAGTCTAGTTCTTGTTTAATATGTTATGTTTACTAAGGTAATGGAGGTGATCTTATTCTTTTTATACTTCCGTGTGAATGGTGTGTTCTTGTGTGTTCAGTTATCGTTAATTTTGTGCTTTTGCTAAGCATTTTGAAGCTTCAAGTGTATAAGCTAGAGTTTAGTACATGATAACTACATGTTTGTTTTAGTTTTATTTAAGAAAAACATTATAATAATCAATAAAGAAACATTAGGTAATTGGCAATAATAACATCTAAGAAAGAGAAACAGCAAGATAAGCAAGGCACATGTGCTGATAATATGAGCTTGATGTGAATTTCATGGATATTCTTTACGTGAATCTCTTTTAGACAGGTAAAAAGTCCAATATATGAAATTAAATAGAGCAAATGCCTGAAATCATCAAGATCATCGATATTATTCAAAATTATAATTATTTTAATATAAATGATACGTGTATCACTTACATAATTAAATTTTATAGAAAAAATATAGACTTACAGCTGGGAAAGCAATACTTGCAACTCTATCAATAGTAGCTCCCAGCTCGCTTCCTCTTGTCCGGCTCGCACATACTTCGGCTATGCTTCTGAAATATTCGGAACAATCATAGTTTACCATGTGATTAGTGGGTGAGTATTAAAAGAAAATTATGATTGCAGTGAGTGGGATTGAAGGAATGTTAGTTACACGTGAATGAAGTAATGACAGATTATCAGAATTGCTCAAAAATATTAACATTTTGGGGGAAGCATTACATAATATATGAGTTAACCTACCGTCGATGTGGAATAACAGAATATTTATATCCAAAGAATCTGTATCATTATCATTTATTTTGTTTATAATTTATTTTTTGGGCTGAAAATGCAACCGGTTTTGAACGTATATTTGAAAAAAATGAAATAATATCTGCATATAACATTGCTGGCGTAGTTTTACGTGAAGATTAATAGCAAGAAATATTTGAAGATATTCTAATTTTCTTTTAATAAATTGAATAATGTCACTTAGAATTGGCGTTATTAACTATTTTTCTTCATAAACTTATAATTTTAAGTTATTTTTTGGTAAATTATAAGTAGCACGGAAAATATAACTATTACCGTCTGGTTGACTGTCCATTCATTTGTCCAATTGTTAAACGCGTTGAACGAACTCGTTGATCCTCCATTTTATCATTATAAGCAACAATTGCTAATTCAATAAGTGAAAAGAAAATAAATCTAAATAATAATTTTAATGCTCACAAATAAAAATCAATAAAAGTGAAAGTAAGAAGTAAAATTAGTTCTTACCCAACACAACTAAACATCCAAATATCAATTGCTTTTACATGAGAAGCCTACAATTATAATATTCAAAATTTTAATGTTAAATTTACTTACTTTTGGAAGTGATTTAACTATATTACCAAATTGAAATGTTAAGGCCATTAATGATGAAACTGATAATGTTATTCTCGCTGGTAAAGCTCTTGTATCCATCCAGAATGCAATCCAGCTAATAAATACAGAAATATAGGTAGGTAGATACATCTAAATAAATTTCATACAAAATTATTGTAAATTATGATAATACTTGTAATATATAAAAACCATATAAACGCTCAAAATGAATAGAAACTGAAAGACGGTGCCAGATTCCGGCTGTGTATATCTGCAAAGCAATCTCATGAACAGTTCAAAGTTGCAGCACGAATCATACCTCAGTTACACGATCATATGTTATATTGGACATTTTAAAATCTGGTAGGTTATAATCGCTTTTAACTGTACTAACGGGAGACCATTCAAGCCATTCAAGACTTACCTAAACAACATAATGCTTACAAATTACTTTGATATATTCAAAACTTCAGCTGCATTATAGGAATAACTTTCAAAAAACAGTGTACATCGTATAGAATCGAGCGGAAAACTACGTAAATCCATCTGACATGGCGCTAAAAATACAATTTATATAAAAATTAAAAATATATGGATTAAGAAACCTTCTGAACGTATTCTATAATTTAGCCAAATGGTCCCATTCGGGAAGATCATGAGAAGGATATTAGGCTTAGGTGAATCATGAACTTTTGTATTTTTTGAATTAACTATACAAACGTTAGGAGACCATAATCGAGGTTCCATATCATGATCTAATGAAAGATTTTTTCGACATGGATCATATTGTTCGAATGCTAACCTAAAGTTATAATAATATTTAAATTATAATTTAACTATTATTGAATTGAATTTACCGTTTATCTAGCCATATAGCACTAATCCAGAAGTCAATAACGAATGTACCCGTAATAGCTGATATATCTGAGATATCCTGTATAGTTATTTCTACTAATACTCTAACTGGAGATGGCTTTGGCAGAGAATTTCTAAAATAAATATGTGAAATTTCTTTGTTTTTTTAATATTTTTTCAAGCAAATTATACTTGTCATCTCGCTAATATCTTTTCCATTCAAGCAGAAAAAATAACGAATTTCACTTTAGTTGTTCCATTTTGGAATTAGAAAGCCAATCAAATGACAAAGACTTTAGATAAAGTGGGCTTAAACCATTTAAGAACACGACGAAAAATCAGACTAATAAGCCGATAATGGCTGTCAACTATGATTCTGAAGTTGATGTTTGATTTATGAAAAGAAAGGCTTAGTCATAAATATCAGAAGTAATTACACTCCCGTCAGAATTTTGTGTGTAGTTTGTAGTCAAATAAACTTGAACTTATGATCACATCGAAAATAAACTTTTTTCTTTGATTTTCTTCACTTTTTTTCGGAACGAATTGAAGCTTTTTTCAGTTATACTTCAATCACGTGCTTCATTATATAATATTTATCCGAAATGTTCCATAAATATGTGATAAAATATGAAAAATCAAAAGAAAAAAAGCTTTGCAGGAAAATAAAGTTAAATACTAATTTTCAATTAAAACTTTTATATGTACATATAATATAAATATAGAAGAACTTACCGGCTATAGTTGTTCATGAGAATATAAGCGAGATCTTGAGGTTTTGCTTCTCGAATTTCGCCAGAATCACATAATGCTTTCTCCCCATCTATAAAAAGTTTTTTTAATTGATTTTTCTTAGAAAGAAAAGCAAAATATATTCGAAGGTACAACTTGTAATAAAGAATTAAAACTTTAATTTGAACTGCTTTAACAGGTCAAAATCTCAATTTAGTTATGAATTACATGTCGTGTGTATCTTTCACCGATACTTGAAAGTGTAGGATAAAAAAAAAGATTTTTATTTAAATAAATGAGATAAATTTAAAAAATGATTACCTTTATAATCAATTGTTTCCCCAGTTTGAACTGATTTTGAGAGAACTAATGCTTCTATTAGGAGAGTCTAAATTTGAATTATTAAAATTATTGTTTTTGACATTATTTTCTAAGTTCCCTTCTTATTTTTTTTTAAATAAAAAAAACATAGAAAATAAAGATTATGATGAAGATTTATAATAACAGACCTGGATACTATATATCATTTAGAAATCTAATTATCTTTGATAAATACATAAGCAAATTGCAAAAATAATTCCAAAACACGATTTTGCTGAAATCATTAGCTATAACGATGAAGATTTAAATGAAATATTGTAACGAAAAAAAGTATATACAGACTACTCTAGTATTGAAATTCTAGTTCGACTTCAGATGTGTACCATCGAACTTGAATTCTTTGCTCCGCCTACGTCCATGAGCGGACATTCTCGAATCAACAAGCTTGGAATTTGAAAGAGAAAACATGGTCATTTTGTTGGGATTTTCGGCAAAAAAATTATCAAATTATCCAGAAATTATCGATTATTAACTGTTCGGTTTTAGTACAAATCTTAATCTAAGGTTAGCGAGTAAAATCGATGTGACCAGCTATTTATGAATGATAATGAAAGCTGACTGTGTAGTTCTTGAATGGAGATGTCAGGTCCCATTTCTACTGAGGCTGTGTTTGGTTCTCCTCTTCTCGCTCTTTCTATCTGTATATCTCTCTCTGTCACCATATTTTCCGCTCTCTCTGTTCATCTCTTTTGACTACTATTTCCGTTCTATTGCTACTTTTCCTCCTCTTTAACTTTCTTTATGCTCCTTTGTCTGATCATCTCAACCTCATCCATAAGCACTGCTTTCTATCAGCTCTTCCAGCTTCTTCCTCCTGTTGCTCATCTTCTGCTCTACTCTTTCGTCCTCTGTCCGCATCATCCTTAGAAGAACTGCAGATGGCGACCAAACAGAATTTCCTTTATTAACACAAATTCTATCAAATATGGCATCTAAATAAAGTCAATACTACGCTACCAGGTTGAGGGGTGAAAAAGTTTGTTAGATCACACATATCGTTAGGCAATTAATTCAATTAATAGAGTAATAAAATCTTTCAACTTTTTTAGGAAGCAAATTGAAACTGATTCAGGCTATATATTGTTAATATCAACTGTGATCATGTTCCTTTATTCGAAACTTCCTTGATCGATGTACCTCGGATCAGAGCTTATATCAAACTTTTACCACCACATACACCAAAAAAGTTGAACTGTACCCAAAGAGCTGTCTAAATCAATGGTTCTTGTTGTTATTTTATTGTACCAGATCCTATGAATCTTTGATCATTTTCATTTATGAATATGTTGCAGTCTGCTGTGTCTAATGAATTCATGATTCAATTAATAAAACCATTTTTTGTTATGAGAGAGAGTTGTGGACTCATTAGAAATCAAAAATTATAGATAACAACTCATCGAGTACCGAGATTATCTGCTGCTTTATCAAATTATAAAAATTTTCAAAAGTAATACTATATATTAAATATGTCATCCAACTAATAATAGCTTAACATTGTAGCTTTTTAAAGAATTGCTCTTAAAACGTATTACCGATATTTTCATAATTTTTCATATCAAACATGATTAATATTAATAACACATAGAAGTGCCAAAACTGTTTCCAACACACCATATATGTATTTCATCAGTTGCTACGTTAAACATAGCGTTTATAATGCAAATATAGGCTTATTAAATTATGAAAGCAATTCTAATTCTATTTTGTTTTCAAAAGAAGTAATATATTATTCTTTATTGCTTAATGAAGAAAGTAAGTTTAACTTTTACCAGAATATTAGCATTTCCCGATTGAGTCATGAGAATTGATGCTTTTTTTTTCTGTCGCTATGTGGATTCGAACATTAGCATTAGCATAATCTATCAGATACAATCAATAATATAGTTTGTACATGCTAATGTTCTAAATTTTAAAGAAATATGTTTGAGGAAAACTTATAAATGTGTATGATAGTAGTCTTTGTTACACAAAGATCCTCAACTTGCTTATATCTCTTTTGATATTGAAAAGAAAACAATGTCGAATTTTCAATGCATTTTCTCTTTGTTTGCATAATTTGTTCGATCTATTAGTCATATATGATTTAGATATTCATTTAACCAAATTAAATATTAATTAAAAATAGGAAAAACATGAAATAATGCATTTCATTGAGTGGTAATAGAGCGTATGTCGGTTCCTCGCATACTGTGCTTGCAAATACGCAACTGCGTATAGCTTGATTCACGTGAACTTTCCAGACATATTTGATTGCTTTCATAAGTTTATTCAAATTTCAGATAATATTCTGCATTTCCTTTACATTTTATGGACAGAGAGTATTTAAGTCAATGTTTTATCTATTCGTTTTTCTATTAGTTTCCTGTATTCACTTATTTTTTCTCATATTTGTTGTTGTAGAGAAAGATCTTATGTGTTTATGTAATGTCGCAAGGAGGGTCTGTGCAGTTTTCTATGAGCTTAAATAAAGGGACATCTTCAAATGGTGAGCCAAATCAAGAGGGAGAAAATAGTAATTCCCCTGGAAACGGTAATTTCTTTGTATTTTATATGTATTGATGTCGTAGTTTAGTTTATACCTCAAATGCTCCCGCAGACGAAAGAGAAGAAGTGAAGAAAGATTCGGAAAGTGCCAAAAAAGATGGGAGACTAATTTCTGTTAATGTTCCGACTGGGAAAAATTCTAGGAAGAGAAAGCAGATTTTGTAACTATTTTTTGAAATATCAATAAGATAATGAATTGTTTCAGGACTGATTTTGATAGCCCCAACTTACTTAATTACTCTGCTTTATCTGCTCAACAAAAAGAAAAAGAACGGTTAGAACGTCTGAAAGCCAAAGATAATGTAAGTTCTTACTATATTCATTTCTTAACTTATTATCAATTAGGAAAATGACCATCTTGATCAATTCGCTGCTTTACACGCTAGCCAAGATTTTTCTCCTCTTCCAGTTTTTGATGCAGATGATATAGATGAGGTTAGAAGTTCAAATTTTTAGCTATTGTAACCGAATTAGTTGATTTAGATTACGGGGTTCAATGATAAATATATGTCACAAAATGTTGGCCCGTCAACATCAAGAGCTCAACCTGAGGTAGTAGTTTATTTAAAATCTCTTGTACATGGCTTTTGCTGTTATAGGTTATTGATCTTTCTAGTGATGATGAAGATGATATTCAGGAAGTAGGAGTTTTTCGCAGAGTTGTGGAACCTAAAACTACTATTGGTATCCTTTTTATTTAATTTTTTTTCAAAATTAAAATTACAGCCAAAAGACAAAGATGGTTTATGTCAGATAAGGAACGAGTGAGTGATATGATTTATTTTATCAACTTAACTGCTTGATTTAGGCTGTTCGTGAAACTATGGATCACCAACATCGTATCGAGCAGCAGCGACTCAGGAAGCGGCAAAATGTTGGGGATATAGAGCATTTAGATCTTACTAGTGGGAAGCTCATCGTTAATAGAGGTTGTTATCTTTTTTTCGCTTTTGAAGTATAATTCGATTTTATAGGCCACCCTCCCCAGGATCCTGATATCGCAGTAGCTACGCATTTAACTCATGTTTTACAACCTCATCAGCTAGGAGGTATTCGTTTTATGTAAGTTTCTATAATTTGTTTTATTACCTTATTAATACTTAAAGGTATGACAATGTTGTGGAGTCACTAGATGAGTATAACAATAGTCCTGGGTTTGGTTGTATTCTAGCACATAGTATGGGTCTGGGAAAAACATTACAAGTAACATCAATGTTTCAACTAACAATTAATGATATATTGTATATTTTTAGGTAATTACTTTTACCGAAATTTTTTTTCGAGCTACTCGAGCTCATAAAGCCCTCATAATAGTTCCCGTTAATACGCTTCAAAATTGGTGGAATGAATTTGATAAATGGCTACCAAAGTTGGTGAAATTTAACAAATTACTTACTTCTTATTTATTTTAGAACTGATGTATCAGGTGCACCTATTCGAAATTTTGAAGTTTTTCTTTTGGGAGATTTAGTAAAGACTTTTGATCAACGAGTAAATTTATTAGGTAAGTAATACTGTTTTACACTTTATTGTTTTTTCTTTCTTAAGAAAGATGGAATGAAACTGGTGGCGTTTTGTTGATAGGATATGATCTATTCCGACTTTTAATTCGAGCAACTCAGCCTAAGAAGCCTAGTCGTATGAAAATTAATTTCATCAATGGACAAAAGGTTTTTTTCCTATAAGTTTCTTTATACATTTTTTTTCTTCCAGGTTAATAGAGATGAGCCTGTTGATGATTACAACAAGGGATATACTAATGACGGTCGCATCAAGTATGAAGCAAATCAAAGTAAGTATCCATCATAGTTTTTCTTTTTTTTATTAAATAATAATTTGAGTTGTTCGCCGAGCATTGCTTGATCCCGGACCAAACTTAGTAGTTTGTGATGAAGGACACAAAATTAAAAATTTAAATACAGATATATCAACTGCATTGAGTTCTATTAAGACAACGTAAGATTTTGAAAATATTTTGTTCTTCAAATTGAATTGAAATATTTTAAGAAGAAGAATAGTTTTAACTGGTTATCCGTTGCAAAATAATTTAATGGAGTATTATTGTATGGTTGACTTTGTCCGTCCAAAATATTTGGGAGAAAGAAAATCATTTTCGCTAATGTTTGAGAGGCCAATAAAGAATGGCCAGTGCGTAGATTCAACTCCAGGTTTGTCCCTTCTTTTTTTCTGGATTTTATTTTTGTTTTTTAGGGGATGTTAAAGTAGCACTTCAGCGTACTCACGTTTTAGTTGAAATGTTAAAAGGATTTGTTCAAAGGTATTTATATAGTTTATTCTTATTTTTATGTTCATCTTTTTCTCAGGAGGACTCATCATTTATTGAAATCTATACTTCCTGTGAGCAAGGAATACGTACTTCTTTTAAGGAAAAGTCCTCTACAACATGCACTGTACAGGTATACACCTCATTTTTTTCTTGAAACTTGAGCAGAATATTCTTTTAGAAATTTTTTATTATATGCAAATGCTGAAGTTCAAAAAGGCGGATCCGTGTTTAATCCTTTGAAGGCTTTCGCAGCCTGTTCTAAGGTTTCTTTACCTACCATGAAGACTTTTTAAAATTCACATTAAAGATTTGGAATCACCCGGATGTACTAGCGAGAACAGTAGTTAGAAAAAACAATGATAAGATCAAACAAGAGCAAAAGAAACAACAAGTATCGTTATATTATAAGAATTATTCCCTTACATATTATAATTTTAGGCCTCATCTCAAGCTGAACAGAGACCTATGACCCTTGCAGATGCTTTCAATCAAAATAATTATGCTCCAGTGACTCATCGTACTTTATGGGATGGTCTTGGTTATGCAAACGATTTGTGAGTCTTAAAGTCATCTTTAATTAGAAATAGTTTCCTTATAGAGATATAGCTGATGCTGACGACGAGCCTGTTGATAAGCCTAGAAGGCGTTCACGCAAAAATTTGGTTTCCGCTATATTGGATGATTTTGAAGAGGAAGATCAAGGATTAAAGTACGATTGGGTAAAATGTGGCTTTTTAAATTGTGAACAGATATCCATATTTAAGGCCGAAATTGCTCTACAGCATCACAAACTAGGTCAAATTGAGCATGGATATAAAATGAAAATTGCTTTAGATATTATTAACGAAACTACTCGTTTTAACGAAAAAATATTACTGTTCAGGTAATTTCAATCCATATTTTTCAGTGTAAACTGCTGATTTAGCCAAAACCTTACTGCACTTGATCTGATCGAAGAATATTTATTTAAACGTTATGTAACTACATCTACTTCAACGGAAGAAGAGTTTTGGGTTAAAAACAAAAATTATTTTCGTAAGTTTTATTTTTTTGTTTTTAACTCATTCACTTCTCCAGGATTGGATGGGTCAACTAACGGTACAGAGAGAGAAAAGTTAATAAATAAATTTAATAATGATCCTTCCATTCGTCTTTTCTTGATTTCTACCAGGGCTGGATCATTAGGTATCAATCTGGTATGTTATAAGACTATTTGTTTCGTTTCACAATTATTATAATTAGGTTTCTGCTAACCGATGTATCATATTGGATGCTTGTTGGAATCCATGTCATGATGCTCAAGCTGTATGCCGTGTTTATAGGTATCCGCAGTTGATTGGAAAGCTTCTTAATCATTATTTAAAGATATGGTCAGCAGAAAAAAACGTATATTTATCGATTAGTTATGGATAATTCTATGGAAAAGGCTATTTTCAATAGACAAGTCAGTAAGCATGGGTTACAACGTAAGTTTGAAAGCCAGTAAAACTTGTTGTATGGATTGTCGTTTCAGAGCGGGTAGTAGATGATGCCAAAGTAGAAGCTAATGTTACTCAAAAAGAATTAGAAACTTTGCTGATGTATGACGTAAGTTGAATTGTACTCGAACTATTATATTTGTTGCTTCATAGGAGTCAAAAGATGTTGTACATTCAGAATGGGATACTTCGCTTTGGAATATTGAAGATCCCATCTTAGCTAGAGTAGTTCAAAGAAATAGTAAAATGCTTTCTCAAGTATGTGTTATCTAGTCAACGTATATTTGCAAGCACCCTTTTAGGAACCGTTCCTGCATGAATCACTCATTTTGGAGAAGGAAGAAGGATTGAGCGAACAAGAAAAACGGGAAGCTCAATTACTCTACGAGAAAGAAAGAGCAGCAGAGGTTTATTATCACATTGGTATGCTTTATCAGTCTCTTTTTAGGTCTCTGCTCCTTATGAAGTTCTTGACAGACTCCCACCTGCTCCGCGGCAAGTTAGACCTGGTGATCCAATAAACATGTTTGGGTACACTACAAGCATTGATAAACTTTTATTTATCTCTTTACTTAAGGTCTATTGTAAATAATGGCATTAATCCGTTACGTCCTACACCTTATCCAAATGAAATAGAGCAAATTGATTATCGACTGCCAGTAACGTAAGCTATTTCCCCTTTTTCTGATGTATACATATACTTTCTAGTATGAATTCTTCTGGTGGAGGCATAACTATGGCTGGAGCCATGAATGGTATGACTGACATCAGTAGGCCGTATTTAAGAAATCCTATGTATTCTAATTCAGGACATCCAATGGTTTGTGTTTATGCTTTCTTTTTACTCATTTCATCATTTAGCTTAATCATCATCCGTTTGATATGAATCAACAGAACGGTTATATCGCTCCTCAGATAGGTAATGACTTTTAATTTGAAAATTATTTTTAAAACATTTTTAGATATCTCTAAATGGGTCCCTGGTCTTTTTTTCCCTGGTGCCGAACGTGCATCTGAAGTTATTTCAAGCCGAGCAGGTACTATGCAGAGAATTTTACTTGATCGAGGTATGCGTCCCCATTTTTTTCAGTTTTTAACTTGCTCTATTTAGATCATCGTTTACCTCTTGTACAGGATGCTTCGCAGTATCGTTTTTTACCTAAGGGTTCTGAAGTTATTCTTGTAAGGGCAGGCACAGGAGGTGTTTTCATTAAAACTTCTAATGGTGAAATAGTGAACGCAGAAGGAACTGTTTTCACAGGGGGTAATATCGAACATATGAATCTTCAATTAATGTTTCCTTTGTAGTTAATCCAGCTCCTGGTTACTTTGCTTCTAATTCGCTTCGGTTACCGCCTCCTTTAATAACGAAAAGTGCTCCCGAAGTCATTGATCTTGACTGATGTGTGTATGCTCATTTTATATCAAATTTTGATCTCAATTTGCTTGTTTAATTCTCATTTAATTTACCTTGATTGCCAGCTGTGTATCACACAACGCAAACCTTTAAAAGGCTTGTGATTTAAAAACATTTGTGCCTTAGGCCGCTTTGAGTTTATATTTTAGCTTGCATCTCATTACTATTATGTATATATCGAGCGATATATTCATTTCAATATGTATAGATATAATTCATCAATTTGTTTCTCCCTTTTTTATTTTTCGTGTATGCCTTAAGCCCAATTAGCATTACGCTGTGATCTCTTTTATTTTGTAGATAGTTTATTAATCTTCTCAGTATGAAAATATCTTTTGAATCAGTGTTTTTTAACTTTTTTTGCATCTGATACGATTTCTTCGTCTTTGGGAAATTGAGATTGAGGGAAAGCGAATTCACAACGAACAAGGAAATCAACATCAGAAGTACGGCATCTAAATGAAAATTTCATGAAATAGTGTTCAAAAAATATATAAACATACTTCTTTTCAGTCCACATGAAGAAATCGGTTTCCTTTTTCTCGATTTTATAGGTTATAGAACCAAAGCATTGTCTATGATTATTAGGGCTTCTTCTAATGAGATAAACTGTATCAGCTTTAGGACAAAGTAAGTTGCAATATGTTCGATCTTTTCCATTCACATTTTCCTTAAAATAGAGAAATAGTTTCTACACATATGCTGAAAAATACTTCATGACAAGGATCCAAAGTTACATTCCTAGGAGTGTCATCATTTTCCTTACTAAGCATTTGAATAGTACATGATGATGGGTCAATACCAATAGCACTAGAACGGCAACTCAAATATCTCCATTCTGTAAAGATAAAATGAAAAATGATAACAGTATTTGCAAAAAAACTGATTACATAACAAGTTCTGAGTAACTTACGCCAGTGAACGCTGTTTTCAGCGGTTATAAGGAAAGGAAGTACAGATAAGAAACACAGAGCATAGCGGATCATGATTATTATGAAGTTATATCAAAGAAATTTGCTTTTATATAATGAGGTCAAGATAGTCCAAAACTGGTCATTGTTCTATGCTAAGGGAGTCGAATATGAGATGCCGGTATTTGAAACAATAGACCCACTTATATGATGATCAACTTCTCTTTTAAAAGCATAATATAATGATTGAATATATTATATATTTTTAGAAATCATTACTTGAAATTGAAATGGGAATTGAATAAAATTGTGATCTACTAAACTTAAATTTATCATAATTTTGCGTGTTTTGAATGAATGCAACCGCTCGCTCTACACGTAGTAAAAAAGTAAAATCAATAAAATCATATATGAAATCACTAAATTCAACTGGTTGTATAATTACTTTAAATTGGAAATACAGCATTAAACAAAATGAAAACAATAACAAACGTCGTAAATCGGCTCAATCGTCTTATTTCAGGAGCACGAATTCTCTTCGCTGTAAAACTAAAATAATAGGTTTGAGCAGCGCTCCAAATTAGTTGGATCATTTGAGCTATTTTAATATATTCCATATGGCTCATTACTCATTTTCTTGTTCATCAAATATTTTAAAATATTTATATTGCCGTATATTTTTCAATTAATAATAAAGCAAAGGCTATTTCAAGGGGATTTTCGCCCCATGGTCACATGTTTATTTTCTTGTTTATGTCTGGCTTATGCAAGCTTTTGTTTTAGATGGATGAACGCTTAATTAACTTTACGCTATCCAAATCTTCCAAAGTTTTACTCAATACATCTAAAATTGGCCTTTCAAAGGTGTGTAGTTGATTTTGATTGATATAATGTTTTCAAAAGGTTGAGAGGCTTGCTGATAAACAGAAAGAACTTGAAAGAGCTCAATTGCATGTTAAGAGAGCTGCCTGTATAAAGGCGAGAAAACTGCTTTTGAACCAGCAATTCAAAGTAGAAGGTGACTCCCGAGCATTTAAAAAAATATGACCCTATTCTGCTTCCTTTCAGACTTTATCGATGATTTATCATTATTGAAAAGCTGGTCAAAGCAAGCTGCTATTTTGAATCAAAGATTAATTGAACCAGTCAGTTATCACTTTCAAATGCTTTCAAATTTTGTTCACCTTGCAGTATGTACCCGTTACTTTTTTTTCTTCATTACCAAACCTCGGTACTAACGAGGATGGGTTCGCATTTTCCACGATTAACAAAGGTCGACTAGCTTCATTCGCCCTTTTCTGGAAGACAACTGATGCTGGTATAAACTTTACAAAATTTCCATTATTGATTATTTGTTTCTCCAGAATCCTCATGCTCTTTAGAATTAATTAATGGATTCAAGCTTAATTTTAAAGAAGAAGATATTATTCCCTTATTAAAAAAACATATGAAAAGAAAAGCTTTCTTTCTAGATTTTATTGTTAATGTAGTGTGGCCTATGTTCGAATAGCTAATTTTGTCTTAAAATTCGTTTTTTTTAGTAAAAGAAAATCTTTTGTTGCTTTACTTTGAAGTGTTATTTTAGGCTGTGCTGCCAACCAATTTATGGTTTTTTTCAATTCCAATTTATAGATATTCAAGTGATTTCTTTTAGATATTTTTACCATAGATGTCTTTTTTCGGTTTAGGAGGTAAATCTACTGAAAAGGCAAGTTTTTTTTTTCGGTTTCTATAACTATGTTGTGTTGCATCGATTTGCTTCTATACAAAACATGTTATTGCCTCCCGTCGTTCTTCTCCAATTGTCCCTCTTCCTCTCCTCCTCTTTTACATTGAGTCTCTCTGTTTATTTCATTTTCCACGATCTATCTCATAATGTGTTGGTCATTTTATGTTTTAAATGATTATTATTTTCCTTTGAGTCCTTCTCATGGAGTTCTCATTACGACATTTAACGTCAATTCAATTATTCCTCTCGTTTTTATTAAGGTTTCGTTATCGGCCATGCAAAAGTATGATATGTCTACGAATATTTCTCCTTGCGAATCAAGTATATCTAGTGATTGTGAAAGTGACAGTCATGCTGACTTAGAATTCGATGAGTCAAGCGTCTTAAGGTTTTTATTTACCTTGCCGTTGTTAGTTTATCATGCAATCTTTCAGTTATTTTTCTGTTGTTTCTAACTATATTTGGAAAAGCGGCAGAAAGCCTTCTTATGCTTTTGGCGCAGACTCGTAAGTATTTCCTGTATGCTCATGAAGTGAATATATTACTTGTTCTAGATGGGTTCCTCCGGATGCGAATGAGGTTTTAGAAGTACCTCCGAATGTGGTGATTCAGTATAAAAAGGTTTACCCTTTGATTGGTGAGGTTTGAAGATTGGTATTTATTTGATTTTCCCTTTCAGGAGAGGAAGATTTGAACTCGAATGGCGCATTTTATGTTATGTCAGCTGATGAGGTTAAGCGGAATCCAATTTCAGCTTGTATTTTGATTATTTATTCAGGGCCGCTGTAAAAAGGAAGACGATTTAGAGAATGAACAGCAACCAGATGACGTGGCTCTCAGGTACTTTTCGTTTTAATTAAATGAAAGTTGATTTGTTTTTATGTAGAATTGAGGATAAAGAAATAATGAAACCTCCATTGAATCATCTGATTTTTCGATTTTGGACTGGCACCAAGGAAAACATTAGGCTACTCTCGTTGTTTCGAAGTCGAAAGGTGAATGCTATAAGAAAAGAAAGTAAATAACTGATTTCTGCAGGTTACTGATGTTATTGCACTTTGTGAAAGATGTAGAGAGTGTCGATCTTTATTTAAATCATCTTTGAAAAGTTTGTTTTTGAGAAAGAACGTATGTGCGAAAATATCTTTTACTTATTTCAGGTTCGTCGTCTCGCTCAGAATATGTAAAGATACTTCTAGTTATTTTACAAGAACACCTGTTATGGAAACCCATTCATATAGCCGCAGCTTTAGGCTTGGAAGAATTTTTCAAAGAGAGAAAACACAAAATTAAAGGGTTTGTCATTTGTTTTCCACAATCTTGATTTATTGAAATCCAATTTTAGTCAAATGCACATTTTATCACAGCCCGAAGGAATGACTCCATTAATTATTGCGGTTCAACATAATCAGTCTGTGTTACATTTATATTTGAATTCAAACTTATTGAATTCCAGAATTTCTCTTGTAAATTATTTAATTAATAACTGTTGTGAAGACTTGTTGTTGGATTCTCGAAATCATAATAATGTGTTACATTATGCTGCGACAGCAAGTGCTGAAATGGTTAAGGTTCTCTAATTCTGAAGCTTGATCTTTTTTATTTTTATGTTTGATATTTAGCTATTGATGGAATCTCATAAATGTGAGAGTTTAATCAATGCTACTAATAACGATGGGAGTACTCCATTTTACTTAGCTGTTATGGGGGGTAATCCATTTTGTGCCAAAGCTTTGAGATCATATGGTAACAATTTTGATATTTACAAATCTATTTTGGTTGTATATAGGAGGTCTTCTACGGGTTCCTGGATCTCTCAAAAATGTTTCCCCATTATTGGAAGCAATGAAAAAACCAAAAATGGATATTAGGTTTGGTTCTAAATTATGTTGAAGATTAATGATGGGATCGTTTTAGCGGATTGCAAGCTATTTTCGAATCCTATCCGGATTCTTTGAAAGACACAGATGTTTTAACTGGTAACACTGCTTTACACGTAGTGTCTTATAAGAAAACGCTATTAGCTCTTCTGGATCTTAAGGTGAAGCTACCGTTTCGTTCCATATTTTATAATAACAAATTAATCTAAAGGCAAATGAAATGCATCTGGATATAAGAAATTCTTTGATGCAAACTCCTTTACATGTCTATGTTCAAAGAAATGATCTGGCTTTAATCATGGCCATTGCAGCATATAATGTAAGAAATTCTCCTCTATCTATTAATATAAATAATATTAGGTGGATTTGAATGCAAAAGATAATAATGGGAATAGTCCTCTTCATTTAGCTGCATCGGTTTGATATTAGTCTGAAAATGTTTATTGAATGTTCCCATTTCTAGAACTTAAACCTGGAAATAACAAAGGCTTTGTTGTGCCTTGGGGCTGAGCCCAATATAATTAATAATCATCGAGAAACTCCACGACATTTAGCAGCAAAATTCAAGAATAAGTTAGTTTCCATAAAAAAAGTTTTTCATCCTCTAATTATTCAGCGATTGTGCCATGGATATTGTGCGATGTCTTATTATTTGTGGAGCTCATTCATGTGTTCAGGGTTTTGTAGGATGCACAGCTAATTGTGTGCATCGTAATAATTATGTTCCAGAACCAAAACTTTGTGAAAATGGTCAGAATTGTTTTTATAAACCTATATATTAACGCTAATGAAATTCAGATGCCGAATCTACGATCTGTCGTAAATTATCGCAGCTGGCTATTGAAGCTGAATCCGCAACTAGTGCTTATGAATTTGAAATTGATCCAGATAATGATGGTAAACCTGATCATTCCTATCGAGATTTTAATCCAGTTCGCGATTTCCCTCAACATGTAAGTCTATATTTCTGTTTTGTTGATTGTATATTTTTTCAGCAAGCTATTACTTCTGTTTTTGAAGCATTGAAGAAATTCGAAAATAAAGAAGATTCCAACTTAATAAATGTTTTATCATTGGATGGAGGAGGAATACGTGGTCTTGTCAGCACGCAGGTTTTTTGCTAAAAAGATATCAACAAATTATTTTTGTTTTGCTTAGATTCTTTTACATCTTCAAAAATATTTGGATGCACCTGTATTTTCCTATTTTGACTGGCTAGCTGGTACTAGCACTGGGACTTTAATAGCATCCGCTGTTATGACTGGTAAAATAGTTATTTAATTAAAGTTCTATAAATATATATATAGGAAAGTCGTTACGGGATATTCAAAAAATCTACTTACGGTTCAAGGATGAGTTGTTTGATTCATGGTCCAGACCGTACAATTCTGTAGCATTGGAAGAATTTATGAAAAAATGTATTGGTCCTGATGTTAAACTTAGTGACATAAAATATCCGAGGTTATACGAAATTTTGTTGGATTTAAATTTTTATTCCGTTTCAGATTCTTTTTTACAACAGTTAGAGCAGATACTTTCCCTGTACAGCTGGAATTACTTCGAAATTATCGTTTGCCACTAAGTGAAAAGGAAAATAGTGATTTGGGATTTCATAACCCCGAAGGTTCGAATAATTTTTATTTTATATTGCTTGATATTTTTAAGAAATTCCTTTATGGAAAGCAGCAAGAAGAAGTAGTGCAGCTCCTACCTATTTTTCTGCCTCTGAAGGAAAATTCATAGATGGCGGAATGGTGTCCAACAACCCAACATTAGATCTAATGAGTGAAATTCAATTTTATAAAAGCACATGTGAATATAAGGTTCGTTTTATTTTTTTTCTTCGATATTTACTTTTTCTTTTATGTTTAGAATGTTTCTTCTAATTTTGAAATAGGTTGTGTAGTGTCTGTAGGTACTGGCATTACACCTGTATATCCAGTTGACCCATCTGTCTTTGAGGTAAGTATTGCAAATTATTAATTACGTAAATTATTTTTTTTAGATGAGCGATATGCTTGGCTTATTACGTGGGATGAAAAATCTATCTCTCATGGTGTTGGATCAAGTTGTTCAGATTTTTCTAGGTTTATATTTTGCCTATCGTTTCAGGCGACAGCCACTGAAGGAGCACCTATTGCTAGATCACGTTCCTGGTGCCACTCCATGCAAAGACCGTATTTTAGATTGAATTCTCCTTTATTTAAGGTTGGTTTCAATATTTTTCAATTATATTTAACATGTAAACATTACTTAGGACATTGTACTTGATGCTTCTGATGACATGGATTTAGTTGAAATGATGTGGGACACTGTCATGTATTGTCATACCCATAGGTAAGAAATTATGAATTCAATTTTCAAATTAAATTTGTTTTAAGGAAAGACTTAATAGAGTTAGCTAAAGTTCTTAAATCAATTGGGACTAATAAGTTTAGAAAGCGAAGGGCTCTTGCTTTTGATTCTTCATCTGATACTATTAGCATCGCGGATACCGCCTAGTCATTTCTTGTTAAATACTTTAATCGAATCAATTGTTGATAAATATTATTTATTAAGAGAAACCTTAAGGTTTGACTTGTTAAGTTCATTGTTAATAATTTTTTTTTCAAAATAAAATCATAATAAATTTTTTAACTTCTTTTTTTTGCAGTTCTTATTATATACAATAATTATAAACGTTTTTGAAAAATTTAAACACCCTTATATGGTATCATAGGATCATAAGTGCTTTTAATTTCCATAGAACATAAATTTTTATGTTCGTACATATATGCAATGCATATTCAATTTTTATTTTACCCGCCAGTTTTTTTTCTTGTAGTTATAAATGTACGAAAGGCAGTTTTACTTGTGAAAAGAGAAAATAATATATTCCTAGTATAGTCTCTTGTTCCTAAGCTAAAGTTTCAATGAATGTTCAAAATTTTAGAACGTTGATACTGTCTTAATTTATAAGTATAAATATATTGTATAAGTATATCATATTCCCGTTATGTCGTATCATGCAATATCATAATGACCATCTAATTAGAATAAATCGCGTGAACTTTACGTGAATCATTCTGTTTCCATTTTCTATAAGTATTTGCTATGATATAGTTTGTTTATATTTTTAAATAAACGCATATTGCAATTGAAAACAAAGGTTTTCTATTAATATTTACTATGTCGTGGTATTCTGAAGTCTATATCTGGATTCGTAAAATAAAAAAAAGAAATTATATTTTGGGATCAGCTCTTGGAAAATTACTAAACTTATTCTTAATTTTACAACTATGCTTTATAGCAATGAGGTATTGCAATGAAGTTTTGAAATACTTTCTTTTTAATTATAGTGTTTATGCCTTCTTAACTCATGTTGTTGGTCATTTTATTACAAATCCAATTCAGGTATGTGAACGATAACAATTTACACTCGTTGAACTATAAAATTAATTGATAATAGGGTGCATTGTACACAATAATTTTTCTTTCGCTGATTATGATGGTGTTACTGTGTTTATTTTTTACTGTTTTAACTCCCGTAGCTGTTGTTCCTTCTAAATTTACTCTACCGAAAGAAATGGATGAGGAGTTGAAGAAGTATACACCTTATATCAATGGTACTTATTCTCCCTATCAATCTAACGCTCTTCAGGTTTTTCCACTTATGAGGATGAGAAATCGAAGAGGTTTTTACAGATGCAAAGGCAGAATGAAATCTTGAGCCAAGCGGCTTCCGTTAATAATTTGCTTATCGCTGAATGTGAGAAAGATGGACGTTATAAGTTGGAAAAAGAAATATGCTTTAAATAATGTCATATTTATAGGTATTGCTATATATGCTGTCATTTTAAGCCAGATCGATCGAGACATTGCAATTCGTGTGGCTTTTGCGTGCTACGCTATGATCATCATTGTCCGTGGATAAATCAATGCGTCAATTATAATAATTATAAAAGTTTTGTTTTATACTTATTTTATGCTTGTCTTTCAATATTTTGGTTAGTTAACATTATAATCTTTTATGACACATACTTGTCAAGGTTTCTCATTGCTGCTTGCGAATGTGTTATAAGATTTATTATTAACGGAAACTGGAACGAAGACGCTGCTTCTATGATGTGGATTATGGCCTCAGTTGTTCCATTAACTATATTTGGGTTGTAATGAACTTGAAATATGTTTCATGTTCTTATAACTTTCAGCTTTGCATCACTAGGTGATCTCTTAATGTTTCATTATGATTTAATTTCTAATAATGAGACAACATGCGAACAAGTTAAACGCATGTATATTAGGTATGTGCTTTTCTAGCTAATAACTTTCACATACATGATTCAAACAGAGGTGACCCAACGGCCAGTTATAATATTGATAAAAAGAAAAACTTCTTACAAGTATTTGGCTGGGGTTTGTGGCTATTTCCTCTGTGGTCGAGTTTGGAAGATGGAATTCATTATGAAATTAGGTCTTTTTGACATTGCCGTTTTATTCCACATAATCTTAATATCCGGTACACAAATTTAAATTTTTGGTTGCAGATACAACCAAAAGAACACAGTTCAATATCAAAGAGTTATATGCGATAATTCATAGTAAACCCGTTAAACTAGTTTATTATTAAAGAAATTTCGATGCAACCAACCTGTATTTAGGTTTTGAGTACAACAGTAATTTACAATTTAAAAGATTCGAGCATAATCCGTATTAATCAAACTTCAGTTTATACATATAAAACGGCATTTTCTTTTCTTAATGTATGTCTTATTAAGTAAGTCACAACTTTACTAGATTTTGGAAGAAGCAGTACAGATAAAACCTAAGTGTCACAACCTAACTGTAGAACAGCAGTTATGATTTCGTAGAATCGTTAGTATTCTCGGGCTCGTCATCGTCGTTAAATCTAAAGGAAGTTAATGGATTAGTTGTTTTGGAAGCATAAACAAGAGGAAACCTGGTGAGATAGCTGACTGGAAGATGTTGGAAAATAGGATCTCGAATTCTCTTCAGTTGGCGCCTTAAATCCTCAACCTTAAGCAGAACATATAAAAAAACAAAAGTGGGTTTTCAACCTCTTCTACAAGTTCATTATATCTTATAATGTTGAAATTTTGCTTCTGTGCCCGTCTATAGAATGCTTTAGTAAAAATACGCTCCCTAGCCGTTGGGTATTCAAAAGTCTTCAATTTGAAAAAAAGAAAATAGTCAGTTTTGCTTAAATGGAATATGAGTCACCTGTCTAGTATATAAGTAATATCCAAACGTAGCTATAACCGTAGCATAAGTTGCAAAATATGTAACAGGTTCCATAATATCCCATGAATATTCCCACCAAGTGAGCCGTGCAAACATTCCTTAAAGGTTTACTATCTATAACAGCTAGGAAACAGAAAAAAACCTGTTTGTATTCCCATCATTGAGAAACAGCCCCACATTACCCGTTCAGCATGAGCTTCACATTCTTGCTCAATTTTCAATTTATGCTTCAAATGGTAATGATATAGCATGTATTTTAAAAGCAATACAAACCGTAACCAATGGATTTAATTCCGATTCAGCGTGCTCTAGTTGTTTTATAATCATCTTTTCTCTTTTGATTTTAAAATCGTCTATACAGAGCGAAGCATGAAGAGTTGCAACTGTTGCTTTCAGATCATCTAATTGTCGTATTCTTAACGATTTTACCGTTTTAAGATCAAATAACTCCAATTACTTACTGATCACTACTCATCAGCAATTCTTTGTTTAAGGAAGGTATTGAAACATCATAGAATTTGTCATTTAAGCGAAGTTTAAAACTTCCATATAATAATAAATGCTCAATACTAGTTGAGTTGGCAACTCTAGTCCCTTCTATAACATATGTAATTACAATTGTGTGCCGCTGATTGATAGGACCGACCTGGCGAATAAACAGCTGCATAATCTATGCCTTTATCTTCCAATTTTAAGCTAGCGCATAAAGAACCAACATTATCACTCACTGGTCTGAGAGAAAATCTGCATGGTTCTTGTCTTGAAGGCAAGGGAACGGTCAAATGAGGGAGACCTCTATCAAAGTCCATAAAGACAGCGGTCGAAGATGACGGTTGGTTGGATATGCATTGGTTCTGCAATAGAAATAAGGAGACTGAGACTTTCATCTATAAAACTGACTCTAATTTGTGAAAAAGTAATTCTCTGCCCCGTAAAACTAAGTGAATTATTTACCGAATAAAGGTAGGCAAGCAAATGCTTACGGGGCATGGCGCTGAAAGCTAATGTGTAAGAATGAAATTGTTTTAAAAAGAAATGAAATTAATACGAAAAAAATAAAAAATACAACATATATCTTCATGATGTATATTCACTATGAATCAAGTGGTCTGTTAGCCAATCAAAAACTAAGATTAATAGAGCAAATTGAGCACATTTATTCTCGAGCGAAGCAATATTGAATTCTGCATAATGGGAGTAAAAATATTTATATTTCTTGATGAGAATAGTGCTAGCTACTGGAAAAAAATTTCAACAGAGCAAAATTCGAAATATTCATATGAAAAGAGAGGGTGAGAGAGAAAAGAAAAGGGAGAGAGAGAGCAAGAGAAAAATGTAAGAATACTTAGTATAACATGGAATGGAGCTCGATAATTGAAGAAATAATCAAAGAGAAGATAGAAGTGAGTGGAGGAAGAATTTTTTCGGAAAAATCCATTTGTGTCACTTCAAATAACAACAGATACAAGAGAATAGGATAGAGAATGAGAAAGCGACAACGCTGCTAAATCCTACTAACCGCATGGGAGATTGAAGGAACCAATGAAAGCGACCTCAGTAATAGATGAAACACGAAAAATATTCAAAAATAATAATCAATAATGGGAGAATAGCTTTAAAAGAGTAAAATCAATATAGAAATATGGTGCTACAACAACGTAGAGAAACTGAATTGGCGAATAAGACAGACTAGACAGCGGTTTGGTTTGAAGTAGGGCTGAATGAGAGTCGAAATTGTTTCCAACATCAGTTCCAAACAAGGTTTTCAATCTAATTTATCGAACGAGAAATTCGGTCCTTGATTCCTGGTAATTGAACTAGTGACACGTGTTGGGAATGATGAAAAAAAGAAAAGATAGTGAATATAACATCAGCATTATTTCGGAATGAAATGCAAATCGTTTCTGAATTAGGCTTAAGACTATTCACTCCTTGTCTAGTCTGGTCTTCAAAAAAAGATCAATGAGATGCTATAGGAGCAAGGAAGGGTTAGCCATGACTCGGGAAGGCATGGCGACAACAACCAAAGAATTCAAAACGAAAGAAAAACATTGGCTCGACTAAAAAAAGGCTTTAAACTTTAGTTTGCAAAAATGTTATAATATACAAAATAATTATATTAGTTATAGCTACCCGTGTTGCTAACAGGAGAGCATTGTGATAAGAAGGTCAATAACACAGCCATGTAAAACAGTAGTAGGACCAAAAATCAAACAAAGCTTCTATCTTTCATAACCAGGCTTAAGCTATAGCTTTCGACTAAAAACTTAGTCGTCAGAAGGCCAACAATTGTTTTGAAGACTAGTGTAAATACAAAAGTTCTGACAAAATCGAAATGATTAACACTTGATATTATATTGAAGACAACAAGATAAGATATAAAAACAAAATAAGTCATTAACATCTGAAGAATTCATTTGTAAATTGATGCGAATTCAAGCAAAACATATCACGATATACAAGTTGAAGTAGAAAATAAGGCTGTGAACACGGATATGAATAAAACCCAAAAATAATATTAAAAATCTGGAAAAAAAAAAGAATTTTCAAAAATTATAAAGATGTAATAGAAAAGTAATAGTTAGAAATTTTACAAAACCTGGAACTATCACCTAGCTAAGCTATTTGTATGATATAACAGCTGTGCGTCAGCTGTAATAAGAAAAAAATAAGCTAATACATACCGAGATGATGATTTTAAAACTGAAGTGGCCCATATGAAACAAAAATTATAATTTACGTAAGGCAAACTATATAGTTAAGAACCGCATCAGAAGAATAAAACTATCATATATGGTTGATAATGACATCACAAAATTAAGTTACACCCATAAAACACCTGACAAGAAATCACAGAAGAAGGAATAGATTATCATACAAATTTTTTACAGAAAATCTGGTTCGACGCCTATCATCTCGAAAAGTTGCATCATATGCTTCACGCTCAAAGGTGGAAGAAAATTATCCAAATCAGCGAGATTTTCACAAGAATGATTACGAGAAAATGGCTTGTGTTCATAAGGATCTAAAATGGAAATTAAGATAATTTTAAAAATCAATGTAATAATCAACTGAATAATATAGAGTACCTTCGAACATAGGCCGTCCTGTGGCTGTAGGGAGGAAAACAGGTTTTTGGTGAATAGCTTGATTCTGTACACTCCGGAACCTATGATCGATAGGAAATATGTGTCCCTCGGTCGAGAAAAGAATTTTGTGCTCGTTTACATTAGCTTGATTGGAGAAATCGAAGAGCTGAATAGACATGAATAATATTTCTCAAATATGTATGTAAGAATATACTAAATAAAGGTATTTCAAAGTTTCGGCTAAGAAAAAAGATTCCATTCTATCTTCAAGTGAACCATCATTGACATCATGAACAGTAGCAAAACCACATTTAACCTCCAATTGACATTATTAATAGAAGCGCTATTTGAATTATAGCCTTACCTTTGTTATTATTTTAAGAGAATCTATTATCTCAAGTCCAACTTTTAAATAAAATGGATTCTTCGTAGATCTATATAACAAGTAAGTTGACTCAACAAACTCTGGACGTAATGGATAGAAGTTCACATCTGGTCTCCTACAGAAAAACTTTTGCAAATAAATTTCATTAGTTAATATCGTACTGAAACTTGAGGTTATAACGTTCAGGTAAAACTCCATATTTTTTCCAAATAGCATAATAAACAGCATGTTGGCATATAGCTTCATCAATTTTGCCTGCTAAAACTAGAACTCCAGAGAAGCTCGCCTAAAAGCTATGTAATGATAATTCGAAGAGTATATCACAAAAAACCTGAAGTGAATCAATCCAAGTTGTCATCATACTGCCGTCTCTCGAGTCAACATTGACGAATAAAGGATGCTCACCAGCCCCACTTCGACAGTGTTTGCTGAAACAAAAATGTAAAAAAGAAAAAAGAAAAAACTTCAAAGTTACCGTCCTCGTCTAAGATGCTTTACTAAAACAGCCATGGCTTCATTATACATTTGAAGATCAGATTCATTACCAAACAATATATAAGCTAAATCAGAGATACAACAAAGATCCTCAGAATGTTAACTTGCATTTAAGTAAGTATTCATAAAACGAATCCAATCCTGCTCCTAAACCACAAAGAGTTCCAACCCATGTACCAGTTTGAATATTCAGCAAATTTCCTTAAAATATCAATTCAACAATATCGGAAAAGTAAGTAGTGATGATAAAATATATAACTGGCAAATAATTTGATGGTACACAGAAATAGGTGATATATGCTAATTAAGTGATTCATTTTCAATAATTATGAGCGCCAATTCAGTTGTTTACAAAAAAATCGTTGATTACTCATTTTAAATAAAAGTTATATAAATAAAGAAAAACTCATACCCAGTAAACCTGTGTTAGGATCACGTAAATTCCACAATTTTTTATTCACATTGCGAGCTGCATTTTCAAAAGTGGGATCTTTTATCAAACGAGAGAGAACACCTAAAGAGAAGGCTGTCAAATTGAAAAATCGGATCAACTCACCAAATTCAAGAAGAAGAGATCCTGCACCTGATGTGCATGTCTCATTAATTGTATCTGGTAAAACTCCTTTTTGGAGATTAACTCGAGTGAAAGGAATTCCTGCAAGAATTATTTAAAATGTTTATCACAAATTCATATAAATACCCGTTCTTGTACCGTCAAAAGCTACCATTAACCGTGAAGCTAAATCGTGAGCCAGGGAGAGAAGTTCGCCATGGTAGTCTTCAACAAAGAAATCGCCTAGCATACGTGTCGAATCGGAAGCAATTAAATGAGCAGAAAGAAGAGAACCAATCATTCTGAAAATAATGGTGAACAGTGATTTCTTAAAAATGTATGAATATCTACCTTATATTGGCCTCAAATAATTGAACCGTAGTATTTTTCTCAAAATGAACAGTATTTATTACAAGTTTAACTGCTTTTTTAAATTCCTCAGTATCTCCTTGAACATATAAATAACGAAATTAAATGAATAATACATACCGAAAACAACTAGAGAGTCTAAACTATCAACCAGAGTTAACGAGTAATCACCTAAGACATCGTTGATATTGAAGTTTGAACTGAAATTAAAATTATCATAGAAAAAGGCCTGAAAACTCACGGATTCCCGTGATCATGACCTCTCCCTCGACAATGTATAGGATCAAGCTCATCGGCAGGCCAAGCAAATGCCATATAATTTTCATACCCGAAATAAAACATATCTCTCACATCTTGACGAGCTTCCTCTATGTCATCCTGAGCATAATGAATATTGATTGAATAAATTTCAATATAATTCAGTACCTCAGTTACTGTTATCAATAAAGATTCATCATACGAAACAAGAAAAGGATCTCTATAGGAAGCATAGACAAAAGTGAGAGATGTAGCCCATAACCACCAATTAATCTATTGTTTAGCAATGTAAAAACTACATGACTTTAAATCTCACCATATTCTATCCTATAACATTGTCTGGTCCTAAAGTAATGTATTGTTTAAGTAATTTCGTCGTGAAAACATTTTAAAAGTATAGTACGAGGCTGTTATACCGTTAATTGAAAACAAGAATTCTGATATAGAAATTTCATTAATCTGAAAACAAATCAACAATTCAGTATTATGATACATGCATGACAAATGACCTAAAACAAATATAAAATGAGCTATTCCTCTATAAAAGCTATATTTTGATCTATTAATTCCGTCATAACAATGGGAGATCATCAACCAAACGCTATCTACCATTCAGACTAGAATTTGATTAGTCACAAGTGTCGAGCTTCCACTAATGGAAAATTTGGCACAATCTCGAACATAGGGTTTCACAAGTATTTTTGAATTTCTTCATATATGGCCATTACTAAAGCCCCACCACTACTTCTAAAACACATTCAATTTTCAGCATGAACTACGCAAAAACAACTTACCTAAACACATTGGCGAGAGATCCTTTGAATAAGCCTCGTACACCTTCGTCAGCAATAATTTTTTTAGCAGAAGCGAATGCTTTTCCTTGACTAAGAGCACCTTTGATCATCATTCGTCTACGTACAGTATCCCAAGGATATGTCAAGTAGGATGAGCATATAGTTACACCCTGAATATGTTGCTCTAAAACTCGATTCAATATATGAAACATACTTGAGCTATTCCGAATGAAGCAAGAAAGTGAAGACTATTTTTATCGGTTTGTACCATATTGCGAATAGCATCGTATAGGCCGAAATAGGCAGCGCGATATAAAAAATATGTCTGAAAAATAAATATAAAACCGAAATACTTCCAATATCTCACCTGAATTGAAATTAAAAACCCTCTATACAGCCCGACAACACCCTCATTACGAACAGTCTTTACAAGACAATCACTGAAGCCCTGAAAAAAATACAAATACTAGCTACTGTTGCATAGAACACTTACTTTATATGTGCGATTTTCTTTATTTTTTCCTATATCAACGGAGAGTCTGGTACGAATGAAGTCTAAGGGATATACAAAACAAAGAGTTGAAGATCCAGCACACCCTCCAGCGGCTAAAGATAATCCAGTGTATTTCCAGAAATGCTAAACATTGACCTTTACTTATCATATTTTTTATTAATTATTTCCAAATTTAATCAACTTACATTAGTTCTATCTAGATTCTTTAAAAATAACACTTTGTAAAAGTCATTGAAAGCGAAATTGAGAGCCTAAAGCTAATATGATTGATTAATAATTGGTCATTATGAATACCTGAGTTGGGAAATATCGTAGAACATTAACCAAATTTCCTCGCCAGAAAGAAGCAAAACCTTGCTCTTTGGGAACTCTGGTGAAAGTGTCAATAATGCCTTTATATCTCTTCTCAGCAGCAATATCACTGTGTGAATATTGAACCTTAAAAGCCATAGTTACAAAACAAGAAGGTTGCTATACGGTAATACCTGAAGTAGTAATTTTACCCTTTCAAAAGGAGCTACAACAGTTTTGGATATTGTAGCTGCTGTTCCTCCAACTAATAAGTCTCTAACAAATTTGTCTCTTTTACGAGGCATTTTGTTAGTGTCTAAAATTATAAATGATGCAAGCTTAAATGGTAACTACAGTAAAAAAGAACAGTACAGAATATAATGAAAGTACAATAAAAACAATCTTATGAATTAAAGTTGGCTATCAAGCTTCAATTTTTCTCACAACTCTAAAATAAAAAAAGATTGTATTATAATTAGCAATATAGAACCTTAATTATGCCACATATACGCAATATTAACGTGACCTTTCATACTATGGCGTTTCGAGCAAAATGGGTGTTGCATAAGCTGAATCAAGGCTCAATGTTGCAGCACAAATCTTCTTCAAATAAAGAAATAAAGTAAATCAATTTGTACGGCATAACTTTTTCTTAATTTGGTTTTTGTTTTTAAAGAAAGAGCAATATAACGAAGCATATAATAAGCGCAACAAACAGAGAAATGAATTGTAAAGTTCGCGACATGTTATTTCTTCTTTTTTCCCAGTATTGTGAAATTTCTTTCAATAGATATTAAGAAATTTATTGGTTTCAAAGTGTTAGATAGTTTTTCAACATTTGCCGTTATTTATATCTTGAATCAATGCCTTGATGTTATTACCTTTATGTTATGCCTTATAACATATATGTAACGTTGACTATTTTATAATTCATAAATGAATATACTTGTTTTCATGATATAATTTAATATTTATCGGAATGTTTGAAATTGTATTTCAATTGAGTATTTTCTTGGAAAATATAAATGTTGATTGAGCAAACAATTATTATCAGTTGAACGAAAAATCATAGTGAATTTTCGTTCGAGATGATACGGCTAATATAAATTAAATCTTTATATAGTATGTTGCTACTAGTGAAATAATGTTATGTAATGCGTTGTAATCATTGCAACAAGATATTCTCATATTTTTTGGAATAGTAATGAATAATATTTCAATAGAAATCGTCGAAGTAATCTAAAAATGGAATAATGGTTGTAAAGCATGCTGAACAACTTGATTGGATTCTTCTCTTCTGTCTATGCACACTAAGATCCGAATGCAGACTTCAATATTAGTTTAAAAAATATTACACATTATTAATGATTCTTAATTATTTTGGATTTGAATAATATGAATAATGTGACTTTTGAATTTTGTATCAAGGTTCCTAAATTTCTCAATATGAGAATGACGTATTCTCTGGGTTCTTCTATCACAAAATGGTGAGAATTGTAGTTTGATATGACTCCGCTTTTAAGCTCAGAAGGGTGATATCAATTCTTTTGTATTTTGCTTTCAAAAATGAACGAAATACAAAAATTCGGATCATAAAGCACTATACATGAATGTTAATACCTTTTAATTCCATTTCAAGTATTTACAATGCATCTAGAACACAAATTATGAATTTTATGAGAAAGGAGTTGAAATATTAAACTTGAAGTGTGTGGGAAGAGAGAAATTTTTTGGAGAAAAATGTTGATCATAATGATAATAATGTTGAAAAAAAACAAATTCAATTTTATTGTAACTGAATAAAATATAAAAAAAATAAAAGTTTCACTGTATATCAAATTGATGAAGTTATGAGCATTCTTACGTTCACTGAGATCAAAATCTTTTTATAAATGATTCGTGATGTTGATGTATCTTTTGACCTTTTAATTAATAAAATATATAAATTTAAATATAAATATATATAAATAAACATTAATATTGAATTACTATATTACTATATTACTATATTACTAAAATTATTTATTATGATGGATAGACTTTAGTGGGCAAAATGTGGGATGACTGTTGTTTCGTTTTTCCCATTATGTGTTTCTTCTGTGCGAAAAAATGATGTGCATTGAATTTTGGTGCCAAGTTGTGAGCCAGCCCTATAAAAGCAGTTCGTTCCGGTGCTTCTCTTATCATATTCAACAGAATTCAGCACACGAGAGTTGCTCTGCAAGTGTGAGGAACTGATTCGTCCGAGAGTTCTTCTCGTTTACTAAACGTAGCGTAAAATAAATTTTCAACTATGTTTGGTAAAAAATCTTCAGACAATAGGTACGTTAACTATTCTTACAATTTGCGTTACAAACTATATAACTGGCTTATTCATGGATAAATCTGTTTTTTGGGTAATTCATCTAAATTTTGAGTTTGAACTAGTTACACTGCTATTAGTATTCATTAAACGAAGTATATTCTCTTGTTTTACAGCTCTGAATCTTCCCTGTCTAAGGAGACAGAAGAAGCACCTAAAAAGGTTTCCATACCACAATTGGTAAGTTTTGAATTTGAACTGATAAAAATTATTTTTCAATCATATGATTTACAGTTTCGATATGCTAATAGAACAGAACTAATTCTATTATTTATTGGAATTGCAGTATCTTTAGCTACAGGAGCTGGACTCCCATTAATGTCAATTCTTCAAGGAACTATATCACAAGATTTTGTAGAAGCACAGTTTAACTTAACTCGTTAGTTTATTTTAAATCAAAAATTTATATATTTTAATGAATTTAGATGGAGTTCCATTATCTAGTAAGTTTAAAACTGATGTTATGAATGTTATTTGGGGATATGCTGCAATGACAGTAGGTGTTTTCCTTGCCGCAACAATTCAAGTAAGCATCTTTTCAGATTCAAAGCAATTTTTAAAAATTTACAAATTTATACATTTTTAATTTTGATTTCAGGTTACTTGTTTCTTAATTGTATGTGAGCAAATGAGTAATCGTATCCGGCGTCAGTTCGTTCGAGCTGTACTGAGGCAGGACATTCCATGGTTTGATAAGAATAATTCAGGATCTTTAGCTATACAACTCTTTGAGTATGTTTTCAAAATTTTAAAATTCAAAATCAACCTCTTTAATAAAATTTACGTATTCTTATTTAGTAATTTGGAGCGTATGAAAGAAGGAACAGGAGATAAGATTGGCTTAATGTTTCAATATCTCAGTCAATTTCTGACAGGTTAGAATTATTTTGATTATAAAATCAAAATTTAAATGAAAAATACAAAAAATACATTTTGCAGGATTTATTGTCGCTTTTACACACAGCTGGAAACTAACACTGATTATGTTATCTTTCACTCCCTTACAAGCGTTGTGTGGGTTCTGTATAGGAAAAGTGAGTAGTATTGTTGAAAACATATGTATTTACCTCGTATGTCATATCAGTCAAAATGAGCAGATCATGAGCAAATTCAAGAAACAATCGAAATGAAATTCAAAAGAAATTTTATCTCATAACATAAAGAATTTCAAGTTTTAATTTGTATTGTAGGCGATGACGACATTCACTATGCTCGAATCAACAAAATATGCTAAGGCTGGTAAAATTGCTGAGCAAGCTATTTCTTCGATTCGCACAGTCGTATCGCTTGGAGGATTACAATATGAGCAGGATCGGTTAGACAATTGGTAGATATTATTACAGTTCAAAATATTTAATTTTAGATATGCTGAAGCTTCCGGTGAAGCTCGCAAAGCTGGAGTTCTTAAGAATCTTTTTATGGCCTGCTCATTCGGTGCTATGGGTCTTGTCAACTTCTCATCATTGGCTTTAGCCTTTTACATTGGTGTTAACTGGGTTCATGGCCACGAACTGGATGTTAGCGAACTTATGACAGTAAGGAAAACATGGATTTACTTGTTGAAATCATTGTTTCTTAGACATTCTTCTCTGTCATGATGGGATCATTAGCTTTGGGACAAGCTGGTCCACAGTTTGCTGTGCTTGGTGCAGCACAAGGAGCAGCTGCGACAATTTTCGAAGTTTTAGAACGAGTAAGTAACTCAGATCAAGTTGTAATAATACGATCTAATAATTGCAGAATCCGGAAATCGATTCCAAATCAGAAGAAGGAATTTCTGGAGAATCATTGAAAGGCAATATTAAACTGAAAAACGTAAAATTCTATTATCCATCTCGTCCAGATGTTCAGGTAGGAGTATGCACCTTATCAAACTACACTCTTATCTTTCATATGATTGTACTTGATCTAAATATCAAATTATTGATAAACTCAGCTCAATAATGAAATCACAAAATTCATTAAAATTTTTATCAAAGAATAAGAGAGAAAAGTAATTTTTATAGATCCTTAATGGCCTGACGCTTGATGTGAAGGCTGGTGAAACTGTTGCATTGGTTGGGTCCAGTGGTTGTGGAAAGAGCACAATGATTAGTTTATTGCTCCGATATTACAATATACAATCGGGATCAGTCAGTTCAAAATGAATTCATAATAATTTATTCATATACTGTATTTAGATTGTGGTTGATGATCATGAATTATCGGATTATAACATTGAATTTTTGAGAAATCAGATTGCTGTTGTGTCACAAGAGCCAATTCTATTTAATTGCTCAATTGAAGAAAATATTCGAGTAATATTATATTTAAATTAAAATATTTTATTATTTATAATATAGTTCGGTCGAGAAGATATTACTGACGCTGAGATGGAACAAGCTTGTCGTAAAGCTAATGCTCACAAGTTTATTTCAAGCTTACCTCATGTAAGCTTTGAATCATTGAAACAATCTTAAATATGCTTTTTCTTTGTAGCGTTATCACACTCTTGTCGGTGACCGTGGAACTCAACTTTCCGGAGGTCAGAAGCAGCGTATTGCTATTGCTCGAGCTCTTGTTCGTAATCCAAAAATTCTTTTGCTTGATGAAGCCACCTCAGCATTAGATGCGGAATCTGAAAAGATTGTACAAGATGCACTTGATTCCGTATGTTCATTTGGGATTAATTTTCAAAATTATTAACTTTCATGACGTTGATGAGACAAAAACGAAATATTGTTTATAAATTTCGCAATATAATTCATTTTCAGGCATCCGAGGGACGTACAACCATCATAATAGCTCATCGGTTGTCAACTATCAAAAATGCAGATAAGATTATTGCTATCAAGGTACGAAATTAAGTGTATCTTTGAACTTGAACAAAAATAGTTTAAGAAGTTTCGACTTTCAAATTTCTTTGTTTTTTTTTGCAGAATGGAGAAGTTTTTGAAGTTGGTAATCATGAAAGTCTTATTGAACAGAAAGGTCTCTACTATGATCTTGTTAATGCTCAAACATTCAGTGATGCTGTTGATGATGTTCCTTGTATGTTAAAACTCAAATTGTAGGAAAAAATTAGTTCATATTTCAGCAAACGAGGAATATGTGCCAATAACTTCAAGACAAATATCTACTCAATCAAGACGTCCTTCTGCTCAATTCCGACGAGATTCAATGCAGTCATCCATGCGATCAGTGATATCACGAATGCGCTCATCTACGGCTCAAACATTGGAAGCAGTAGAAGAAACTCCAATGGAGATTCGTGGAAAAAAAGATGATCTTAATCGTCTCAAACGAGGTTATTACAACTGCCATTAATTGATGTTCAACAACTTTCTCATTCAGAATTGGAAACTGAAAATGTTGGAAAAGCCAATTTGATTAGCATTTTCTCATACTGTCTACGATCCTGGCCGTTTATGGTCGTTGGATTCTCAGCTTGTATTTGCGGAGGTCTTGTATTCCCAACTTATTCTATTTTCTTCACTTCAGTGCTCAATGTAAGTCTAGTAGTTTTTTTTTTGAAAAATTCATACATTTTAAGGTATTCTCTTTGGATCCGAGTGAAATGCTCACCAAAGGTCACTTTTGGGCTCTTATGTTCCTTGTTCTAGCTGTCATTCAAGGAACATGTTCATTCTCTCAGGTATAATTCATCTAAAAATCTTAAAAATTTACAAAAGTTATTTCTTAAAGGTGTTTTTCATGGGAGTTAGCAGTGAAAATTTGGCTTATGATTTACGTACAATGCTCTTCCACAACATTCTTTCACAAGATATGAGTTATTTCGATAGTCCATTACATGCTTGTGGTAAGATCTGTACTCGCCTTGCTACAGATGTTCCAAATTTGAGAAATGTATGCGATAGAAGTTTAATTATTTAGAGTAATGTTTTAAACTTTAGGCTACTGATTTCCGATTTACTACTGTTTTAACCACATTGGTGTCTATCTGTGCTGGAATTGTTTTAGCTTTCTATTATGGCTGGCAAATGGCTTTGCTTGTTGTGGGGCTTCTTCCAGTTCTTGGTATTCAATCAGTTTTACATTGATAATCTTTATTTATACATATTTATAGGAGTTGGTCAATATCTGCGTACTAGAATTTTGACAGGAAAACATCGAACAAATGCCAAGGATTTTGAAGATTCTGGAAAAGTTGCTATGGAAGCTATCGAGCATGTTCGCACAGTGCAAGCTTTAACTCGTGAAGATACATTCTTCAACAAGTTCTGTAAATTCTTAGATGAACCACACAAAGATGCTATCAAACAAGCTGGTATTCAAGGATTTTCATATGGGTATTTCAATGTTTTCTTTGCTTCGTTCCTATGATTAAGGTCATTTCAGAATAGCTTCTTCGGTCATATTTCTCATGAATTGTTGTTCATATCGACTTGGGCTTTATCTTGTAACCAGCTATAAGATGCTTCCAATGAGAGTACTTCGGTATGGTTTTCCATTTGAAACTTCAAGATATTATGATCTGTTTCAGTGTTATGTATGCTATATCAATCTCTGCTACAACTCTTGGCTTTGCAACATCATACTTTCCCGAATACATGAAAGCTCGTTTAGCAGGAGGTATCATATTCAGTATGTTGGGACAGAAATCGAGCATCAATAGTTTGGATGGCGATGGAAAACGAGTGGTACGGCTGAACTGGGGTTACAGAATCCTAATAAACTTGCTTTTCAGAAACTAAGTGGATATATTTCATTCAAGAATGTTCGATTCAATTATCCACAACGACCTCAGATACCTATTCTTCGTGGCTTAACCTTTTCCGTGAACCCTGGACAGACATTAGCTCTGGTTGGCCCATCCGGTTGTGGAAAAAGTACTGTTGTTTCACTGATTGAAAGATTCTATGATGTTCGTGATGGTCAAGTTGTAAGTTTGAAGCATACGCTTTAGTAGAAAAAACATTAATCCTTATAGTTGTTGGACGATCATGATATTAGAACATTGAATCCATTACATACTCGTGCTCAGGTGGCTATTGTATCTCAAGAGCCAATCCTCTTCGATAGCTCAATTCGAGAAAATATAATTTATGGAATGCAAGGTTTGTCATATATTCTCTTAATTTATCTGAAATTCAAATATTTTCAGAGAATGTATCAGATAAGCAAATTGAAGAAGCAGCTAGAAAAGCTAACATTCATGATTTCATTAATGGCCTCCCTCAGGTAAGCATATCTAACTTTAATATGAAGCAACTTAAACTTTAAATTTTAAGGGATATGAAACACGTGTTGGAGATAAAGGTACTCAACTTTCCGGAGGTCAGAAGCAGCGTATTGCTATTGCTCGAGCTCTTGTTCGTAATCCAAAAATTCTTTTGCTTGATGAAGCCACCTCAGCATTAGATACTGAGAGTGAGAAGGTAAATGCAGTTCAAATTTCAGCAATCTATTGTTGAAATTTCAGGTTGTTCAAGATGCTCTTGATAGAGCTCGTGAAGGAAGAACGTGCATTGTCATAGCACATCGTTTAAGTACCGTAGTTAATGCTGATTGTATTGCTGTAGTAAAGGAAGGAGTAATCGTTGAACAAGGTAATTTTCATTGAAATATGATTAACCATACATAATATTTGATCCATTCAGGTACACATAATCAGCTTATAGCTAAACAAGGTGTTTATTATCAGCTGACTCAAAAGCAGAATGTAGGAAAGAAGTAATTCATTAAAATATTTTCATGAAAAAAATTCAAAACGTTATGCATAACTGTTTATATTTTTACAAAACTTTATCAATTTTTTTTGTTAATTATTAATTTGAATGATAATTATTATGGGTATAGTATACACATTTCTGATTGATTTCCTAATTTTAATATCTTATTTGATGTTAAAATAATTAAAACAAAGAGCTTTATTGTTATTATTTAAATAAATAAAAATTTTTTCAAATATTTCTTTTAATAAAAATGTTTTTAACTTATTCTAAAAATAATAAACAAACAAAATTATTTACTAAATAGTTTATTAAATAATTTATAAAGAAAACAGATTCATAAGTATGTCGTGAATTGATGTCCATTATTAATTAGAAATTAGATAGATTAGATTCGTTAGTCATCGCCAGTTTGAATACATTTAAGCTCATGTAACAACTAAATCTGGCAACTGTCTCATTTTGTACAATGTTATTAACCATTTTCTCTCTCTCTCTCTCTCTCTCCCTCAATCTCTCTAAATGCCAATAACAGCATACAGTTACTTGTAATGACTGGAAATTGTAGTTTATGAATAATTTGTTTGATTGAAGTTCATTCATGAGACAGTTAAAATCAAGAGAAATAAAGAGAGAGATACAACATGTATATCTTATTCTTATGAGAGAAAAATAGAAGAGGGAAGAAAGAGACAAACTTTATCTGTTAAAAATGATAAAGATGTTATTTAAAGATAAATAATATAAATTTTGAGAAAGACAACCGATTCATTTGCGTCAAAAATGAAGAATAAAATAGTTTCACGCCATAACGTGTATCTACTGAATTAGAATATTTAAACTTAAGAGCTACCGTATTCTACAACCTTTCATGCAAATCATCACCATTATCATCATAATACTATTGTATACCTTTAATACTGTGTTAGAGTGAACAGAAATAATCAGAAAAGCATCTTATTACTTCACTTTATGCAAAAGAAGGAAAGAAAATATACGAATAAAAGGCTCAAACGACGTCGAGACAGCAGCTCATAGCTGGAGCTCATTTCATTTGCTCATGAATTGTCGACTTGTCCAGAAGTCGAAGAAAGAGATACAGGGAGATACTACTTGAAAATGCAGGAGATCCGACGCGACAAGCTTCTTGTTCAATTAATATTTTATGGGCATCGTGATCAATGACAGTTCAAACCTTAAACAGGCTTGCACACAAAATAGAGTGAGCTATAACATGGTGGCCAGCTGTTACATATCCTTCTTAGTCCCGTCACAACTTCATTCGTTTTTCCTCGTTTGTCTCAGTCATTCACTCTTTTCTTTTTCTCCTTCTCTCTATCTCTTCCCATCTCTCTTTCTCTTTATCTCTCTCTCTCTCTCTATCCCCCTCTCTCTCACACTCTCATATAATGTACTTTTTCTTATTCTGCCATATAGAGAATTTTGTATTTCTCTCTTTCTCTCATTTGCTAAACGACTTTCTTCGTGTTGTTGTCATTCTCTCAATACCAAAATATGAAGTCATGTAGGCGGAGCTTGGGCGACACGATAATCTCATGCGATTGGCTGAACGATTCCGGAGTGTCACGCCTTCTAAGCCAGCGTAATGCAGGAAATGCGCGAAAACGTAGCGAGCACGATCAGTGACAGTGCTTCCGGATTGGAGATGTCTGGAGTCAGCTCTACAAGCTTGATGAACGCTGATTTCGAATTTCTGGACCGCAAGCCACCATTGTCAGCCATGGGACGAGTGGTAGATTCTATTGGAATGGATTCCGATCTTCAGGTATTAGAAGCATTTTCAAATTATTTTCTCTTTCTTCCTTTTGTGATTTTAATTTTTGTTTATTTGTTTTCGAAATGAAACATAAAAATGATTTCCCAACATTTTAAAAAAATATCTAAGATTGACTATTGCTTTAGGGCAAATGCGGTGTATGTTCTCAACATATCAAAGATAAATTCGCGATGAAAGTAGGTGTAAACTATGCACAATCACCACTAGCTTAAACTGCTTTATGTCATGTCAATATCCGCATTTGCCTGAAACTTGCTTTCAATATTAATTTTATTATAAAGATAATTTTATAATAATATTTATTTGAAGATTGACAATACCTGGCATCATGAAGTTTGCTGTCAATGTTCTATATGTGGAATAACTTTAGAAGATAAGTGTCATGAGAAAGATGGTCAACTTTATTGTCAAGAGCATTATTATAGGTTTGTTGAAAAACTTTAAACATATTTTATTCAATTTAACAATTTTTTTTAATTTGACAATGTTATAATCATTTTCAGAGAATGTAGCCAATATCGATGTGCCGGCTGTCGACGTGGTATTGCTCCATGTGATATGGTTTATAAGCTTAGAGTGAGTTAGTGTTGAAATAGCATTAAGATCCCCTTTAAAACTACAAAAAGTTCATGAACCGAATTTCTTTTTTCAGAGTACTTTAGTCTTTCATGTAAGTTGTCACACATGTTTTCGATGTGGTCGTCTGTTGTCTCCTGGTGAGCAAATTCTAGTTGATGAATCTGCTAAGACAGTAGCTTGTATGAGTCATATGTATGAAGGTATCTATCATTCTTTCATGTGCAATCATGTTGAATATCTCTTTAGATCAACAATCACTGACCTGCTCATCATCATATCCTTCATGCTCAACTGAATCATCTTCCTTTCCAATGGAAGCCTATGCGGAATTCAATATCAAAAAAGAAGTCGATCCCTATGGCTACAACTTTGAAGGCTTCTCATTCTCTGAATTCTGTGATGATGACGGAAAGTTCTTGAAACGACGTGGTCCGCGAACAACAATCAAGCAGAATCAGGTAATCATCTATTTCATAATTCAAGTATTTAATTGATTTTCTTGTTTTTCTTTTCAGTTGGATGTATTAAATAGAATTTTTTCTACAACTCCTAAACCTTCAAAACATGCTAGAGCTAAATTAGCATTAGAAACAGGTTTAAGCATGAGAGTTATACAGGTTTGTCTTAACTTTTATATTTCTAATAAGCTAACAACTTTCATTTTTAACTTATATGAAATATATTGAATATTTAAAAATATCTATAATATTTTCAGGTTTGGTTTCAAAATCGTCGAAGTAAAGAGCGACGTTTGAAGCATCTCTGTAACTATCTTAGACATTATGAACAGCGAGGGCTTATACCCCCACCTATACCCTTCTCTAACGGTAAGTCTCATAATTTTTGTTATAATATGTTTAAAATAAATAAATATAAATTATAAATAATATTATAGATTCGAATTCATGCGATACAAATGCCTTTAATCAAATGATGAGTGGTATGGATAATAATTCATTTGATGAAGAAGAGGATGATGATTAAAACATTTATTAGCAACAACAACAACAAACAAAATAAAAAAATAAAGAGAAAATAATTTGATCTCTTATATCTATATTGATTAATTAAATATATATATATAATATATATTATACATAAATCTTAAAATATTTTTTTAAAATTGTTATTTAAGTGAATAGCATTATAGATTATATGATATTACAGTAATTTGAATATGCTCACGTCGTGTGTTCTTACACGTGAAAACTGTGTGCAAAACGTGAGAATCATTTAGATATTTCACTTACGTATGATACGGTTGCATTCTGCTCATTGTTTTTGTGTATGAATATCTTCTATATATTAGATATTATGGATGCAAATTTCATATAAATATATTATAAATATATTATTATAAAATAAAAATTGTTTATTATTGATATACATATTATACAATTTGTAAAATTCGTCTAACAATCTATCTACTTCATCAAGATATACACAATTAAAACACAATTATATAATAAGAGTTGAATATTGTCTATCTACTCCTATCACCGGGATTGCGAGCAGAAAAGAAGTGGATCTGATGACTGCTAACAAAACTTATTCAAGACTACAAGAACATTATAATGATTTAGTTAAAATAGCAGTAGCCGTAGATGAGATATGAGTCGAATTTTGATTGATTTGTCTAAGAGAGTGAGAGAAAAAGAGAAAAAAAAGAAAATCAGAAGAGAAATAAAACAATAATGAAAACAACAAAAGTTATATGAAAGAGAAGATGAAAAAAACAAAAAAAAAACATCAAAGAATCTTAGAAATTCAAGAGAAAAAAATATAAAACAAACAGCTATTTTCATATATGTATAGAAAATCTGTAGACGAACAAGATTTTTGAATGTGACAACGCGGCTTGTGAACATGATACTTGAGCTGCTGCGACAAGAATAGATAGTGAACATAGTGAGTTGAAGCAAATGGTGTCAGTCCTGTCACATCAAATCCGCAAGTCGTCCATTTAAGGCATATGACAAAAGGTTATGTAACTGAGCCAAAACTCGTAGAGAAACGTTGACGATAGAATGAATGAAAACAACGTAAAATTGATTGTTTTCACCTTTTCATAACGAAAATTTAGTTTAAATACAGGATAAAAAAAGCTGAATGGAAAGCGAAAAACTGAAGGAGTGAAATGTATTGATGAAGAGCTGTGAGAAGAGCTAGATAGAAGCTCGTGAAATACTTCCTAAAGCCATTCTCATGGGGATGAATGAACAGTATGATATACATCAATGCTCATTGAAAGAAGAAAAACTATTTTTTTTCAATAATTTGTGCATAGGAAGGATATAATGAGGGAAAGGGGGTAAGGATAGGGGTCAGAATAGGAGAAAGAGGAAGAGGGTGTGTGTTTGTCTTTGAAGTATTCTCATAGACATCATGTTAAACTACTGTAGTCATTCTAAGGCTATATTACGTCTACGTCATTATCACTAACAGAAAAGAAAAGCTGAAGAAAGACTATTGTCAGGCGAAGGGAGGGGGGAGGGGTGATTCTCAATACAAGGAATGCAAAAGAAAAGTAAATGAAAAGTGTTTTGTTGTTCTTTAATGATTTCAAATGAAAAGATGATTATAGTATAAGAAACTCGTAATCTATCCATAATTAGGGCTTTTCATTGACTAGAAATGGGTTGAAGAAGTGGGCAGTACAGGGAGAATTACATACAAGTAGTATGTCATATAGTATATACAGCTGGCTAGATTTAGATTTGTTGTGAAAATGATAGTTCAAACGGTTATTGGACAAATTAAAAAAAGCTTATCACTTCGTTCTGCTTTTACGTGGTATGAGTGTTGAAGGACAGAAATCACAGCGTGTAGAAAAGAAACGAATTACTTTTATACAGATAAGAAGATGAAAGAAATTGAAAGAGAAAAAGGGTTTTTTGCGGCTTTGTGAGCTGACCGAGAGAAATGAAAAAGAGATTTCTCTATCTCATTTCAAGTGAACAGTTCTTTTTTTCTGTTTCAAAGAGTTTTACAGATATAAGAAGAAACTTTGATGAGAAAGAAAGACTTTTTACAATGAAGATGATGATGATGAGCTGGATGAGCTATGAGAAATGGAGGCCTTGCCGGTAGGTGGCCGACCATGTCCAATTGGAGCAATCTTTGATGGTATAGCATGATGAGATTTGATTAATCCAAGTGTTACAGCTTTTTCAACTGGTAGCTGAAAGATATATGTATAAGAAGTGTAAAAGAGCATAAAGATCGAGACAGACAGAAAAGATATGATGTGGGAAAACGTAACGAACCTGCTTGTGTGGAAAGACAGGAATGTGACACTTGATACATGACTGAGCTTCATTGGCTACTGAGTTCTGGCTGGTCCACTTGCGTTTGCATTGTTGACACTGAAAAAGTTGAGAAGATTAGTAAGTTGAAAATAAACAAAAAAGTTAAAATCTTAGAAAAGTTCGAAGAGCATTACCTGGAATTCTCCATAACACTTCTTTCTGCCTTGATAAGGAGTAAGCTCATCATAAGGTGTGTTGAATCTCTGAAAAACAAGTATAATGAGTAATTTGTTTTTTTAAAATGTTATTACCATTGGACAATCAGAAATGTAATGACCAGTTCGATAGCAAATGTGACATTGATACTTGTTTGGTGGTTGCTTCTTGGGAGAACAAAGAAGCTCTTCGAAATCTTCAATCTCGTCTGGACTGAAACCGTCCTCAAGTGCTAGCGGAGGTGCTGCAGGTTCCTGTAACAATCAAACATAAGTTTGCAACTTTGAAATATGAATCAACTTACAGTTACTCGTGGCTTGTAAGGATCTGTTGATGTTGCCTGGCCTGGAGTTGAAGCGGGAGTTAAGCCAACTCCAAAGTAGTTTGACATAGCAGAATCATCGGAACATTCCGAAAAAGCTTGTGGAAAATGAACAGGAAGAGATAATCCTGCAAAACAAAAAAAATAATGTTTGGATATGATAGAGCTGCAAGTTGCTCCCAAAATAAGTTCTGCAAATGAGCTTTGTTCTTAAAAATAGAAAATGAGAGAACAAAATAGAAATTTGTTTAGATGAAAAGAGATGAGTTATTAATAATATTGTACTCTTATCATTTTCTATTTTTAATTTATTTTTTAGAAATAATCACAGATTTATTTATTCACTTTTTTATTAAACATTAAGAGAGAGAGAGAGAGAGAGAGAGAGAGAGAGAGAGAGAGAGAGAAGAACAGGGACATCCTACTGTATGATGTGCATGATGATCAGCAATTGGTTTTTTCACCGAAATTCTTCATACAGTTTCGAGAACAACAGTGAAACTGATGAACATGTTTGGTTGCTGACTCATCTACAATCACATCATCGGTTCACAGGGAGACGGGAGTCACGTGCCATACTAAGACACATCATGTTTTCAGTTTTTCTTGTTCTACAGACTTGGCGCCTGACGAACTAATTAGTTTAACCATTTGATCCAAAACGAAATTTTCATAAAAAGCATAACAAACGATTTTTGATTTGATATTTGAAATGTAAAAGTAAACATCTTGATACATACATAGCATTATACAAATATATGTACATAACAACCAGTTAGTAAAGAGTCAGGTATCAAATCTTGTTGTAACGATATCAAAATGGGTATTTCTACAACTTTCTTTTCTAGTTTTAAATGAAGCTGATAAGACAAATATATACACATATATACTTCATAAGGAACGCAACATCAGGACATTCCATAAAAGGTGAAAATACAAGAAACTATATAGGTAATACGACTTATATATACATCTTTGTATATTATATATAAAGAGAGAGAGAGAGAGAGAGAGAGAGAGAGAGAGAGAGAGAGAGAGAGAGAAATGTGTTCGTAACCTTTAAGTTCAATATTTAGATATTTTTAAAGGAAAAACACAACAAATAAGATTTTATAATAAGCAATAGATAATTTGAAGTAAAAATACAATTTGATTATATTAATTATTTCAAATTTAAAAAGAATATTATTTATTACTTACTGATCAAAAATTAATTTTAATAGTTTAGAAAAACAATGAAACAATCTATATTTTTCTTAAGAAAAATACACTTTTTTTCAAATGTAAAGCTACATACCTGTCAAAAGTTCATTCGTTTGGGGGCTAGCCAATGGAGTTCTTCCTGGTGATCCATAGCCTGATGATGAACCGCAATCATGATCTATCGGTATACTTTGTGACCATTTTGACTGAAATAAAAAATAAATATTTGTAAGAAATAAAATGAATTTAAATGTTTGAAAAATGGTTGAAAAGTTGGATAAAAATGTTTTACTTACAGGTTCGTTATTAGGCGACAGGCTGAGTACTGCAACGTCAAGTGCTAGTCTGTCGTAGTCAAACATTTCTGAAAAAATATTAATAAAATGACATTATAGACATATAAACCATGATAATACAAGAAACATAAGATATACGGAATGAAAGGTTACTAGAATTCCTCCAGAATGGTTTCGACTTTACAACGTCACCAGTGTATGCTAATGATAGAAGTTACTATACGGTGAAGATGGTTTATCAGTTAGTTCACTTGATCATATAAGGTAATGTTCGATTAGAAGCTTCGTGATAAGACGAATCACAAAGAGAGAATATGAATTGAATGAGAAGAGAAGAGCATAAAGAGGATAGAATGAAGAGAGGGAGAGAGGGGGAGAGAGAGAAGGGAACATGTAATAGGAAATTGAAATGATGGAATATGAGGTAAAATAATCCTTATATATTAAACTAAAATAATCAAAAAATAAAACTTGAACGAAAAAAAAATTGAAAAAGGTTCTGAACTGTTTCAATTGCTGAACGAAAATCAAAATTTTAATTTCAAACTTCGCAAATTTTCAAATGGGAGGTGTAGGCAATTAAGAGTTGTACTTTTGAAAATGGAAAACAAAAATAAAAAATGCAGAAAGGAAAACTGAGTAGACAGTCAGAGAGAGAAAGAGAGAGAGAGAGAGAGAGAGAGAGAGAGAGAGAGAGAGAGTGAGAGAGAATGAAAAAATAAAATTGAAATGAATGTAAGGAAGAATAGGTTGTAATTAAGAGTGAGAAAAACCAAAAACTTGAAAATTTAGCACAATATTCATAAAAAAATTAAAAAAAAAAGTTGGGAAAAAGAGAAAAAGGTTTGTTGGAAGCATGGCATGAACAAATAAACTTAATTGTTTCAGTATTATTCATTATATATATATATAGTTTACTATGTAAGTATATTCATATATAATAATATCAGATATAAAGTACAATAAAGAGGCTGTGCAATGAATTGAATGATTGAAGACAATTTTTCTTTTGGAAAAAAAGAAAATGATATGAAGTACGAAGAAGGAACAGGTAAATAATAAGAATGACTAGAAGAGAATGATCGAGGTACCGGGGTTGGAATGAATATTGTTTACTATATGATATATACTTATTTATATAAATGTATATATAAGGTTATAAATTGTTCTTTTTTTGTATTGAACACGTGAGAAAAGCTGAGTACAAACTATGGACAAGAATATGAGATTATGAGAGAATTTGCACCTGAAAGAAAAGGTTAGAAAATAGTTTCAAAACCTAAGTTTATGTTTATATTGATTATGAATTCTTGTTTGAAAAAAATGGGAATAGAAGAGAATAGTTAATATATTGAATTAGTTTCATAATTACATCTGATTTACATTTGATAGAACATCACTAAGGATTGAAGATATTTCTGTTTTTTAACAGCTGTGATGGAATCAGAGATTTTATATGAAAAGAGGGATTTGAAATTCAACAGAAGAATATAGAAATCTATGAGAGATAAGAGAAATTAGAGATTTAGAAGGATATAGAAAGAAAGAGAGAGAGGGAGAAGAGAGAGAGAGAGAGAGAGAGAGAGAGAGAGAGAGAGAGAGAGAGAGAGAGAGAGAGAGAGCACAAAAGACGAATTGAGTACAGTAGGAGATTGAAACCTTAATTGAAAATTGACAAACGTTCCAGTATTAAGGTAGCTTAGACTCAAATAAGCTCAATATCATCATATAATGTTAAACACAGTGATGTTCCTTTAGCTAATAACTATTTGAGTTTAACAATGCTTGAAAAGAAAAAAAGACCAAGAGGAAGAGAGCGAAGAGGGTGGCAAGTGCGGAGTTTCATGTCAGTTCGAGAAGAGATGCCTAGTGTCGGGATGCAAAAAGATAGAATGGGAAGAGCACCAAGTTTAAGGATAACATATGACGTGAGCCATCTGAGACGAGGGTGGAATCCGAAGATTAACGAAAATGAACTAAAAATTTATGAAGTTGTAAGCACCTGTGAACTAGTACTAGTAGTAGCAGAGATCATAGATGGAAATTGCACAACAGATGCTATTACAAGGAGAGACGAGACACACGAGAAATGTATGAGAAATAGGCTGCAGTTAGCGTGCCAATGAGGAAGAATTTTTTATTTATTCTCAATTTGAAATTAGTTATATAAGTCGACAATTGAGAGAGAGAGAGAGAGAGAGAGAGAGAGAGAGAGAGAGAGAGAATAATCCTTTAGATGCAGCAGCAGAATAAAGATAATCGCAGTTTCGACAACATAGCTTTGCTAGTTAATGATTTCAGATTACGTACATGTACTAACAAAAATCAAAAGCATGGATAAAACTATTATTTATCAACTCTAAGAATAATTTAAGACGAAAAGATAACAAAACGATTAGATGACGATCAAAGATAGTTTTTTATTCATCTCTCTCTCTCCCTCTCTCTCTCTTTATTCTTCTACTATGATGTACGGATTTTCTCAAAAACCGTTATGAAGAGAGATTGAAAAAAAAAGAAGCAATAGATTTCATTTGAAATGCAGAACATAACAAATAAATAAGTTGACTTGTGAATATATTAAACTTGCTAACAAATTATTGTTTTTTCTATGTTTTCGGTGAAAAAACGTAAAGAATTTCATTTAAAATTTGCAAGCAGCAACCCGAAGTGCAGCTTCATGCTGAACGTTAATAAACTTTCAAAAAAACACACAAAAGAAGAAGAAAAATGATTGCAAATGTTAGTATAAAGAGAGAGAGAGAGAGAGAAACTAATGAAATGAAGAGTATGATGTAGTAGAAAGCTAGTAGTGAAAACTAATTTTATTGGGTCGTCGTGATTCATATATTGTAAGATAAGGAATTTCAATAAACTCTTACTGATAAATCATTTTATATTCGAGAAATATATTCTTCTTTAGTTTCAAAAACGTTTCATTGAAAAATTATTTTTTTTTTCAAAATAAGGAATTCTTCATATAGGGGCAAGCTTAAGAGAAATTCGTAGTTCAAACTCATTTCTTGGTACTCTGATCTTCTAACATGATGCTTTGTACACAAAGACCTAATTGTATTTGCATGTCTTTTTTCCGCAAAATGAAGATCATAGAAGTGAATATGTTTCAAGAGAGAGAGAGAGAGTGAGATTGGAGAGGTGAAGAGAGGGATTGGAGAGGTGAAGAGAGGGAGAAACATGAAGATCAAAGAAGAAGAACTATTGGATGTGGATAATTGATAAAACAAGAGTAATAACAAAAAGATGAAGCTAGAGAGGGAGGGAGAGTGAGAGTGAGAGAGAAAGAGAAAGAGAGAGAGAGAGAGAGAGAGAGAGAGAGAGAGAGAGAGAGAGAGGGGAGTGGGATAGAAAAAAGGAGCTGGAGCAGGAGCTGGAGCAGGAGAGGAAGAAAAATGATATTTCTCGAACATTTTTTTGTACAAAAACATATTTTGTAGAGATATTTAAAGGAAAGATTTTTTATTACTGAATTCGTAATAATCAAACGAGCTGTGATCCGTATGATAGAAACTATTATCGAAAAAATGATAAGAAAAGTGATGAAAATTCAAGAAAAGAATATAAAAAAAAGAAAAAATGAAGAGAATAAAATAAAAATAATGAAATATATTATTATAATAAAGAATATCAATATCAAAAGTAAGTAATCATTGTAGATGATGAGGAAGTGTACCGGAGATGATCAAGAACCTTATGGATAGTACGAGATTCACGTATCGAGTGCTTATGTTCACACTGATGTTACAACTTCAAGACTTTCAAAGTCTTTTACACAGCATTTTGTCTATAATTGGTAAATGTCTTTAGCATCATCATCAACATCTAGCTAAATTTGAAACATTTTTTCTTCAATTTTCTTGCAAAAATGCTAAAATGAAAAAGAAAAAAAGCTTAGCTATGGTTTGCAAATGTCATTATTTGTGCTCTCGGCAGAAAAAAAATGGCAAAATGTTTAAAAGAATTTACAGTCAAAAGAAGAAAAAGTTCGATGAAACTTGTATGAAAACATCAGAATACTACATATGCAGCAGGTTTTTCCTTTTTGATTTGCCGATACAACCCTTTTCCATTTTCTTTCCTTTACACTATCTCTCTCCTTCTCTCTCTCTCTCTCTCTCTCTCTCTCTCTCTCTCTCTCTCTCTCTCTCTCTCTCTCTCTTCTCTCTTCATTCCCGAGGACAATGAAATTTCAAGCCAATCCGAGAGTGCTTTCTCTAATTCTCTACCCAGTTATGCAAATGTATAAATGATCGAAGAGCGGGGCCGAGAAGTGTTTTTTTAATTTAATCGAGAGGCTTAGACACGAAAAGAATGTAACTTAAAACGAATATTAAAGTGCTAAAGAGAGACGGAGAGAACATGAAATGTCATATCTCTCTAACAGCAAAGTAGTAAAACAGGAGAGTACAATGTAGAATATAAAAAGAAACAACAATGTAGCCAAAAGACGATATACGATGAAAGCTTTAAGTTGCTGAGTGGAATAACCGTGCTCGACAAGCTGAGAATAAGCTGATAGATATGTATGTGCTATAGCTTTTAGCTGTAATGATGGCAAGAAGCATGTTTCACGTGCATGTATAGGCTGCGATTTTGGATGATCATGCTATATGCCTTCTCTAATAGTACTATTTGACAAGGAAATTGGAGAAAAAAAAGTTTTTGACCTCTATGTGCGGTTCCAAAATGATAAGCTCTCACATAATCAGCATACTCTCTCACTTTCGCCTCTTGATAACATGACACTTTACTTTTATAACTAAAAAAGTATTCTTATCATGATTCGTATATATATATCTATATCTATATACTATATATATATATATATATATATATATATATAATAGTATATGAATCATTAAATATATAAAAAGAAAAAAAAAAGATTATGAATTTTATAATTCATAATAATTTAATTGAAATTATATAGTTTCAATACCACAAATATATAAAATTATTGAAATATATAAATCAAATTACATGTGTAAATATACAGAAAAATTGAGATTTAGCAAGTACAAGAGTAAACGAATTAAACCGAAAAACAGAGATTGCGAGGGAGAGAGAGAGAGAGAGAGAGAGAGAGAGAGAGAGAGAGAGAGAGAGAGAGAGAAAGAAGTACATATGGAATAAGAGAATACTTGATACATGAACATCTCGGATTTTTCACAAATTTATAAGTTAGCCTATGAAATATCTACTAAAATTATATAATATTACCTGGAAATTTAAAAAACTGAAAGAAAAATAATAAAGAAATTGAATTGAATGAGTATAAACTGAAGATAATGTATTAATTGAAATTGACAAAAGTATAAAGAATTTCGGCTTATTGCCATTACATATAATTCGAGAAACAAGACAATCAAATTCTAACTAATCGGATGATACACTGTGAAATGCACGTGGCACACATGTTAAAACCGGAGTTAAAACATACTCATATAAGCCAGTTGCAACCTGAATTGAAATGAGAAGATGAGATGATAAAAGGGATGAAAGTTGGATCAAGTAGGATTTGATTTAGTTTCAATTGTAATACTATTCTTTATCCATATTTGAATCGAGATACTCGAGCAAGAAACATAAAAAGAGAGAGATGATGAGAGAGATGATGAGAGAGAGAGAGAGAGAGATAGAGAGAGAGAAAGAGAGAGAGAATGAGAGAAGCTCAGAGTATATTGTGGAAAAACAATAAAAGATTCGCTGGCAACAAGTAGAAATTAGTTGTCATTATTATTATAAAAAATGTTTTTGTTGTTTAGTCAAATATTCCAAGAAAAATGACTGGAATCTCATGATTTTTCATTACATGTAATATATAAAATTATTAAATAATTCTATAAAATAGTTTGAAAACTGAAAAGTTTGTTTTTCTTAAACAAATAAGAAATGAACTTCAAAAGCTGAAATATTATAAAATTTAAAATATAATTTGTTAAATAATAACTATAAAAAGATGAAATTTTTATAGTTTTAAGTTGTGCTTATAGTTCTTCTTGTCAAGGACAAAAACTAGCTAATCTAACATATTATATAATATATATGAATATAATTGAATAATAAACAATATTATATAAACTATATTAGCAGCAGATTTAACAATAATATGTGAGTGAGAGAGCATTTTAATTTAAAAAAAGGATTTAGAGAGTGTTCAGAATCGAGGCGGCGCCAAATTGCCCAAAAACATTTTTCGAGCCTATTACTGTCCTTGACCAAGACAACGAGAGTGATCCATGATAGGAAAGAATGACCTTCTCTCTTCTGGTCTGCTCTCTCTCTTACTTCCTCTCTCTCCCTCTCTCATCTACACTCGCTCTTTCTCTCTCTATATATATGATTCTTGTTGTTCAGAGCACCATTTCAAAGTTGAAAATAGACGAAACGGACGAAAAAAAAAGTTAAGAAATGAAATTGGCTTAGATCAATCAACAGCCAGACTGATCATTATGACTAAACTTTAGCGCGTGAACATGTAGTAATGATTGTGTTGATGTTTAAGGCAGAACGTATATCATCTCACACGACGACTGAAAATGATAAATTTTGTGGTCATTCGGAGTACAAGTTAAGGAAAAAAAATGTTCAATATGATCAATCTCAATGCCACTTTACAAGCATTTTCAACATTAAATGTAGAAGAAGCTTTTGTTTGTTAAAGGTCATCAAGACTGATTATCATCGTTTTAATCAAGACGACAAGCGTACGGGGGCAGGAAAGTGGCAACTTGAGAGAGAGAGAGAAAGGAAAATCGAGAGTTGGTGGGAAAGGAGAATAGGGTTGGTGGTTGTGATTGTGTGGAAGTTTAATAGAAATCATGGAAATCATTACGATCAAACATAGTTTAATGAATAACTTAATTAAAACTTCAAAAATATGTTTTGGTGGCAGTGAGAAAAAAAATGTCGTCGTCGCCATCGTTGTCGTCGTTTTTTGTTGTCAAATTTAAGCTAGTTTAACGAGAAGATAGTATACTTCAATTGTTACCAGTTTGAACATATTATAGTTTATAATTTATAATAATCAAATTATATTTTTATACAGTAATGTTTTTATGAAAAATACAGTTTACAGACTGTGATATAGTGCTTATGTAATATTATTATTATTATATAAATATATATATATTAGTTTAAATATGTATATTTCATATAATTATTATTTGAAATGCTAAACCGATTTGTGCGATTTGAAATTTAAAAATGAAATTAATGGCCATTTACACGTAAATTTATGTTCATTACGTGGGACGATGTAAAATAATGAATATTGAATAAAATAAAAATATGTTAATCATCAATTTAATAATTAGCATAAATATACTTTTTATATATTTGAAGTACTGACGTAAGTTAGTTAAGAAGGTAGCAAATAGTACTGAATGAGGATAACGAAGCATATATACACTAGAACAATGCTTTTTAACTAAAATACTTTGGTTTCCACTAAATGAAACATTCAAAATTTTAGTTGGAAGAAGGCAAAATAATTTTTTTTACGAAAATGAGTTATTTACTTCTTAAACACATCATAAAAAGCTTCATTTTATTTCATGTTGTACTTGGTTGTAAATGGGCAACCTGCTTGGCCAGAGAGTTGTTGTATATACACATACACATATATATTATAATATATATGTATATGTGAATAGAAAAAAAGAAGAAGAAGAAGAAGTTAAACCTCTATGTAAGACACGCATATACTCTCTCTCTCTCTCTCTCTCTCTCTCTCTCTCTCTCTCTCTCTCTCTCTCTCTCTCTCTCTCTCTCTCTCTCTCTCGTTCCTTTTTAACCTCTGTTTTTCTTATACTGTTTATGCATTGAAAATGATTGAGATGATATTATACGTTTTCAGATTTGTCCGTTTCAAAACGGTCTTTGTCTCGAACAAACGAAGACGATAAAAAAATATGATGAGACGACCAAAGGCATCAGAAGAAAAGAAATCAACTTAAAGTAAAAAAGTGAGTGAGAGAAAGAGAGAAAGAGAGAGAGAGGAGGTAAAGAGTGTGAAGTACTATAAGACATATGTAAACTACAGAGAATTAGAAAGTTTTTCTTAATTATATAATAATAAATTTTCTATTATTCATCTAGAAAACTTACAAAAAGTTTATTAATAATTTGATTGAAAAGTTGGTTTCAATTACCAATTTCAAATATTATGAAGTAAAATAGAAAAGTGTAATGAAATAGTTGAAGAAAGTAAGCCATAAAAGGTTACAAATCGTTAAAAATAGTAATTGTTGTAATTCAAAAGTTATCATTAAATGAAGAATTTTTTCCAGATGAATATTATATTATTATAAAGTTAAAAATTATAAATAATATGAGAGAAATGAAGAAAGAAAGAAAAATATGAAAAGGAAGTAGAAGAGGAAAGAAGAAGAGGAAATAATAATTGAAACATACGAATTTCTTTCATAAAAATAAATGAAAACTTGTAGAAATACTTGAGTTAGATTAGAAACTCTAATGACTGACTGACTGACTGACTGACTGACTGACAATGCTGAAATAGAAGTTTGTTAAGATAATATTGAATATTAAATCAAAATGAAATCATTCAAAATACAATTATACAAAGAACATCAAAACGAATAGAAAGACAAAGAAAAAGAAAAATCGTGATGATGTAAGAAGAAGAAGAAGAAGAAGACGACGACGAAGAACATTGATGATGAACATGTGAAGAAGAAGTTGTTAGAGGTTAATAGAATAACAAACTGATTCAAATATTCAACACCAAATAAGCTGTGAACGAAATGGCGAGTAAGGAAGGAACACATGCTTGAACAGGTTGATTTGTCTGCTTCATCGTCGTCGTCGTCTCGTCTCTTTCTTCTTCTTCTTCATCATCATCACCATCATCGGTAACAACATAAAGCATCCTATTTGCTTCTCTTCTTTCAATATGGCTTTCCATCATGACAGTCTTTTGCCATGAATGGCAAAATGTTTAAGCACGTTTGGGGCGTTAGAAAGTCGAGACCGCCGAGAAGAAGCTTTGTAATCTTGTCGATTTTTCTCATTCAAAATGCGAAATGAATGATAGAGACGAGTATGTATAGAATGACATCAACAAGAGTCTGACACATTAACAACTTTTATTCCTTTTTCTAGACAAAAATTCAGCAACATCATTAGAACTTTGAAACTTTGAACCTTTTTTTTCAATGTTTTCATATATATTGAGATCAAATTCAATTAATCATATGTATTACAACAATGAAAATATAAATTAACATTTCAATTTATATTATATTAGTTTATTGAACTAAGATCACCAATGAATTGACTCAAAAAATGAAACAAAAATTATTTTTACGGTTAATAAAAACAAAATTTGCGCACTCTCATTCTCGTTTTGATTTTCCAAAAATAGCTATCACACGATATGCCGAAAATGGTGAAAATTTGAGAAAGAGAGAGAGAGAGAGAGAGAGAGAGAGAGAGAGAGAGAGAGAAAGAGAGAGAGAGTGGGACTAAGATGGGATACAGAGAGATGATACCACGAGAGAACTACTACAGTGCTATCAGTAGCATCAGCGTAAGTTACGACGAAACAGTTTGTGAAAACATTTGAACGTTGAATAGCAATTGCATAGTTGCTCTCAACTTGGTCAGCGTGAATGTCAATGTATTTTCTAGGTCATATGCAAGACTTTATTGATACTTGTTCCTGTTTTTCAACTATAGCAGTTGAAAGTGATTTGCCGTAAAAAAAAATTTTAAAAAAAAGGGAAAAATATGAACAAACGCTTAAACTCTGAAGCGATCAGTGTCAACAAAAAGAAACATTTAAAACTTATAAATACAAATTATAGAAGTGAAAGTTTTACGAATTTCATATATTTGATTGGAGCAGATCATAGGTCAAACGTTTCCGATATTAAAAAATTGGATTTTGATCTCTGAACGAACTAACTCATACATAAGACATTGTTCTAAGTTGATGAACAATTTCTCAAATTTTCTACTTTTTCATCCGGCAAAACACTAAGAACATAGGCTGGTGATTTGTAAAAGTTAGAGGAATGGGTGATGAAAATGATTACAAAGGTGAACTGAACCAAGAGAAGGAGAGGAACAAGGAGGAGGAGAAGAAGGAGGAGGCAACGACGAAGGCACAGAAGCCGGTAATGGAATCAAGTAATGCTTTGAATGAGAAGCAACAGTTAAGACAGCAAAAAACAACCTGTTGATAAGAGAAATTAATGAAAAAACAACAAAAACTAATAAAGAAAATAGACGGACACATCGTTCAGCCAGGCTTTGTAACCGTTCTCGAATCGTTTTGCCATTGAGAAAATGTTCATTTCGGTTTTTCGCGATGTCGACCTCCCTTTTGTCTTTTGAACAGAAAAAAAAACTATCGATGATTGACTGACAGGTAAGGCAACAAACTTTAAAAACTTGGACAGGTTTCTTTATTCTATAATAGAATTGAAATTAAAACAAATATATGTCTGTCTAAGTGTCTAGTGTCTTTACAAGTATAGAGAAGGTTGAAAACAATTATAAGAAATATGAATATTCTTGAATGATTCTGAAGAGAGAGAGAGAGAAAGAGAGAGAGAGAGAGAGAAAGAGAGAGAGAGAGAGAAAGTAATATACATATATTTAAAGGAAGAGGGGATAGAAGATTTTATCTGTTTCATAAAATTCTTGTTATGTCTCGTTTTCACAGCTTTTGATCTAATTTAAAGAACAAACTTTCTATAATTAATCCACATTACGGAAGTAACTATTCATTTTGAAACAATTTTAATTTGTTAGAAGATAAATGAATTTTGAAAGAATATTTGATGTTAGAAATCTATTCAAGTGACATGTATATTAACTGAAATTCAAAGTAAATAGATTTCTCTGAAACAGTGGATGAGATGAAGTTTGAAATGAAAATGAATCCACACCCATCTACCAGCATAGCTGATCAAACTTATTGGCGTCGCTTACCAAAAATACTCTTGATAATCGCACACAAAACGAAAATCAGATGCAGAAAAATGCTGATGATGGTTGATTACGTTGAGAAGAGAGAATGTCGACTAGCTATAACTGCTATAACAGCTATAACACGATTCGAGATGCTGTAGTAATGTAACACATGAATGTTAAAGCCATCAACTGCGGTTAAGAATAAAGCAAAAGGAGGTCGTTCCATAAATAAAAAAGAAGAAGAATCATATTATTATTCTGTATAATCTATATGAATAGTAATCAAGCTAATGATTATATGAAATCAGAGAACTGATAGTTGCAAGATCAGACATAGTTTTGGATTGAGCGTGATGCAACGAGATGTAATCATGAATGTTGATGAGGCATCCGTGATGAGGCTGAGCACGATTCTGAGGTCTCTTCCAATATGGGAAAGATTCAATTGAAATCAATGCACACAACAAATTCTGAAGTCAGAACAAAGATTTTTATTCAAAATTAGTTCATTTGCTGGCAGAGCTGAATAAACAGTACAAAATCGGATCACACACACACACACACACATACAGCGAGTCTCCAGTGCATAGAATTGAATTTTTTTTTCTTCTTGTCTCTGTATGGAATATAAAGAAGGATTTATCTATCTATATATTATTGCATGAAAAATGAATGGACCACACAATAGATATAAACGGCAAATGATGAAAACTCCCCCTTCCAACAGAATCATGAGAATATGAATGAAATAACGAGATTTAACAATGAGATATACTAATAGAGAGAACAACAGAAAATAAGAGAATAGAGAGAAAGATATTTAAATTAAAAATTTGTAGTTATAGAGTAATATCATAAATACAATCATTTTGTATATTCTATCTATTCAGAAACAATTCAAAATACAAATTTTGACAGCGCATTTCACGTGCAATCAGATGAGTGAACAGGCAAATGAGAAAAGAGTTTTGCTTAAGAAATTTCATCTATAGTATATATAGATTAAGATATAATTAATTATATTATATAGTAAATATTAAAATATATTCTTTACATGTTCAGTTGTTTGGTCCATGTTTTCATATTTGGCTCATTCTCACATCCATTCACATATCATTTCTCTCTCTCTCTCTCTCTCTCTCTCTCTCTCTCTCTCTCTCTCTCTTTCTCTCGTTATGTTTTATTGGAATTTATACAAAAGATGATTGCAATTTGTGTTTTCATTTATAAAAAAAAAAGATAAATAAAAAGGATTGAGATCCATTTGGAAAGGATAAATTCATCATTTTTTTAAAAAAAAAAGCAAACTATAGATAGATGAATATATATATATATATCAATATAGTATATAATATTCAATAAAATATTTAAAAAAATAATTATTATATTTATAGATAAATAGGTAATGAAAAGCAAAAAATAATCAGATTGAATTGTAACCATAGATAGATAGATAGAGAAAAGTAAGGAATAATCAGCTTAAAATGCTTAAATAGAAAAGTTAATATAAATATTTCTAAATATAGTATATAGCTATTATCATAATAAAAAATTTTAAAACTTATTATTTAAAGTAAAAAATATTATATTTTCTGAATTTTCATGCAATAATAGACTAATTATTTGCATAAAATTCATGTTTTTGCAATATTATTCTGCATAAATGTTTGAAAAAAAAAAGGTCAAAAGGTTTCAAAGGATCATTTAAATAATAAGTTTTTAATTATAATATACTTTAATTAATTCATAAATAAGTTTCAAAGTGGAAAAATTTAAGTTTACTTGTACAAAGAATTGTTGAAAACTTGAAAATCTTTTCATTTTCGGCACATTTCTTTGGCAGTGACAGCTTTTTTTTAGATTTTCTAATTCTATTTAGAAAAAAAATAAAAAAAACAAAAAGGTAAATTGAATAATAGAATAAGAGTTATATATACTATTCGGTAGCATCAGTGTGCAAACCAAAGTTTACAACATGAAGCTCAAAAGGTAATGCAAGGTAAGAAGAAAAGAAAGTTTGTAAACGTCATAATATTGATTTCGAGAATAGTTACAAGACCCAACAAGCATTTCTTCTAATCAGTAGCTTTAGCAGATAAAGGATCAACAATGAGGCCAAAAAAAAGAAGATGAATATGATTGAAGAAGGATCAACAAACGGAAAAAAACGCTGAGTTCGAGACGATGAAAGAAAATGACTTTGTGATGAAAAAATGTTATTAGTGAAAAAGATTTAACACTTTTCAATCTTATTTTATTCGCTTTCATGAATCAGGAACTATAGAATTCCGGCTTTTTAAATGTTTTTGTCGTTTTGTACTAGGTGGACGAACGAGGTAGATACATGTTCATACATATGATGCGGAAGGCGAGAAGGAAAAAGGAGACGAACATCATCGTGTGTTGGAAGAATGGAAGGCTAGTTGATGGAATGTAACTGGTAAAGGGTCAAAGCCTTTAACATAAAAAGAAAAGACTTTTATTCGATGAAATGTTAAAAGGGTAGTTAAGATAGTGAATTGAAAAAAAATGAAAGAAAAAACTAAAATCAAAAGAAAGAACTCTGTCTAAGTTTAGAAATTGAATACGATATGTTTAGAAGTTAATAAGTATAAAGACAAGAAAAGTGATACGAAAGACAAAGAATTTGAATAGAATCAGCCGAGTATCAGGTAATAGAGTAGCTAGTATTGCTTGCACGGCACTCAAGACTGCAGAAGTTCGTTCACTTGGGGGCTTTGATAGATTTCTATCTAACTAGCAAGATAAAATCTCTATCTTATAGAGTAAATAATTCTTCAACTTTTCTCAAAATCATTGAGGGAAATTCTGGAAGTCACATAGTTCACGTACGTGAAGCCGGAAAAAAAAAGCCTGACAGACGGCTGAAAAGTGAGGACTAGAAGAGAAAGCAAATAGACTATATACTTCAGGGTGGTACGGACGACATCATCACTCCGCTACAGTTTGTCTGTTTCTCCATCGTTTACTCACTTTTTCATTCTTTTCTTATCGTTCTCATTCACTCTGTATTCGCTTTCTTTACACATTTCAGTTTCTCGATTGCAATCTGATTTGCCCTGAGGGCATGTTTGCATACTACCTGCCATCAAAGCGGCTCATGCCTCTACTTTGCTCAAGTAGAAACTACAGTATTTCCTTTTTTTTCAGTCTTTTCTCGAGATTTTCGAAAAAAAAAGAGAGATCAACATTAATGTGAACTGCTGAATAGAAAGAAGAAATAAATGAAAATGTTCAAGAGTATACCATCCTCTTATACTGCTTATGAAAGAGCTTTGCAAAAGAAAAAGAAGTATAATCACTTCATGACCTTCACCAAATTCATGATCTTCTTTTAGTATCATATTACTTCAAAATCATCATTCTTTGATCGAAACATGATTAGTCGATTACTTTGTTGGATCAAAGAGTGATTACAATCTATTTGCCATATGATATAGCTACGAAATGTTGGAATATAACAACAAAAAAAAGGTTTCAACAGGTTTAATATAGGAACATAGGTATTAGAATCGGAATGATTCACTTTATTTCTCATCTTTAGTCACTTCAGCAAACAATCATTCAAGACTTTCAACTCTATCATTACCTATTACCCCCTCCAGGCTTTATTGTGTGTCTAGATGTATGTGTAGAAAAAGATGATGAAGATGGTAAAATAAGAAAGAACTGAAACAAACCTAGACATCATCAGGTTGATGGAGAGAGAAAGACAGGTGAAGAGGATAGAAATATACGGAACTAGTTTAAGATCACAACAACACAATAGATGTAAGATGATTTTGGCATGTAAACTAGCATGATTTGTACATGTTCAGAGAGAGAATCAGGCAAATATCGAGGTCTTTCTCTCTATCACTCTCTTCATTCATCGGTAACACTTCATATGGCATTTGATGAAGAGAGACTAGAAAAAGAAAAGTCTGTTTTCCATTGCGTTGTATCTTTTTGAATGCCCTCAGGGCAACATCGCGTCCGAGTGTGAAGGTCAGGTCGAGATGAAGAAGAAGAGAGAGAGAGAGAAACAAAGAATGTTATATACTTAGAGAGTAAGAAAGAAAAAGAAACTACCGTTCCTCCTTCTTTGTTCTTTTCTCGAGAAAAAAATTACAAAAAGATGTTGAAGAGAATCATAGCGAGGTTAAACTTCACAGATATTCATAAAATGTTTGAAAAGCAAAAGTATGGACCAGATGCTAACTTGAAGAAGGGACTTCCACCAATAGCTCAATGCCAAGAAAACAGAGAATTAATAGTTAATTACATGAATATATGAAAGATTTTATTAGAAAAACAATTCAAAGTAGATATTAATATCAAGCATATTCAGTTAAATATTAGAATATAACATCATGTTTACAAAGTTAAAACGTAATATTTCTATAAACTATATCATATATAATAAAAATGAAATATTTTGTTTTGTCATGATATATTTGTATTATATTCTAGGATTAACAGATAATTCAAAGCAAAAAAAAATAGGAGGAGGGGGGGGAGGAGGAAAAGAACAAGAAAAAGAAAGACAAATAATAAATAAAATAACATTATTATTAGTATTATATACTATGAGAATCAATTTAGCTGATTAAAAGATAAATAGATTGATACTTATACGTATATGTAACTCATATTCATACTTGTAGGCCATATAAGCATTTCTACATTTTGAGAGAGAAACCTGTCTAGATGTCTGTTAGCAGCTATTTATGAAGGGCGATCAGATATCAAGACGTGAAAAAAAAATTTAGTTTTAAGCGAAAATTTTCATATTTTCAATATTTCAAATTTCAAAAATATGTTTTTGAAATTTACAAATGTACGATGGAAAGTACGTAGAGTCATGAATACAGATGATAAGGTGCGGAAGACAACTTTCAGTGTGAACAGACAGATTGTTGCTGAAAAACTGAAGTGTGAGAGAGAGATGGATGGATAGAAGAGAGGAGGACAAGAAGGAGGTCGATGTTCCATGTTGTAGTATGGACGATGCATGTCTAGCAGCTGATTTCATGGTCATGTATAAGGAAGTAATGATCTCGTTGGGTAAGAGAGTGAGAGGGATGAAAGAGGTAACCGAGGCAGCACCGCTAGCTCGGGTCAAGTCTGTTTCGAAAAGTGCCAATGACGGTATTTGAACAGAAAATATTCAGAATCGTATGACCTTCCATGGCCATGAAAAGAAAACCATTTTGAACAATTTCATGCCATGAAATGTTCTTCGAACTGTTCCAAAAATTTGCTATAAACTATATAAACTATATAGAAAGAAAGAATGACTCAGAAATAATATTTTGTTTCAAAAAAAAAAAGATTTTTGGAAAAAAGAAGAAAAGAAAATGAAGTAACAGTGAAATATTAGAAGGTGTTGAGAAAGAATGAAATGGACAAAAAAATAAAGTAAAAGATGACAGAAAAATAAAATAGTTAAGAGAATGATGATTAAAATAGAATTGAAAATTTCAAAAAAAGAAATGTATTATTATGGAAAATGCTGGGAGTGACTGCGTCTAATCGGAAAAACATAGTAAAAAACTTCTTTTTAATTCTTTTTTTGAAGTAATATTATGAGAATTATATGAGAAAATATGAAATAATATACAGATGTTATCATATTGCTTTGTAATGAGATAATGATGTGACAAGGTGAATACATTGCTACATGAACTGCCAACAAGCTCAATGAACGTTGCAATCACAAATGGCTTCACATGCTTTAGGAGGTTGAACTAACTAACTAACTAGATTCACTTGATTATCCAGTTAGCTTCATATTATGTGTACACGTCTGTAGGTCTGACTGTGTGTGTGTATGTATGTATGTATGTGCAAGTATGTGCGTGAGCGCATGTGTGTACGTGAAAACGTGTAATGGAAGTTGAGCTAGAAGGTCGGAAGTTGAGGAAAAGATGAGAATACAGAAGAGTGAGGAGAAAGACGACAAAGTGAAAACGCTTTCAGTACGAGGAACAGTTTCATGTTAGCCTATAAGCGGAAGGCTATGAGGATGAAGATGGCGCCGGCGGCTGCCACGGCGTTAGTGTATGAACAGAATCAGATGATGAGCGATAGACAAGAAGTCGGTATGATTGAGAAAGAAGAAGAAATACCGACAAACGAGACAGGGAGAAGGCAGACTGTTTGAATGGCATTTCACTCGTTTTCTGTTAGAAGGAAAAAGACGACGAGATGAGGTATTTGCCAACTGGAGGCTGATGTTTTCAGAGACGATGCGTCAAGCAGAGAGCGACAGTGAGTCAAGAAAAGCCGGAACAGATAGAGTGCACAGATGATGAAGAGAGTACAAGAAAAGGAACGAGAAAAAAATGAAATGGAGGTTAATCGGTCTCTATTTGCATAGACAAATCCTAAGCAAGTGTACAAGGGGGAAAAGTAAAAGAAGAAGATGAAAAAGAAGTAAAAAAAAGTCAAAGAAAGGTTAAACATGCTAAGCTTTGGCAGCAATGTTGTTTGTGAACTATGAAGCAGAAAGTTGAAAAGAACATTAAACTAGAATCAGGACATTGTTACAGATTGTCGGCTCAAGACTCTATACAAGAAACAAAAAATGCTGCAATTACATTATGCAATGTCAGAAGATAATAGACTTCTGTTAGATAAGAGAGTAACAAAGAGAATTAGCAGAATTTCTATTGACAACGTGAAACTATTATCGTTACAATCAAGTAAAATCGTCAGATAATCCATAATAGGAATAACTAGAAGTATTACAATACATACTAGTAGAGAAAGAACTTTTTTTTTTGTTTTATGCTCGTCTGATACAATGTAATGAAATTGATGTAAATTTTGATGGGCAATGAGACACATACACATACACAAGAGATAAGAGGATTACAAAAAAATGAAATTTTGATTTTATAATATAAGGCAATATATTGAAAGAAAGGCTGAAAGAGAGATAGAGAGAGAGAGAGAGAGAGAAATTCTCAATACTATATAAAGAAAAAAAGAGAATGTCTTAATACTAAGAAAGAGAAAACATAAATATCAAAAATTTTAAGAAAATTATTTTTAAGCAAAAATGAGGAAATAGAAGATGAAGATGAAGATACTATATGTTGTTTCATATCAAGTGTATAAACTAAAAAAGGAAAATGCAGCCTGTCTATAGAGATTTCTGATTAGAAATGTATTATTAACCCAGAAATTTCACGTATTTCACGTAAATATTTCAATCACTACATGAAATCAAGTAAGGTAAACATGCTCAGCGAAATTACATGTTAGTTATGGCAGATAAGAACGACATAAATCATACAATAGGCAATATCATCATAAAGTTTTATAAAGAACTTTTTTTTTATTTGTTTTGCTATTTGGTTTTAACTTTTTTTTTTCATTTTTATTCTTTTTTTTTTGCTTGAGCTTGTGCTGTTGTATTTGTGAGTGTGCCTATCTGTGAACAATCATAACCGAAACTTTTCTTCCTATTGGTTTATTCTATTTCTCAAAACGATATATATATATATAGAGAGAGAGAGAGAGAAAAGGACATTGCCAAGCACATACGAAAGACGTGAATTCTCACGTGAGTTTCGGAGTCTAAATAAATATAAAATGAAGAAACAGATTGAGAAAGAGAGAGAGAGAGAGAAATAGAAGCCGGTGAGAATGATGATGATGTTGATGATGATGATTTGTAGCCGTTATATTGAAAATTGAACAGAAAGAGAACGAAAGAACAATGAGGAAAAAATCAAGACATAGTAGAGCAAAATCAGCACAAAGTAATTGGCAGCAAATATTGAAGAAATCAAGTACAATAGGTGAAGTCGGAAAGCAGTTGAAGACTAAAGCACAAGTTTAATGTTGTAGAGTTGAAACTATTGATGCAGATATGCCTGATATAACCTATATATCTGGAGATGATGGTTGTTGTTTTTGGAACTGAGAGAAGCAGGAGAATTACGTAAAAGGCTGTTGAATATTTTCATTTATTTATAATTATAAAATATAAAATAAACAATATAATTTATATATTATTATATAATTTGGAAATTTAATGAACTTCTCATCGACTAATCTCTTTCTTGTATAGTTGATTGATATAGTATCTAAAATTGTAATAATTATGAAGGATTTCTTTCATTTCATAGAAAAACCAATGTATAAGATTGATATTTGACAATTCTCCAACTTTTTTTTTCATTTGGCGAAAAGGGAAAAAACTTTTTTTTTCAAGCTTTAAAATTTGGCGGAAAAAATGCTGAAGAACGAACAGACGCTTAACGTGAGCATCGATAGTATTTGCTTCTGCGAATCATTAAACAAATACACAACTTGCCGTTGACATAAGAATATATGATTTTTAACGAAAAAAAACATGATTTTCCTATCTGATTAGATATTTTTTAAAGAAGAAAATAGAAAAAAAAGTATATAATTAGGTAAATTTAATGATAGAAAAATCACAACAAACGTGAATTACAGTTCAGCTACACTGCATATTACGATGAATCTAGAATATAAATGATATTGGTTTATGATTCTAAAGCTTTATCATAATGCTCATATGCTTGTAATCATGCTGATAATGATGATGATCTAACAGTTGTGTTGCGATGGGAACAATCTTTTGATCTTGAATGGATTTTCAAGAAGGCAAATTATATTCTAATAATATCTTATAAATATATTATTTTTTTTTAAATAATAATAATATTATTATTATTATTAAAAATAATATATTCTTATTACTTATAGATTAGTTGGATATAAAATATAATTAATATTGTATAAGATTACGATGAAATATAAAAACAAATTAATAAAACTTGGAATTTCTTCAGAAGAAATTTATTTTTTTCATATTATTATTATATATATACATATATAATATTATATATCATATGTATAATAAATATTTACTCATATAACTATTGAAATCTGTTCTTTTTTCTCGAAAACAAACAATTCATTGACTCAGAAAGGACAAGAAAGTTTCTGATTTTCATGTTGTTGTTGTTCCTGTGCTAGCTCCATACGGCATTGTAAACCAACTACTTGTAATGTTGTTACAATATATGTTGTTAGTTGTGACATTGATAGAAGAAATATCACTTTTTCTGATTCTTTTTCAAATTCAAGTTCACTCATCAGCTGAAATTTTGAAAAATCATATAAGAAACATGTCTTTCTGATAAAAATTTGAAAAATGAGGTTAAATATCTTAAATGTCTTGAGTTCACGCTGTATAGTTTACAAAGACATCTTTAAAAACCTGATTGAACTTCTTTTTCTTTTTCAAATTTTTTTAAAAATTAAATTGTAATGTATCTCTCACCAGTTCCAGGTTTTGTTGCCACATTTCCAGTAGATGAGGCTTAATCGTCATATGTTTACTGTAGCGAAAGTGGATAATAGCTAAAGAGTGCACAGCTTCCATGACTGCATCTCGATCTAGCTTCATCACAAAAATCAATTTATCGTAAAAAGCTAATTGTTCATTACTGAAAGAAATTGATATAAGATGTTAACTATATGACATAGATATTACGATATATTCTCTATATGTCGTGTTAAGCATGGAATTTCATTGTAACTATTGTCTTTTAAAGAAACTAAAGAGCAAAATCGTGAACTTGTCTTCATACAAGCCATAAATGAAGTTAGAAAGATGTCTGGAATTTGTTTCATCATTGTTCGACGGAAATGTATCTGAAAATATTCAACAAAAGTATTTACTTTGAATTAACTGCAATGATGAGCACATACAAAGATGCTCTCTTTACGGTGTAGAGGCATTTCAAATTCTGGTAATTCCAGTAGTTTATCGTTGACTTTCATTCGATTGCTTGTGCCATAGATGGCGATTAATCCAGCGCTGTAATGACAATTACAAATGAATTAGAGAAATGTAAGAGAAATCTAATATAAACTGAGAAATGAATGATGAAAAACTTGGAAAAACGTAGATTGTCTTTCTTTCTTTTCTTTTTTTTTGCTTTTAACCGAACAAAACAATAATTCTTACCGTTGAAACCGTCTCTTTTGAGCTGATTCATTAGAATTGATAGATACTGCTGATCCCATTGTGATATGCTTCAAATTAGAAAGTGAAAAATAAGGAAAATGATAAGAAATAATGAATAGTCTTATCCACTGAAGAAAGAGAAATATAGCCGACTAATCGTATTAGAACTGTGGGAGGAGTATAAATGATAACAAAACTTAGAAAGTTGAGATAAAAGCTTTGAGAAGATTAAGACTCAGAATGAAAATTTGAAAAGGTACAAGCACCATATATCCATCTATCCGTCTATTCAATACTCTCTTCTATCTATATTTTTTCTTTTTTTCATATTTTCATATAATAGCACATATATTCTGATAATTAGACTAAAAACCCAATTGTATTAGAAGATATTACTGATAATCTTTTAAATGTTTTTTTGCTTCATTTCCATGGATTATACATATCATTAGACCTTTTACTTATTTTTCTTTATTCTATCAAATGAATCCTAACAAATCATTTTTGGTTTTTTATATTTTATCCTTATCTTGATCTATTTCATAGCATTTCAATAAACTTTACAAGATTAATAATATAAATATTTATATTAATTATTTATTTATTTAACTATTCTATAATAATAATAATAATAATAATAATAATAATAATAATAATAATATTATTATTATTATTATAAATAATAAATATAATTATATAATTAACTGTTCCAATCTTCATTTATACAGAATAGCATGATCTAGCAGAAAATTTGAATTAGTATTTGGTTGGCGTGCAATACGTGAACTAATGCGTCACACGTACAGAAAAAAAAGCAAAAACTCATTTTTGTTTTTGATTTGCTTGTGAACGGTTGCTATTCAATTCCTGAGCTGACTCAATAATTCTATTTAAAAAAGTTTTCTTCTGCTGTTGTCTTCCAGTAGCTGAACATAGAGATTACGGAAACGAGTCAAACATCGAGCAATATCATCATTGAGCATAACTTGTAGTAGCGGATAAGTTAAATACCAATTTCTCACATCATAAAGCGGATGTAGGATATGCGAATCAGTTGTCATATTGGCATATTCTAAAATAATTAACTGTAAAGAAGTGTTTATCTTTTCAAAAGACTTGTTTGTGCTTAAATACCTTGGATTGTATCTTTATCGGGCCAAAAAGCTCTGTCGATGCGGAAGGGAGGCATGACAGATTTACCTACCCATTCTTCTCGGAATTCACTCAAATGTTGCAGAAATTACCAAAATCTATTCAAATACATGCAAATAAGTACCTTTTGTTTTCAAATATCGCTAATTTTTCCGAGATAATAATTTGATCTGCATACCAGCTTTCGCTGACATAAGGTTTTCCTCTTCCATTTGCTATAAGTTCTTCCGAAAATTCAACAAATAACCGTTCAGCTAGTACATCTCCACTAGAAAGCCATTTCTTTTCAACACCTAGAAACGGATTCCAGTGAAAAAGCCATTTATTTTCAAAAGAAATATTGAAATACCTAGTAAATCTCTCCATAACATGGCTGACATTGCTATTGTAGCCATTGGACGCATGGGAAAACTTTAAAAAAGTCATGTTCAAACGATATAAAAGTTGTTCTCATAGAGAAAATAAGATTAATGTTTAACCTTTCATTACGTCCAGGTTTTGATGTCATTCCGCAACATTCAGCATTATATAAAAAAATATTTTGTGGCCATTGTGGCACATGATTGTCAAGTGTGAATATCCATAAATCAGAATCTGATGTAATTAAGATATCTGTATCTTCTATAGTCAACTTCGCAGCAGAAGCTACATATATACGACAAGTCTTTGAAATTAATTAACTCAATAGCATATCAGTATACATCTGATGATCTACCTGAGCAATAGTATGGCTAGGTGCTTTTGATGTTGAAAGGAAAATGAATCTTGCCTGTATTACATGATTATTTATTCAAATTGTCAGAATCCGCTTTATGACTTACCTGCAGAACTTTCAAAAGCATAATAATGAATTGAGATGCAGCATCTGAATATGAATCTTCAGAATTTGCAAAGCAAATTATAGAAGAAACGCCTAATCGTTTCCAAAATAAAACTGTAATGGGTAGTGGAAAAAGATAAATTGAATTATGATCTGCACCCAATACAGCTGATATATTCTTTAACAAATTTTTTTCTGATTTGTTATTGAAATCGTCGACTTACATGATGCACTATTGGATATTGTCTTGAAATGCTTCTAACTAACTCTAAAATTTGGCTCTTAGCTTCACTTTGCTTCATAAAGTGCGAATAGGAACTAAATTGGATTTTCTGTTAGTAATTTTTGAATTCGATTCTTTACCGTCTATAATGAATTGCATAACACATGCAGAAAAATACTATAACTATTATCTTTTTTGGAGCTTTGTGATGCATTTTTGCACCAGAGTTTCATACAAAAACTTGAATTTACTCCTAAAATTGGAATCAAAATATATGATTCTATGTAGTTAGCTATTGCTAGTTCAGAAATCTTGAAAAGGAAATGTTTTGAAACGATGTTATGTTCTGTAAATTTCATCCAAATCAATTGAAAGCATGGTTAAAGAAACATATAAAGCTGAATAAACTTTTAGCTCTTCAAATGCTATTCATTCATTGTATCAAAGTATTTTTTCAATTTTTCATATAAAATAGAAAAATAAATTATTATTTATATAATAATCTTTATATAATATTATATCTTTTGAATACTTTAATAATTCATTAACGTTTGTCCGGATTTTGCTCTACTATGTATGTATTCATTTGTACTTCCACACACTTCATCATCAAATAGCAAAACTTCAAGGCTACAAGTGCTTTTAAAGCTATGCTAGTATAGGCAAAAGTTCAAAAAATAGTTAAAATCAGAAGAAAAGTACTTCAAATTTGCTCTTTTTTTTTCTCTTCAAGTATCCTCGTTGTCATAAATCATGAGAACAGGAAAAAGATTAGTATATGTATATGTATATCAACCACGATCATGTATTCGTATACAATCAAGTTTTTACAATTTTTTGAGTTATTAAATATAAAAAAAAGTTTTATTCAAACAAGAAAAAATACTTTTTTGAGCATAAGTAGTAAGCAAGCTAATTGAAATTATGAAATGAAAGCGATCAATTACATCATCATCATCATCATTATCACAATCATGAGATTTGTTCAGGTTTTTTAATTGAAATTTCACTAATAAAACAAAAAAAAGCTGAGAGAACATGTCATATGATTATGAAAAGGAAAAACGAAGTAAAGCATAGCAACACGTCATACAACTCAGAATTTCTTATTTTACATTCTATTTTTTCTTTTTCTTTATAACTTAGCAATAGTACATACATATGTAAAGGTATGAATGAAGTGAGAAATCAAAAGAGAGAAGGAGAGATAGAGATGGGAAGAGAGAGAGAGAGAGAGAGAGAGAGAGAGAGAGAGAGAGAGAGAGAGAGGGGAAGAGAGAGAGAGAGAGAGAGAGAGAGAGAGAGAGAGAGAGAGAAGCAGCACCATAAAAATACAAGTATGAAAGCGATAATTGAATATAGTCTCAAGGCAAATATTGGCATTTGAAGTAACTTTTGAGATCAATGATAGATCATTTAAAGATCAATAATTAATTAAATATAACATGACAATTATATATTTCCTTTGTGAATGAATTGGCCCTAGTTTGTCAAAATAATATACTATGGATGTATGTATGAAAACCTTCACAGAATAGATTAAAAAAAACTGAAGTGTTCTTTAAAGAAGATCATCTGGAATGGCTGATCCCTTTCTGGAAAATGATCGAAGAGATCCCGTATCAAAAGAGTGACTAACACTCAGATATGTGCGAGATATTCTGAAATTAATAAAAACCATATAATATATGTTATTCTATAGCAAACATATATAATTCTATTAATGAATAATAATAATATCAAAATATAAAATAGAAAGTTAGTCACACCAAAGCAAACAAATTATTAGAAATGCTTTCTGATTAGCTAGCATCAAATGGATTAAACAAGCAATGGAGATGATGTGACAAACCTTCGTAGATCTTTCCACACTTGCCTAGTATTTCGTCGTTCTTGATGAGCTAACAATAGTTCGTTTGGTCCTTCTGTCTCTGACAGTGACGCTCGTGAATCACCCACATCTTCATCATCATCCTGTAAAATTGAAATGAATATAGTTTTTCTATACTATACAGTTTATGCTTTACTATACCTTTACGATAACATAGTAAGCTGTTAAGAGTGCAGCACAATTTGCTGCAATGGAGATGATGGAGAGTATTGGCTGCATATGACCACTGGATACAGCCAGAATATTTACTGCAAATACGTTGAGTTATTCGATGAATTATGTTGGTTCTCTGAGCGTTGTCAGCAGAATATTGTGTGACTTACATAGTCTATTATTCTCAAAATGATTTATAGTCAAGCTTAAGGTTGTAATAAATGCTGAAGGTACTTGAACTATTAAAAAACTTATGGTAACCGTTGTTATCAATATTCGTGTTTGATCTCGTGGAGTACGACCAAAGCGATTACTGCAATAGATAATACATGAAAACTATATTTCAAGTAATTGCTTCAAAACATTTAGAAAGAATAAAACTGACTGTCGATTAAGTGATCCCATATCAATTTCCGGTTCACGAATAAATCCTACATGCAGAAGTGAGAGAAGAAAGCCGGGTATTAAGAATTGGACTACAAAATCAGCTAATGGTAGGAAAATCTAAAATTTTATTTCCTTATTGCTGAACATTTTGAGAATTCAAAAAGCAATATATGAATGAGGAAGAGAAGAGTATTACCTTCCAAAAAGACCTATGTCCTATATTCATCAATGCTCCATCACGTATCATACATCGTGAAGCCCATTGAGCCGTTGGTTCGGTATCTTCAAAAATAGAATTTGTCAAAGATTAAAATCAAAATCTAAAAAAAGATGGAAAATATTTAAACAAAGAAACTCACCCATACAGAATTGATATACAGTTGTATCATGCTCGAAGAAACGTAGAATACCCAATGTAATGCAAATGAAGATGATAGCCCATATTGCACGAGAAAAACGTTCAATCGTTCGTAACTTCAAGGTATTTCGATGATATTGAGTTAAAAACCTAAAATATTCAAATTAATTTTTATTTTATTATGTTATTCATGCCTTGCTGCAGCTAGAAGAACCCCAAACAACGTCATCATCGTATCAACGGTATGTGGTATTACTTCCATAGATGATCGAAATAGATGACACATAGCAACGGATTGATTTAGAGATCTAAAATTAGGAATATTAGACATTTCAATTTAAAAATGGATTGATATTTTGAAATCTAAAACACACACACAGCCGATTACATAACTATTCAATATATAAATAAATCATATTTTGATGAAAACACGTAATCACGCCATTCTAATAATATAAAAATTGATGTTTAAACTCAAATAAGTTCGTTAAAACCTGAGTACTTCCTTGTTTAAGCTAATTTGAAATCATTTTCATTAATTTTATTCATTAAATCATCTTATTAACTATACTATAGCTATATATATATAGAGAGAGAGAGAGAAAGAGAGAAAGAGAAAGCTATAGTATGTTGTTTAGTTTAAAATTTCAATTAATAACCTAGTGCCATCTCCGATGATATAATACCAAACTGTGAATGGCATAGGTGATAAAACACTTATCCAGCCACATGTTGCCAGTAGCCATATCATCTGATGTAATGGATTTGGCTAAAAATAAAAAATAAATATAAATATTACATGAGAATCGTAAAATAATGAAAAGAAACTAACATATCTTCGATCACCATCACGTTTTTCTCTTTTGCCCATTCCTAGCATAACAGCACATAAGGGTGCAATGAGTGTAAGCAATAGCATTGGATATACAAATCCATAAACAACCTATTCAATTAATTATTTATTTTTTTATATTCATAAAAATTTTCAAAAAAACTGCTGCAAGTTTAACTTACCATATGTGACCATCCATTGTTTAAACGACCAAACATAAAGCTAACATTCAATGATACTTCACATCTTTTTCGTGGGAAATCATAGAAGAATCCATCACCACAACAACATTTTGAAGCCTGGAATAGATTGAACATAGACTTCATAGAACAAGAAAAATTGAATAAAGTCATTATTCGTCATTACCCGTTGATCTTCAGTTGCACATTGATCAGAAGGCAAAATTGAGATGTTATGTATTCGAAGATCTTCATCACCATCAATAATCGTCAGGTGCATTGAACCAACATCAAACTTGAAAACTTTAATTTTACGTAGAAAATACAAAAAAAAAACAAAAAGAGACGCATTCAAATGAATTTATATAGAAGATACATACTTGCCAGTGAAATGGCTGAAAGTATCAGACAATTTGTTATAAAGTGGATAGATTCATAAGTACCCCCAGATATATCTATGTACATATAAGCATTTGAGGATTGAGGGTGGACTGGCTGCATTTAGAGATCGGAAACTGAACATTCATCTTGTGTTGCATATGAATATGGTCTATGTAGCTCGTTTGGTGAATTATAGGTTAAAAAAGGCATCACTATATATAGTTAATGATAAATTTTTAACCTAAAAATACAAATTTTTTTATGAAAATATATCTTTAAACATCAAAAATGTAGGTTTTATGTTAAGTTTTGTAATAATAAGGATAAAAGTGTACTATGTAGACTACTTTTAGACACATTTGAAAAAAAAAGTTTTTTTTTAAATATACTTTGTGATCTACTAATTGAGATGTTGCGAATTGTAACTCCCTCTCATCACCATATCTCTCTCTTTCTCTCTCTCTCTCGCTCGCTCTCTCTCTAGCTTTCCTTATATCTCATTCTCTGTTCCCTTTCTTTTCTATATAAATCTCTCCATATTTATTCTTCTAACTTGCTCTCTAATTCTCTCTATATCTCTATGTTAATTTGGAGTTTCAAGTTCTTATGGAAATGCCATATAGATTCACAACATAAGGCTGATGATGTCATTGTCCGAGGGAACTACAAATTAAACTTGCTGTCAAAACTAGAAAGATGTAAGTATAAGAGTGTCAGATATAGAAAGATGATGTCTAATGTGTAAAACTAACAAAAAGCTTTTGAATTTTTTCCGGAAATTATGTTCCGGTTAATATGCCTATTCTACTTAAATTTTTCGAAAAAAGAAGAAGTTAAAGGCTTAAAATTTGAAAATTTATAAATAATATACAATATGATATTCATAAATTGCAGATATTTTGATCTTAATAAAGTAAAAGTGAACTTATTGGCCTATGAAACGGATTGATTTTCCAAAGGTTTAGAAAGGATAATTTAGGATTTTGATAAGTACATATACGATTTAGATGATGATGATGTATTGATATTATCAATAAAATGATTATAATTCTATTTAAAAATAAAAAAAATTGCTGTGTGTAGAAGCAAACAACTCTTAAGGTTCTGCTCTGGTTACAAATCTAAAGCAGGGATTATGTGTAAATTGAAGAAAAAGTGAAGGATTACTCAAGACGATCAAGACATTTGTGATATTTTCGTCGTAATGAGCAATGGTCATTCAGTTTTCGTTGTTTTTTTCTGTCATTTATTTGATATTTATAATCAGCATTAGGAACAAGTTGATATATAGTATGATACAGATGTTATAACAACGTTTTTTCTGGATATACATAGCTTGTCAACGAAATGTCAAAAGTTCCGTCAAAACGTGAAATAGTGTAGGTAGATGGCCTTAAATGGGTTAAAAAGAGTAATCCTTTTTAGGATGATACATGAGTGATAGGCGAGGTTTTGCTGCAAATTAAAATTCTGGCAAAGAGGTAGACATGGATGAGAGTAAGATAGAATGAAGTTGAGAAAAAGAACTAGATGAACAGAATTTGTATGAGAATGAGAGCATAGCGGGATGAGCAACAGCGTGGAGATCGGTGAGAGCTAACGCAATATGAGTAATCGAAAAAAATGGTTGATAATCCTCAAAAATATTTTTTTATCATTTGAATTCTATTTGAGTGAATCAATCGTCTACAATTCTTGAATTAGGTTTGATGAATAGAATGAATAGAGTGCAACTTGCCTGAAGTTGACTCAAGCCCATGGAAAATCTCTGAAATTGACATTTTCACAGAGATGATCATGATATGGAAAGATTAAAAAAATATTAAAATAGCGCTGAGATAAAATAAAAATAAAATCGGAAATGAACAGAAGAATCTGAATAAATAGCACGTCGAAGGAGAATATCAAAAATCTTTCCTATCATATTAACGTCAGAGATAGAAGCATTATGAGCTGCCAGAACAACCCATTCTATCAGGAATTTATCTGATGATGTCAAAATCAAAGAGATTATAAATTAAGGATAGCAAAAGAGTAGAAAAAGCGACCAGCTGGACGATGGAACAAAATATTTTCTACGAGTTTTTTATAATCTGAGTTGCCATTTTTTTCCTGTTAGGTGTGTATGAATATATTCAACGTCATCTTTAAATATATTTGTGTAAAATAACATTAATTCAATAATTATTAGTAGACATTAACATAAATTAATTTTTATGCATAATTATTGAATAAAAATATAGAAATATAGAGAGAAGAGAGAATGAGCTATGAGATTCGGAATGAAATCAGATCTATTCATTGCGAGTAAAGAGAGACTACTACAAGTCTCTTGGAATCTTGCACATTACTATTAAATGTTATAATAAATAAATAAATATTTTCCCACAGCTATTCTGTACATGATGAGTACGTTCAGATTAAACGAGTATCAGTTAGGCGAGCTTTCAGCAAGCAGTTCAAATCAGAAAATTAACTGAAAAAGAATGCATCTAAAGTCTCAAATGCAGGCATCGACTAAACAAATTAGATAAGACTAAGATATTTTTCTGTATATTGCTTTGAGATAAGAAAACTACTTCAGAACGTTGTACAAGAACATTAAATTCCATATTTTCAACCTAAATATTCTATATGTATGTTGGTGCTAAAAAAACTATAATATAATCAATGGCATTAGATAATTATCATTGAACATGAAATAAGATATTTTTTCAACTTAGAGTAGAAGCTAATTTGAAAAAAAAAACTTTATTAGAACATAATGGGGCCAATACTATGAACTATCGTGATAACCAAATTATTATTTTGCATCATTAGCATATTAAATAATTTCATTTTTATTTACATGCTTCAGCAATTCGGTTGCATTTTATTCAATTCTCAAACTCTACGACTCGCTTAAGGTGTTATGTTTAGTTAAGGAATCATGAAAGTTTCAGTAGTCACAAATATGAAACTATGAAAATAAAAAAAGTTGAAGAGGCAAGAAGTTTGAAACGAGATGAAACATGGTAAAAAAAAGAATAGAAGGATAGAGATGGAAGCAGGCAACAGATCGAGCATGAGTTGAAGATAACCCACAAAAGCCTTGAGGATGAGCGACACCCAGAGTCGGATTCCCAAGTTGAGACCCGGATGGGGTCAAATGGCGCTCGAATGCAGCGACATCCGACAATCTCATTAGGAGTAAAAGATCCGACGGAAGGCAAAGAAGATTCAGAAAAGATAGAGGATGATACTGGGAAAAGAAATAAATACCAGATAACAATTTGATCATAAAGATGAAAAATTGATCAAATTCACCGAAGTTTCAGCTTGAGTCAAGTCATTGAATGGGTTTATAGAAGAGGCTTATTATCAAAGTTCGTTCAAGTTTAGAGATCATTAGGTTTGTTAGTCAAACTGAATAGCGACCTTCAGAATGAATGGGGAAATTTTGCTGAGTTTAAAGAGCAGATGATATATCAATTTGTTCAAAATCTGGTTAATATGAAATACCAAAAGAGGATAGAGAGGGAAGAGAGAGAGAAGGGAGAAAAACATATATGTATATGAAGCAATGGATATAAAAAGAAAAAAAGAGAAAAAGAATTAAGCATAGATCGTAGATAACCAAGAAGAAAACGATATAACACACTAGACATTAAGTAACTATCGACATCAGTAAGAACCAATGATGAAGTCCACATATACCAAGACTGAGAATTTCCAAAAAGTTATATCTGTTCGCAACAATTTGTTTCAAAATTGTTAATAAGTTTAATTAAAATAAGTAGGAAGGAAAAATGTTGAGAGAAAGAACAGTGATTCTTTCTCAAGCCGTGATAAAAAATCATATTTCTTGAGAATATAACAAAGTAAAGATAATGAAATTTCATAATTCTACAAAGTAGCTTTTCATAGCCTGATGTCTTCTTCGCCTTCTCGTGTCAAAGCCACGTTTTGTTTTAATTACTTCCGTATGTAGTTCTTGGAGAGGTCCGCATCCTCTGAAGTGTAAGCGGCATGTCTTCATGATCGAGACTACCACTAAAAATTCAAAAAGACATAATAATTAAACTACAGGATAGACATTGTGTAGTTATAATTGGTGAATGTTGTCACTTCACTATAAACATATTCAATGAACAAAATCTCTACGACTGTGCTTTAGAATAAAGGAAACAGCAATGAGAAATGTGCTAAAAGTATAATGACGAATTTCAAGAAAATACTTTTTAAATTGATATTTTATTGCAAAGCCCGTCGTTTATAAACATTTGAAGAATGATGACAGTAGTGAAAATATGACAGATAAGCCCGATATAATAAAATCTATGAATATTAGATAGAAGGTAAGTAGAAAGATGGAGCAAAAGAGATTAGAAGACATATGAAAGGATTAACAGAATCCAGGGAACACAATCCTCTGTATAACTGCCATTATATAACAAGTCTGTGGCCATTCTGGAGGAAAAAAAAAATGAAAAAGCAATTAGTAGTAAGTATATATATATATATTTTTCGTATACATTTGAATTATAATTTAAAGGATACGAAGAGTTAATAACGAATTTTTGAGTGACAAGCAATCTTTTATCCTCGGTGATACGTGGGATGAGCACCACACATTCCTTGTAATTCGCTCACTGAGTGACAAGTGCTGAAAACATTTTTTTCAAATTCATCATATGCAAATGAAAAAAAAATTATTTGGGCTCTCAATGGCGCATACAACTGACCGGCAACTCTTTCTGCAGTTTTCTTGCATGAATTCTAGCCAACAGAGTCCGCGGGATGAGTAGAGAGGGCATTGAGTGGCGAAATCAGAACAAGCTGAAAACAAAATATCATTTCCATTCATAGAATTCGGAAATCGTTGTTGAAATCGTCCTGATAGAAATTATAGAAATGCTCACAATTGTTATCGTTGTATGGAGTACATACGCAAGAAGCTTGGCACATCTTGTGCATAATCGACATCTTAGCTTGACAACTGAAATGGGTGAAATGCGACACAGTTAACTATTTTTGAAACACATACCCTCCGTTTTGAGCCCAAACACGACAGCACTTATTCTCGTTGAAGCACTTTCCAGTCTTGCCGATGTTATGTGAAGGCATAGGAGGATGTGGAACAGGTCTGGGTGCATCAAATGCTAAAGATTCTACTAAGTTACTATTCCGATATGAGCTTTACCTGGTTGCGAGGAAGGTGAGCTAACGGTAGCATGAGAATCTCCACAAGCCTGAGCTCTAGTAGAGGAGCACATTCCACATTCTCTTCTACAGTTCTCAGCCATCCAATCAGCATGATTGCTACATGCTCCTTCTTTCTTGTATAATTTACAGAGCTTGTGACGGTTGACGCAAGCTGAAGTTGGCGAATATGATAACAATTTCAACAAAATTCACTAACTATCTTGTAGTTTGTAATCGGTTGGTTTACATTGGCCACAACTAGCTGGACAAGCTACAGACATAACGGCAGCGAACTGCTTCTTCTTACATTCGCCCTTGGCAGCCCAACTAGCGCAACATGGATGATTATTATAACAACGCTAAAATTATAACCTTTAGCATTGAATCCTGAATACATAGCAAACCTCCTCAGATTTATAATTTACAACTGGATATTTGTTAATAGGTTTGTGAGTATCTCTCTGTAACAATTTCAACGTCGTACGACTTCTGGACAAACTTACAGCTGGAGCGCGACAATTTCCGAATTGTGTTTGACTTGTGCTACTGCAAACACTTTCGAAACAAGGATCAATATCTAAATATATTTTTGCAAAACAATAAATTTAGGTTTGTCTTACTTCCAACTCTGCGGCAAAGTCCGCCTGGCTTTATCTTAGAAACACAACGACGTAAGTTGGGGTTACAGAAAAGATACCTAAATGAATATCAAATTATTACGTACACGTCTTTGCAACATACTTTGATCCTCCACAATTATTTGGATCATTTCCACAGACTGGTCTATCTTCATAATCATAGAGTTCGTCAGTATAGAGATTACTTAGTCCATCCTCAACAACAAAAAGTCTGAAAGGTAATGCGTCGAATTCACTCTAGGAAACAATAAGTACCTGAAAGGAGTTAACACAGCATTGATTCGATGGTTGTTGTTGTAGCAATTGGTACGGGTATTGTATTGAGTATCACGTTGATTTCTTGTCTGTCAAGTATTTTATGTATCACTTTCATGTTTTCAAATGTATGTAGATACCTGTCTTAATTGGCGATAATCTTCCCAAACTTTGTCAACATAAGCATGGTGAAGGAAAAAGATAGGATCGTTAGTTGAAGTGGTAGTAGTTTCCATATGTCCACCAACCCAAACGTGAACATCACCATGTCTAAACTCGAGTGCTGATCTATTGTAATTACAAGACTGAAAAATGCAAAAATTAACAAAAATTCTACAATCTTAAAATACCGCAAGACTTCCTCCAGAAGTAGCGGCCAGAACGTTCTCAACTTGGTGATAACGGACAGTATCCATCATATCTTGGTAACGGAAAACAGTAGTCTGTCCATTCCATTGATCAAGACGTCTACGCACGCTTCCCTAAAAATGTATTTAATTACATTCGGTTCTGGATTCATGAAGAACCTGAGTTCCGGAGAATCCTCCAAAAAGACCATCATTTAGAATGCCGTTAAGAACTGAGCCCATCAATTCATTTGAGAACATAACTAAAACACCGTTGATAAATATAAAAACTCAATTTAACATACTTGAATTAGATGGAGAATTGCTAATGCTAAGTCGAATATCATCATCAAGAGTGGAATCCCAGTATGGCAAAGCCATATTAGCATATGGATAACGTCCGTTTACTTGAATAGTACGAACACCAATTTCTAATCTCTTAATAAACTCTCTGTGCCATGGTAAGAACGCTGGTCCAGAGTGAGCACCAGGAGATGTTGAGGTACTTGAATGCCACCCAGACAATGTACGATAAATTCCATTAGTACCGGCAATAGAACGGAAAGCAGATGCATATCTAATATTAAATGAAATAATGTGGAAAATAATAATTTTTCTCTTACGCGTTTCTTTCGTCATCGGACAACATACGGAATTCTCTACGTCTAACTTTACGCATGACTTGACCATCTCTCAAACGACAACCAGCAGATGAGTAGGAAGCTCCTGAACAATGGTAAAAACAAAGATTTTAAAACAAATAATATTGAACCTTCCATGAAGTTGCAAATGCATTGAATAGTCAAACAATCATAAACATCGGAAGGTAAGGCTGGTCCATTGGCAGCTAAAACTGGACCAGCACCTAAGCCTCCAATTGATGGCAGTCTGCTAGTCGAGAATATGGGATCAATTTTCTGTAAACCAAATACAGTTTACTGATCAGATGATAATATTCAAACCTTTGACATAATTTCCCAGTTGTTAATATTATTACAAGTCAGCTTCTCTGCAGGTGTTAAGTCTCCTGCTAAACAAGCTGCAGATTGAGCTCGCACAGAGCTCAAGTAAGACACACATAACGCGAGCCCAAGTAGAAGTCGCATACCCTATAAGAAAACGATAAATTAAAATTAAACAAACATCAGCGCTCAAGCAATTCGACAAAAGGCGCATAGTGACGAAGTGACTGAGTTTTAAGGCATTATAAGAACAGCGGGCGTAAAAACAGCTTTAACTTTGATTAATTGGTTGTAGTAAAAGATCTGCTTCACGCACGTAGCCAGTAGCTGATAAGTTGTCTGATACGGTAACAAAGTCTCCTCGGTCCAATGGTTTCCATAGTTGACATACTTAGGCTTGACCTACTAACATCAATGAAAGCTCGCAGTGAGATACATGATATCTCGGGCTTATCTGTCTCAAAGAAACGATAGTAATATATGATAAACGAATTACTTACTTCTTTTAGCCAGCTGTCATCACTCAATCATCGTCTGAAATTTGAGTTCCTCTTTCGTACAAATTAAAACTGATGTTAATCAGTTATGATATAATAGCGATTAGTCCGCCAAATGCCGGTCAAAAGACTGTCTATGTCTATTTTCATATCTTCCGCAACGATCTTAACTGCAAGTTAATAACTGATAATTATTAAATATACTCTGCAAAAGGATATATTAAATATCTTTAAAAGCTTCTCACACACAAACTTGAACTTTATAAAAAAACTGCTATGCTCAACCTGTCTGGTCTGTTTACTGTAAAATGAAATGAATTCACGTGAAAACCGCGAATTTAAATTTATTCACACACAATATTGGGCATAATTTTTTTTGAAAAATCTTGTGCTTTCTTGCTAATTTATTGCTCAAGAAATATATTACGAAAGAGAGCGTGATGAGGCCATATAAAACAAAATGGTATTGTATTGATCGGTTAGTTTAGTTTGTATTTTTCTTGTAAGTTCGAAAATATGTTTTATGTGCAGAAATATTTTTGTTTATTTGGTTATAGGGGGTTCAAGATGTTTGGCGATAAAGTATTTAAAATTAGTGATTTTTTTCTGTTTCATTTTTATTAATGATACCACAACCTTTTATTTAATAGACTTCTAAATGAGTTACAAATTTTCGGTTTAGGCATACGTATACTAACACACAATATTTTTAAATGTCTAAGTACGCCATTGTACTAGACAAATGCGATCAAAACCGAAAGGTGGGCAAAAAAAACAATGCTGGGATTAAAATTAGAACCCCATTGGTTTCAGGCTTTAATATATATTTTTGGAGTCAGGCCTAATGAAGAAAACAAAGCAGTTGTATTTGATGTCCCTGATTATTTGAGGGATCGTATATCAGTTGGAGATTCTTTTGTCGAAGAAACATTGTGTGGCAGAAATGGTACTCAAAAGCTCATAAAGCCTTGTACTCCCATTCGAAAAACTATTGCGAACTCTGCTAATAATATAAAAGTTTGCATGAAATTCGTTTTTCTCTTCCAAACTTAACATTTTTTTCAGATAAAAGCATTGTTACATGTGCAATTACAAAAGATTAACAAACTCTCCACCATAACCAGTAATATAGTTTTTTCAAAAGATTTTGGATCTATAAAAATTCCTTCATCTCTCATACCCACATTGAAAAAAATTTCAACGCCGAATATTTTAGCCGATATTGAAATGTTTGTGATCTTTTAAATATTTTATTTATTTAAATATTTTTTTGAAATACAGAAATAATCGACAAGGTTGCTGGTTTTCAAATATTGTCAGTTGGCAGATAGCCGAAGACAGTACTATTTTAGAAGTGCAAAATTATCAAGAAGAGCTGGTAGGTTTAGTCTGAAACAGAAAATAAATGCTTTCGTTTTTTTTAGGACCCCCCATATAGATTAGATGAAAGTTCTTTAATTTGTGGACCATATGCAGGCGTTATTGTTGACACAACTCCAGGTGCTGGATTTATTTGGAGCCCCACTTTAGGTTAGTCCTATTTTTTTTTGATAGGTTTGAATATTTTTAGTTGCCATAATTGAAACTAATGATAATCTTCGCCCTGGCATGTGGTATGAGTTTACAGTTAGGTATAATATGAAATCTCACAACAAATATAGTAACTATGTTTTTTTAAAGAATTGGAGAAAATTGTACAGAATTTCCAATAATGACCAAGTATTACGCACACACGTTCACCCTTTTGAAGAAACCTATACTTCCAACGATTACTCCAAATGAGCATAAGCCAACCATATCGGTATATCGAACTAGTATATGTTTTAAAAAATTTTTATTATAGTTTGAAGTTACTGGACAGATATGTAGCAATGATAAAGAAAGATATAATTATTTAAGAACAAACCAATTAGGAAATATTTCTTGTGGATTGTCATCCTGCCCTGGAGTGTAGGATATGATTTTATTTTTCATCTTATACTTCAGTTCCAGTTCTTCGGTTGCTTATGGCGAAGAAGTTTGTGCTCATTTGTCATTGATCAAAAATGACACCGAATTAGCTCTTCGAATTGATCGAATCGAAAAGGTGTTCTATCTTAGGTTTTCCTGTTTCATCTGCTCTGATTTAGACAACAGATCACGAAGTTGGAATTGTGGTCAAGAATGATAAAGGGGATCTACGAGTTTCCGTTGGTCATTTCTTGTACACAATTGCTCCTCATACTCGGCAATTTTATGATATGATAGAGCCTGGTGATATTCTCGAGCTCCGTAGTTGGTAATACTAAAATCTATAATCTATTATGTATAATATGATTTGTTTTTTAGTTATAGAAACAGCGAAGAAAAACGTGTTTTTTCTTATTCGGTATTCGGAAAAGAGGGAGTTTCTACTATTGCAAATAATGTGTACGAGGTTGTTAATACGGTATTCCGTTTAATTAATCTTTTTTGAGTTTTAGGGTACTTTTTCACTTGTTTTCTGTACATCAATCACAATTTCGGACCAAAACTATAATCTTTTTCAAAGCACATGTGGTCTTAAATTTGTTGATTTCGGTAATAACCTTCTGAACAGTGAACAACCTCAAGTAGCTATTGTCCGATGGTAATTGTTATCAACAATTTGCAATTTAAACACCGTTTTAGGAATTCGAATACGGAAAATCCTCAGTGGCAAATATCGCTAAAAGGTTTTCATCGGGGTAACAAGCAATCTAAAACTGTTTCAACATATCAACCCCTTCAATCAGAAAATAATTTTAATAATAATAATAGATTTTTGAAGTCAAAACCAAAACCGTAGTTGATTCTTCATTTTTTTAAAATAATTAATAGATTTCTAGCTCAGCACGGCCTGGATCCAGTGGGGAAGTTGTAACTTCTGCTAGTCATATCCGAGAGTAAATTGTTCAAATAAATTTGCAACGTTAATATTCATCTTCCAGCGTTCTAACTCATCGAGATTGTTTCTGTCAAAAACGCCTGTTTGAAGTTTTATCTAAGAAAACCCCGAATCATGAAGTGGAAAATGTAAATCTAAATCTCTCAATCATATATATGAAAGAATACACTTTGAAGGAAACATCGTATCGACAAAAATTGCTTGCTGTTGGTATGCATGAACACCAAGGAGGCATAATTGTTGTAACATTTTTTGTTTCATCCGTTTTGTGGGTTGGAACCACCTTTATCACTGCTATGTTTGGGTTTGGAATTGAAACTTGATAGAAGCTTCTAATTTATTTTTAAATATAGGCCTGGTTATGGAGAATTGCCTCGTGAATTTCAAGTTGGCAAGTGGTATCAGCAGATTTTACAAAGTATCAAGGTTTAGATAAATAAAAAAACGTTGTTAAAATGAAATTCCATTCAAGGGGATCAGAACAGAGAGACGAATAAATTTAAGAGTGAAATATGGAGAAGAATGGTCCCCTGTAGATATAGTTCCAGATGAACCTAGTATAACACATGTTATTGAAAATAATGGCTTCAGAGTAGTTAACGTATTTAATTTTTTTTCATTTTTTAAATTTAAATGCATATTATAGACTCTGATTGAATTGAAACGTTATAATAATAAGTATGATGTTTTTGGAATTCATACTATTTTGCATAATAACACATTTGGAAATGTGATTTGTTTCGGAGAAGATCATGTGAACTATAGTACTTTATTGAGTTTAACTTAATTTTTACAGTATTGTGATGACATTGATGATGACGTTGATCAGGTCACTTATTCTGGTTATGTGGAGCCTTTATCGAAACCATATAAACTGGGAAAATTTGTAATTTTATGGAGAGTTGTGCGTAAATTAGAAGTTATACAGGTTGACCTCACTGGAATGTAGATAAAAGTTTACATTTTAGACTATTCCACGCGTTCAAACCAATAATATTGAGACAGAAGCAAGACTTTTGTGGGATGCTGGAGATTTCCTACCGAAGGAACGACTAGTGGTAACCATTTAAATTATATATGGAAGTTAATCATTTTTTAGGATATGGAAACTAATGAAACAGAAGTAAAACAGAAAGAAAGGAAAAAGAAAGAAAAGAAAATGTGTCAAAAATATGAAAATCAAGATAGAGTATTTTCTTAAGTTATAACCAAATCTTATAAGTCATTTCTAGATATCGAAGATCGATCGTATTACTCATTTAACTGAATGCTTCAGCATTATCGAAAAAAATATTGATATATTGAATTCTATTAAGAAGGACGCTGGAAGTCTTTATGTCAGTTATATTTCTTGATTTTAGGCAGTTTTTTACCCGACTCCCCCCTCCCCCCCCCCCCCCAATTTTTCACGTAATTGCATATATTTTATTTAAAATAGTTTAAATTAACGAGATGCTCAAAATCTCAGTATTTAAATCCACGAATATCTAAAATCGACCTAAGTGGGAAGTGGGGGGGGGGGGGGAGTAATGTAGAAATCTCCGTTTAATATTAAGCAGTACAGGCTACTACAATGTGTGAGTTTAACAACAAACTACGAAGGAAAAGCCAGAGAATTGTTATTGGAGCGAAGTTTCTTTTCAGTATTCTTTCTCATGAAAATTGCTCTATTGCGTTGAAGGTCAGTATACTTTTGCTTTATAGCTATATATTTTTATCAAGATTATGAACGAAGACGACTTTGCATTTTTAAAAGCAACACTCGAAGAGCATTATTCTTATTTAGTCAATTTACCTGGTATAGACATTAGTTATCTTTTAAGTGTCTCGTCTTAATTTTTTATGAATCGTTTTTGTTTATTGATTGTTGTTTTGTTTTCGTAGGAAGCTTTTTAAAATTTTGAAGATGATATTTAAGGAATTACGTTTATTTTGAATAGTGTTTTTGTATGACTGAATTGCAACGTTTTGAGAAAAAGTACTTTATAGTTAAGAATTGAACACTTTAACCAAAATAATAATAACATTGAAGAATGGGATATCCCAATGGTTACCTGCATTTGTGCATGCTACAATTCCCTTAATGTCATTCCTGATAGTATTAAAAGAAAACGTTGGAGTTGTTGATAAAGAATTTAAACTTCCTAGCGGAATATTTATTTATGTGCAATTGAAGTGGGGCTACCAAGTTATGATATAATATTTAAAAAATGATTTCAGGCGTAATAGTATAACTAGCATGAGACATAATAGTAATTACCATGTTGTTGCTTGGAAACACATGGAAAATACTGAATGTTTAAACGTCCGCACTGCTAATGGGAACCATTTGGTAAATATATTTGATTAATCTAAAAAGAAATACATTTAACTTATGGATCAAAACAGAAGTTCAGTTTCTACGTAATGGTCCCAAAGGAGTTGCCATTTTTGAATCCAAGGAATTAGGTTTAATTTAATTTTTAAAATTTTCTATTAATATTTTTTAGGGGATGTTTACGATATATATAAAGTTGCTACTGGTGAAAGATTCGGTAAATATACCTGCTGGGTATATCCAGGTCGATCAGAAAGACTTGGACTCAGAAATGTTTTCGTTTTGAGTGAGGTGCTCCCAAGAATTACAGAATCAATTACTATATATTATCAACCATTCAATATTTTTTAGATAGAAAGTGATAGACACTATCAAGGTATTGTGTATGGTGCTCCTGTTAGAGGACGATCACCTGTATATTGTCGTGATTTTAAGTCAGAAAATCTTATTATAATTGGCAGGTATTGTTTGATTATTATATAATAAAATAACATGCAAATGTTTTACAAACTTTTAGACAAAGCATGATAGGCAGTGTAATTAAATTTCAAAAAACTAAGAAACGCGATGGTTGCACAGTAATTCACGATTATATGCGTGAAAAAGCCATTTATGATTTCCGCGTAACTCAGAACGAAGCTGAGGTCTTTGAGCTTACTGTTTACAGAATTTATAAACTCTTTTTTTGGCTTTCAGTTCTGTATTTCCGTCAAACATTCAGGGCCAAATCTCTTTTATCACGAACTCTTTGAAATAGCTCCAAGCAACATGAATTTTCAAAAGTATAAGTATGTTTATTTCTTCATATTGGTACCAAAGCTTACTTTTTTTGTAGCTTAGAACATGTTTGGATCAGAAGAGACTTTTCTTCAAGACAATGGATTTTTTCTGAAGTTCAAGGCTTATCCAAGTTTGATATGCAAACGTATCTTCGTACAGAAAGGGACAAGGTATTGCTTAGTTATCTTAATGCTATACATATATATGTATGCTCAGACAATATCAAAAAGGTTAGAAGAAGATTCTTCTACAGATGATGGCAAATTTAGTGATGAAGACGAAGAACTATCGGTAGTTAGTTGTATATACAATTGTTCACAATATTCATATGAGGTTTAAGGTTGCACTTCATCAGGAGCCTTCAGAAATACCTGGAAGAGAAACACCAACCATCGAAAATGCCGTTCAAGAATCAAAGAAGGTATTACACACACACACGCTTAAGTTTTTTAAAAAACGTATTTTACAGAGAACTTTTCACGAGCTACTGTTAGAAATCGCCGCGAATGAAGAAGTTATGAAAATTGTACAGCAAAGAAGTGCAGAAGCTGCTAAAATGCTAAGAGCAATGTAAATACGAAAAAAAAAACATTTGAAAGAAGAATCTATAATGTATAAATTTTTTTTTAATTTATGGTATTAATTCAATGGTATTTGCTGATTCGTATTTTTGAATATAATATTGGTTTCTTTTTATTGATATAGCTTTTAAAGATTTTCCATATATAAACATCTTAAACCAAAATGTCCAGTGAATCTTATATGGTAATAACATTGTTCTGTTTCTAATAGTTTATGGTTTTTCAAGGATAATGATATAATTATTTGGCATCTTGGAATTGTGCTACGTCATTCGATTTTCATTTTTCATACTCGAGAGTTTAAAACTACTCAGAGATATAATGGTTATTATTGTTATTCTGTTTTTAAAATCATAACAGATATTTACAGAATTGGAGTTATACCTTTTGGTGGAAGTGGATATGTGTGATATCTAGTATATCTCTCAACTAACATTTTATTTTCAGAAGATATCCTGATATTGTAGTAAGAAAGATAGATCCCCTAAGTTATCATTATCCCATACCTAAAGTATGCCAAATTGATTATGATAGAGAAGATATCTTTGTGGGTGTTTTTTTCTATATCTCGAATTATTTCAATTTCAGTTAAATGTTCCTCCTTTTTCTTCTATAGATAGCAGGAAGCTGATACATCCTTTACTAGGTATATCATTCTTTTTTAATCAATAGTTACTAATTGAGAGTTTAGGAGAATTAAGAGTAAGCCCTGATGTCAATATTACAAATCATTTTAATGTTCCGAGAAGTAAAATGCTAATAAATTTTGATCAAAAAAATGTTATACCAGAAATTATATCGCTTGAGGTTGCAGTTTGTTTTGTCGGTTTGACTCAAAAGAACGCTTTTATTATAGGAAGCTTCTCCTTCGTCGAAATTAAAAAATTCTTGGGATTTCTATTCTAATAATGGCTGTAAGAAAAAGGTATATATTTTTTCTTAGAAGAAAAAAAACCTACTCTTTAAGTTATGTCACCGTGATTTAGCATGCTATTTGCTTGATGATCGGGAAATTCGAGCATCCATTGAAGAGAACATGTACGACGTGTATGTTGTTCTCTGTGATAAGATTTTTTCTGGTGAAACTACTTAGCAAATTTATATTTATTGTTCATTTACATTGTCATAATATGGTAAACTACATAATCCACAGGATTTTTCTATACAAGTTTTGCATAAAACATTTTTATACACTGGCCAATTCGGTAATGTATGCTGCAAAGAGTTTCATTCCCTCGATGTAGTTTCGAACATCAATCTTCTCATTTTGAGCATGTGGGTTATCATCAGAAGCTCCCATAGGGAGTAATAACACTGGTACTCCTGCCAGGTCTTGGAATGTAATAGTTATGGGGATGGATCCTCCTTCACGTGTAAAATCTGGTTCAACACCATAAACTTAAACTGAAAGTTTAGAACGGGCCCATGGAGGTTCTTACCTTGCTTAATAGCCTTAGTAGCAGCTTGGAAATTAGCACCTTTAGGGTCAGTTAACCAAGATTTTCCGGAATGGAATGCTTGAGGACTGAAAAAAAAGTAACTTTGAATTATATATATATATATATATATTTACTCGAAGGTATTTGGTGAATTTCTTTGAGTCCATAGAGTTTTCAAATGCTCGACAACAAGCTGATCAACAGCCTCTGGAGTCATATTGGGAACAATTCGAATACTGAACTTTCCGATAACATTAGCAGGAATGACCTGAAGTACATTGATAACAGTACAAAAACAATTCAAACAAACAGTTTTAGCACCAGCATCGCTGAAAGCTCCTTCAATACCATGAAGAGAAAGAGATGGATGTCTCCATCTGTTCATTAGGATATCAACCTTATTATCAGACAAAAGACAAGCGCTTGTAGATTTCCTGAATCAAATAAATATATGTTAAGCTTTTCCGAACCCTTAACACTCACTGATAAGAATCCACACAGAAATCAATGTTCTCATACATCTTTCTTTCCTCTTCCGTCAAAGGAGCAATCATCTCTTCTAAACCAGGGATGTTTGGTTTTCCACCTTTGTTCAATTGCCCCATAATCCAAATAAGATCATCTAAGGGTTCGTGGATAAGTCCTCCATGGAGTCCAGAGTGTAAATCACTTGATGGACGAGAAACAGTGACTGTGAAGTAGCAAATTCCTCTGAAAGAATAACTTTAAATGTTTTGAAAAGGTTTGCAAGTGCATTGGGAAGTGTCATAAAAGTGGAAAATTGATTTAGTACTTCCAAATGGTCATTTCTTGGTATTGTTATCAGTCATTTCCTTGCAACTGATAAATAGATTTGCAACTGGCTAGATAAGAAGATTACGTCTTTACCTTAACCCGTAGGTTAAACATGGCTTCTTAGTTCCTAACCAATAATTGTCAGAGATACAGACGAATTCAACATTTTTCAAGAATTCTTGTCTCTCAACCAGCATTTCCTCCAAGCCAATTGATCCACTTTCTTCCATACATTCGAAGACAAACTAAAAATTTCAAACAGATAAATATTTAAGAGGCCTGACTAAAACGTACTTTGATGTTAATGGGGATGTCAACTCCATTAGTTTGCATCGCTTCAATAGCGTTAATCCACCCAAGAACAGGCCCCTGAAATAAGCCTGAATATTAATTGATAAAATTATACTGAAACCTTATCGTCGGTAGAACCTCTACCGCATAGTTTACCGTCAACTTCAGTCAAGGTGAATGGATCAGTATTCCATCCATCGCTCTAAATACATACTAAATTAAGAAAAATGGTGAGAAAATTACCTTTTTAGCTGGTTGGACATCAAGATGACCGTAAACGACCAAAGTCTTTTTCTTGGGATCAGCACCCAAAACTCCGAGAAGAACGGGTGGAAGTGGAGGATTATTGTGTCCTTCAACACTCAATGGAACGATTTCAGTTGTAGCTCCAATTTTTTCCAGTTGCTTCAAATTAATGCGATATAACAAAAATTTTAAAGGAAAATATTACTTTCTTAGTCCACTCAACCATTCTAACACATTCTGCTCTCTTTTTGTCATCAGCAGACACACTTTGGATGGCTACAGCTTCGGCCAAACGGTCAATATAAACCTTCTTATTGTTATCAATATACCTGGAATATAACGAAATGGAAAAGAAGTTAAAAGAGAAACTCACTTGAACACAGACTCGAGAACCATTTTTATTCTTTGGCTCAAACCTAACAGCACCACAGAATCAATTCTAATGTATAAGAGTAGGACGTCTCTAAAGTACGATGTAAGAGATAAGGTCAGCACTCTAATTGTTCAAAAGGGATAAATTCCTGATAGTCAGTAAAGCACGAAACATGATAAGAGAGCAAGTGTGAAAAAGGCAGGTTGCCAGTTAGATTTCATTATTGTAAGCTGAAAGAACGTTGTAGAGTTGAACATAGATCTAACGATTTTATGGGGTGGGAAAACGATTTCTGTGCTACTAGCATGATGACAAAACAGCTATTAAAATAGAATTATAAAACGTATTGCTTTCTTATAAAGCATTCTACACATCGTAAATCAATATGAAATTCCGTGAGAACGGAGAAACGGAACATCTGATGAACTATTTATTTATATTATTATTTATAAATTCTGTAAATATAAACATAGACAATGGTATAGTAGATGCCTAATTTCTCGTCAATAGGAAAACACCACGATGACGTCAAAGTAAGTAGTCTCTACTTTCAATGGAATAGCATGCCGAAATTTTTTTTTTGAATGATGATTTTTTTAAACAGAGAGTAATAACGTGTAACAAACTACAATGGACAAATGAAAAGGAATATAGATCCGAAAGTCCCGACCAGAATAAGAGGATTATGGCCGAAGCGAACAAAGAGCACGTCAAACTTTCAACACGATAAAAGTGAAAAGTAAGCATTGTTAAAAACATATTTTAAAAAAGTACTTACAGTTTATCAGCTTGTTATTCAAAGAAAACAATCAAAGTTATCAGTAATTGACTAATTATATACTTTTGCGAGAAATTAAAATAGAAAATGATGATGGTAGAGGAAGCAATGATGATTGCTTTTTTACACTTACAAGCAAAAACATGACCAATCATTATCTATTTTCAATTTTAAAAAATGGAATATCACATCGCTCATCATATGACCCCATTGGTATCACTTAACGGGTTATGTTCCTAACTCTCCCACTTATTTTATTTCTTTTTTTAGTTCGAAACTGAGAAACGAAATCGTAAAGTTTTATTTGAATGACCAATACACGTTTCCTAATTTTTAAATTACTCCCAGTTTTTTTCCGATTCTTCCGAAAGCATCTACAGCATGGTCAATATGCTCTGTTGTATGAGCAGCAGAAATCTGTAACGTATAATTATGTGTGATCAATGAAGTATAAAACACCTGAACACGAATTCTAGCCTTTCCCTTAGGCACTACTGGAAAACTGAAACCAATTACGTACACTCCCTCTCGAAGCATTTGATCTGCCATTTCGGAAGCAAGTCTGCATGATTCATTATTGATTTTTTTGTAATTATTCACATTGGTATCACCTGGCATCACCTAGAAGAACAGGGCAAATAGGATGGGTTTCACTACCAAGAACAGTGAAGCCTAAGCCGGTCATCTTAGTCCTGAATTTATAAACATTGCATCACTGTATTTGAAGTTCTAATTTGGTTATTAAATGGTTTAACTCACCTGAACCGTTGCACATTGGATTGAAGAGATCCGATAAAGGATGAATCATTCATCAACATGTCAAACACCTAAGCTATTTAGTCAATTTAGTCATATTCACAGATTGTAATAACCTCACCTGGATGCTAGATCCAACAATGCTGGGGGCTAGTGAATTCGAGAAGAGATATGGTCTAGAACGTTGTCTAAGCAAATCAATCAAAGATTTTGGACCTATAAGTAGAGAAATTTTCTTCTTTCACTCAATAATGCTAAATGTTTGCCTGTTGTGTATCCTCCCATAGCTCCTCCCAGTGCTTTGCCTAATGTAGAATTAATAATGTCAATTTTTCCTTTCATTCCCAAAGCTTCTTCGGTTCCTCTTCCAGTTTTACCAAAGAACCCAGTAGCATGACACTCATCGATAAAGATTAGAGCGTTGTACCTGACAATTTGAAAAATTCAATGAGTTTCGGGAATATTTCAATATACTTATCAGCAAGTTCTGAAATTTCTTTGAGTGGAGCTACGTCACCATCCATAGAGAAAACTCCGTCAGTGACGATAATACGATGACGAGAGCCTAGAGGGAGAAGATTTATTTCGGATTAAACTTAATAGAAATACAACTTACTTTGAGCTTCCTTCAACTTGATTTCTAAATCGTCCAAGTTCATATGCTTGTACCGTAGGCGCTTTCCCTTGGACAAGCGAATGCCATCAATGATAGAAGCATGGTTCAATTCATCGGAAATAATAGCATCTTCTGGTCCTTCAACATTTGAATTTCCTAATTTTTTCAATAAGATTCAGAAACTAACCCGCAAGTACTTCGAATAAACCTGCATTAGCATCGAAGCAAGCAGCATAGAGAATGGTGTCTTCAGTTCCATGAAACTATAAAAGTGAGTTCTTTATTCTCAATCAAATTCTTGAATACCTGGGCAATCTTCTGCTCTAATTGCTTGTGAATATCTTGAGTACCACAGATGAAACGAACAGAAGATAAACCTGCTCCATGAGTGTCCAAAGCCTTCTTACCTGCGGCAATTACCTGAGAGACAATGATTACGATATGCACTGCCCACCATATTTTACCTCTGGATGACTTGATAAACCTAAGTAGTTATTAGCACAAAAGTTAATAACTGGTTTATCACGTCCAGTAACTTTAACCAGAACTCCTTGCTTTCCCTCGATAACTCTCTCGTTTTTGAATGTTCCTGCCGACTAAAGAATAAGTTCTTAAAAGCAAACAACAAATAAGAATATACGCGAATGCTTTCAAGTTCTGAACGAAGATGACTATCTAACTGTTGACGACCAGTTGAATAAAATCTGGAAGATAATCTGGAAAGCATCTGAAAATTCCATCAATATGTGAACAATAGCTTTGGTTATATAAATACTAACAGAAATAATATGTACTTAGAATCCGAAATGAGGAAAATTTTTGAAAACAATATATGTGAGCAGAAAGTTTGAAATAAAAGACCTATGTGTACAATTGTCGTCACATCCACATACACAAGGATCATAACGACGGTTAGGCAGACAACGATCAATTGATGAATTCTGATGATAAGGACAGATATGTATGCTACACATTTCTTCTTATTCTATCAAATGAATTTTACAAAAATTTGTGACTGAATCTAGACACACATGTCATCAAGATTTAGTATGTGGCATATAGCAAAATGATTTCGATTATAATCTAATGATATTAATAATGATAATAACATTTCTTGCGAAAATTTTAAAGTTTAGTGCTTCTGAGAAATTCCCGAAAAACTTGTGGTTCTTAACAATAAGCTATCAGAAAGATTATTTGCATGAAAGTTGAAACTTTGAAAACAGTTGCCTCAAATCGATGATGAGGTCTTTAACATACACAGCAAATGTCAGAATATGATGTATCAGATATTGTAACAATTTGCAACTAAAACTTATCAATGACGGTCTTACAAAAAAACCGTGAAAGGAAGCCAATGATCTAAAATAGAAAACGTGTCTGTCCGTTTAACAATTTTCAAATTGTGTAAAGCAACTGATTCAGAATATGGAAGTATAAAACGTTCGAATATGAATAATTTATGTCAAATAAATAAAGATAACGAAGTCGCGATCACTATTTTCCATCTGCCTCCATCATATCTCCTTCTGCACCTCCTTCTACTTCGCCACCAGCTTCACCTTCGGTCATAGTACCACCTTCAACAGTGATTTCGCCTCCACTCATTTGATCAGATCCTGCATCATCTGCAGGATCTTCCTCTTCCTCCACACTTGTTGGTGGCATTTCTTCTTCTTCTTCTTCCATTTCTTCTGAACCTGAAATAAATATCTTTAGTAATGGCATCTTTAGTAATGGAAACTTACTTGGTGGTTTAGGAGAACTACCACCTCCACAAGCTTGAACTGCCAATAAAATGCAGGAAAGAATTGTAATTGTAAGTAATACTTTGGAGACCATATTATACGGATTGTTGATTTAGAAAAAATCAACGGTTTTTAAATCATTTTCGATCTGATTAAAATTCAAGCAAGTTCATTAAATACTAGTTAATCATTAGCTGCATTACTTCAAACATTCGATCTTTGTTCAGATATCAATCAGCTTTCTAATACTTTAATATGTGAAAATACAGTTGAAGCCCTCGTGAGCTTCATATAGTTGCAAAGGTTGTATGCAGGTAGTTCATTAATTTTTTTTGTAGTAATGTACCCGGTTGGTCGTGTTGATGTGAATCTATATTTTTCATAGATATCTAGATATGTTAAGAAAATACTACTTATGTAAGTTTTAACGAGAATGATATAACTAGCATATTACCTTTTAATAACCAGCTCGGGGCTATTTAAAAACACCATTTTTACGTCTTGAATCAAGGCTACTAATAATTCTAACAATTTAAGGAATAAACTTGAAAGCAATAAAATACTTGAAATACAAATCTGGAGAAATATTTCATTTGCCAATGATGCATCTCGTCTGCATTACCTATACTTCGACACAATGGTAGGAATATCCAGATAATATCTCAAAACTTCCAAATAAATAACAAAGTTTTGGCGTAATATCAGAGCTTCAAGTTTGAATATGGTTTTTTCTTATTTATTTCAGTTTATGATTAAGAATATTCCTAAGAAGTACCTTATTTTGGATGTTAAATGCTAAATTTCAAAAAATTTTCCTTATTTTGCGCTCTAACGCTAATTAAGTGAGGTGTGGGAGGGGCGTGCCTACGTGGAAAAGCGCATTGGCCAAAGCACTTGCAGCAAGTGTTACGATCTGATTTCGCAGTTATTTTGAACATAAAGAAATTACAATTCCTTTTTAGAATAAAAGTACGATTGTGAATGTCAATAACGTGTCCGTTTAACAATTTTCAAATTGTGTAAAGCAACTGATTCAGAATATGGAAGTATAAAACGTTCGAATATGAATAATTTATGTCAAATAAATAAAGATAACGAAGTCGCGATCACTATTTTCCATCTGCCTCCATCATATCTCCTTCTGCACCACCCATATCTCCTTCTGCCCCACCATCTGACATGCCTTCACCTTCGGTCATAGTACCACCTTCACTCTCACTCATTTGAGCAGATCCTGAATCGTCTGCAGGGTCATCTTCCTCCATACTTTTTGATGGCATTTCTTCTTCGTCCATTTCTTCTGAACCTGAAATAAATATCTTTAGTAATGCCTAAGTATATACAATAATTCTATTAGGAAACTTACTTGGTGGTTTAGGAGAACTACCGCCTCCACAAGCTTGAACTGCCAATAAAATGCAGGAAAGAACAGTAATTGTAAGTAATACTTTGGAGACCATATTAGACGGATTGTTGATTTAGCAAAAAACAACGGTTTTTAAATCATTTTCGATCTGATTAAAATTCAAGCAAGTTCATTAAATACTAGTTAATCCTTAGATGCATCACTTCAATCATTCAATGTTTATCCAGATATCAATCAGCTTTCTAATACTTTAATATGTGAAAATACAGTTCAAGAAGATTTAAAGCCTTCGTGAGTTCCATATAGTTGCAAAAGTTGGAATGGTGCAGCAAACCTGAATTACCTATTCTTTAACACAATGGTAGGAATATCCAGATAATATCTCAAAACTTCCAAATAAATAACAAAGTTTTGGCGTAATATCAGAGCTTCAAGTTTGAATATGGTTTTTTCTTATTTATTTTAGTTTATGATTAGGAATATTCCTAAGAAGTACCTTATTTTGGATGTTAAATGCTAAATTTCAAAAAATATTCCTTGTTTTGCGCTCTAACGCTAATTAAGTGAGGTGTGGGAGGGGCGTGCCTACGTGGAAAAGCGCATTGGCCAAAGCACTTGCAGCAAGTGTTACGATCTGATTTCGCAGTTATTTTGAACATAAAGAAATTACAATTCCTTTTTAGAATAAAAGTACGATTGTGAATGTCAATAACGTGTCCGTTTGACAATTTTCAAATTGTGTAAAGCAACTGATTCAGAATATGGAAGTATAAAACGTTCGAATATGAATAATTTATGTCAAATAAATAAAGATAACGAAGTCGCGATCACTATTTTCCATCTGCCTCCATCATATCTCCTTCTGCACCTCCTTCTACTTCGCCACCAGCTTCACCTTCGGTCATAGTACCACCTTCAACAGTGATTTCGCCTCCACTCATTTGATCAGATCCTGCATCATCTGCAGGATCTTCCTCTTCCTCCACACTTGTTGGTGGCATTTCTTCTTCTTCTTCTTCCATTTCTTCTGAACCTGAAATAAATATCTTTAGTAATGGCATCTTTAGTAATGGAAACTTACTTGGTGGTTTAGGAGAACTACCACCTCCACAAGCTTGAACTGCCAATAAAATGCAGGAAAGAATTGTAATTGTAAGTAATACTTTGGAGACCATATTATACGGATTGTTGATTTAGCAAAAATCAACGGTTTTTAAATCATTTTCGATCTGATTAAAATTCAAGCAAGTTCATTAAATACTAGTTAATCATTAGCTGCATTACTTCAAACATTCGATCTTTGTTCAGATATCAATCAGCTTTCTAATACTTTAATATGTGAAAATACAGTTGAAGCCCTCGTGAGCTTCATATAGTTGCAAAGGTTGTATGCAGGTAGTTCATTAATTTTTTTTGTAGTAATGTACCCGGTTGGTCGTGTTGATGTGAATCTATATTTTTCATAGATATCTAGATATGTTAAGAAAATACTACTTATGTAAGTTTTAACGAGAATGATATAACTAGCATATTACCTTTTAATAACCAGCTCGGGGCTATTTAAAAACACCATTTTTACGTCTTGAATCAAGGCTACTAATAATTCTAACAATTTAAGGAATAAACTTGAAAGCAATAAAATACTTGAAATACAAATCTGGAGAAATATTTCATTTGCCAATGATGCATCTCGTCTGCATTACCTATACTTTGACACAATGGTAGGAATATCCAGATAATATCTCAGAACTTCCAAATAAATAACAAAGTTTTGGCGTAATATCAGAGCTTCAAGTTTGAATATGGTTTTTTCTTATTTATTTCAGTTTATGATTAAGAATATTCCTAAGAAGTACCTTATTTTGGATGTTAAATGCTAAATTTCAAAAAATATTCCTTATTTTGCGCTCTAACGCCAATTAAGAGAAGTGTGGGAGGGGCGTGCCTACGTGGAAAAGCGCATTGGCCAAAGCACTTGCAGCAAGTGTTACGATCTGATTTCGCAGTTATTTTGAACATAAAGAAATTACAATTCCTTTTTAGAATAAAAGTACGATTGTGAATGTCAATAACGTGTCCGTTTAACAATTTTCAAATTGTGTAAAGCAACTGATTCAGAATATGGAAGTATAAAACGTTCGAATATGAATAATTTATGTCAAATAAATAAAGATAACGAAGTCGCGATCACTATTTTCCATCTGCCTCCATCATATCTCCTTCTGCACCACCCATATCTCCTTCTGCCCCACCATCTGACATGCCTTCACCTTCGGTCATAGTACCACCTTCACTCTCACTCATTTGAGCAGATCCTGAATCGTCTGCAGGGTCATCTTCCTCCATACTTTTTGGTGGCATTTCTTCTTCGTCCATTTCTTCTGAACCTGAAATAAATATCTTTAGTAATGCCTAAGTATATACAATAATTCTATTAGGAAACTTACTTGGTGGTTTAGGAGAACTACCGCCTCCACAAGCTTGAACTGCCAATAAAATGCAGGAAAGAACAGTAATTGTAAGTAATACTTTGGAGACCATATTAGACGGATTGTTGATTTAGCAAAAAACAACAGTTTTTAAATCATTTTCGATCTGATTAAAATTCAAGCAAGTTCATTAAATACTAGTTAATCCTTAGATGCATCACTTCAATCATTCAATGTTTATCCAGATATCAATCAGCTTTCTAATACTTTAATATGTGAAAATACAGTTCAAGAAGATTTAAAGCCTTCGTGAGTTCCATATAGTTGCAAAAGTTGGAATGGTGCAGCAAACCTGAATTACCTATTCTTTAACACAATGGTAGGAATATCCAGATAATATCTCAAAACTTCCAAATAAATAACAAAGTTTTGGCGTAATATCAGAGCTTCAAGTTTGAATATGGTTTTTTCTTATTTATTTCAGTTTATGATTAGGAATATTCCTAAGAAGTACCTTATTTTGGATGTTAAATGCTAAATTTCAAAAAATATTCCTTGTTTTGCGCTCTAACGCTAATTAAGTGAGGTGTGGGAGGGGCGTGCCTACGTGGAAAAGCGCATTGGCCAAAGCACTTGCAGCAAGTGTTACGATCTGATTTCGCAGTTATTTTGAACATAAAGAAATTACAATTCCTTTTTAGAATAAAAGTACTTGTGAGCCCACAGATGAGTACGATGGTACCAAGTAAGGTGACCTTATCTCATGTACGAACCCCTACCGAATATTACGCGATATTAATTCCAAGTAAAAGAAAAAACACCCATACACCATTTTGATAAAAAGAAACCAAATCAACTATTTGCAAAGCAAAATAACACAAATCCTCTTCCTACCTGCTTCTTATCATGTTATGAACTGAAACCAAATTTATTTATACCTCTTGAGTGACTTGAGTGACACTTTCTAGGAACAATACCATATCAATAGTAAGAATAAAAAACTTTCAACTTTATACATCAAATCAACCAGTTCAAGTATTTTACAACACGATATAAGAATAAATAAAAATTTATTTATTATTGTTTACATATGCATATATCCCATCTGATAATCTCGCATAAACAGTTCTTCTTAAAAACAAAACGATATCTAACATCTAGTATATACGGCTACTAACAAAAAAATCTTTAAAACTATCAGTTATTAGAATTTCGATCGAAATGGATACCTCAAATAGTCCCATCTATTACCTACATGTATATAAAGACATAACATGTTTTCGTCTAATAATACCTAGATCCACAAGAATATTCCAAAATTAGGGACTTTCACATAGATATCATTATCTCATCGAGCATTCTCCCCTAATATTTTGTTGAATTTAATTTATTTCGTTAAGCGTGAAAACCTATTTATTTTTTGGATGGGATGTAAAACACTTTCTAACTTATTAGAAAAAGGAAAAATGTGAGAAAATTAAGAAAAAACAAAATTACAAAAGAATAATGTCCTTTCCGTGAATTAGATAATATTAAATATGAGCCATATAAGCCATTTACATTAAAATAATAAGTAATTAAAGAAACTATTTTTCAAATCACAAAAATTGTAAATTATGCTGGATCTTATAATCATTATTTTTTCCAATATTTTCATTTATCCTTATAAAAAAAAGTTTGGATGACTCTTAGTCTTAGATTGATGTTGTCTTGTTCGACTTTTGAAGATCAAAGAAAATTCTATATCACAATTTCAGATCTGACGATAAATCAACGAGGAGAAAGTTTTGTAATTCTTATAGATCTATGGTATACGATCTTCACATGAGAAAGAAATTGTTGAAATTGAGAAGACTTCCTACTTCTTCTTCTTTTATATTTTTAAGTTCAATTAACATTTTGTTCCCTTACAATTTCAAAGAAAGAAAACTAGAAAATTATTCTCAGTATTGTCTTGGTTTGAAATACAACATGTTTTTCTATATTATTTCAAACTTTCCCATCTCCCCCACACAAATGTATATCCATCATATGGACGTATTTCTTGGGAAATAAAGAAATAATTTCCCTTGTCCTCGCTTATCATATAAATCGTGAGAAGAGGTCTCTAGGACCAACCTACACAAAGTTTGTTGTGTTTGATTTCGTTGTACTGAGCTTTAATATATAAGCTCTTTGTCATAATGGAGTTTGTTATTATCACATAGAACAGTACATGTTTGAAATAACTGTTTCAAACTATGAATAGTTTGAAACATATTATCAAAAAATTGAATTATTCTTGCGCCGATGAGCGAAAAGTTCAAGAAGGATATGAGAGGATATTAGCTAAAGTCAATGAACATAATTTAAAATATTTTAAAAATTTTACAAGATTATTCATAGATTCCACTTGACTCAATCGGACCAGATTGTCATATCAAACTTGACCAAGCACGTTATATTTTAGGTGATAATATACAGAAATGCTTGAAAGAATTAATGCTCTGGACAGAAAATACTTTTAATCTGGTGATATAAGGTTTGAAATGTGCAAGTATAGATGAAAATAAGCATTATAACAGTTATAAAAATTTTATTCAGAATATACAGAGATAGAGAATTCGTGAACGTTCAAAAGAAAAAGTGCGAAAAGTGGACCAAAATAGCAATGTAATGCAATAAAAGTAGGTAAGATAGGACTGAGGCTTATCTACAGTTGTCAAACACTTTAATATAATGAAGATGAAGAACTCTTGATCTTCATCTGTCTATGAAATAAAAATTATTATTTCAAACTAGGTCTGAAATTTTTTTACTGAAACTATTCTTTTCACCGCTTTTTCTCCAATTTCTCATGACTTTTTCCAGCTTTTCTGAGCATTTATCACATTTATCAAGTTTACAGTCTCTTTCGCACCCTATAATTTCATTAATTAGGGTACCATAAGTTATCAGAATCATATGACTAAAAGCAAACGAAGAAAATTCAATTTTTACAAATATATTCAGCTTTTCACAATAACTATAATTTCATTCATAACGAGTTGTTGCTCTTATTTGTAAAGCAATTTAAATAAAAATATATTTTTTCGTTTCTCTTCTTATGCCAATGGTTTCCACGTGTTCCTGGTTGAGGGTCGTAAACTTGCTCTCATAAGACTATCAATCTAAGAATGAAAATGAATTTTGTCCATTGTACTGGTTGGCGAATCGTGGAATTTAAAGTTTGCATATGAAGAAACCATATTTTATGATACATAAACTGTTATCACATAAATCTGAACTTCATCTCAACTATTTTTAGATGAAGATAAGACAATCCTTACTTGCATCAGCTTTTTCAATTTCTTAACTATATGCAATTATTTAATTACATTGGGCTACTTATCATTAATATAATAATAATTTCCTTTTTTTTTCTAATATTAATAATTATTTATAAAAATATAATTTTAGGGTAACATCATGACCTATAATTATCATTATGATGTAGCTACATCTCGTAGTTCTCTTATTATTAAATTATTATTAAGGTTTGTTTAAATCTTTTGTTTTTGAACTAAATTTTATTCATTCTTTCAAACTACTAACATAATTATTCCTTGTTAGGTGGAAAGGATCAGTATGGCAAGCCACTTATGTAGAATTAGCTATTTGGACAGTATGTTACTGTATAATATCTGTTATATATCGTTTTGGTCTTAATCAATATCAACAAGAGTATGAATTATCAATTTTGTATTGTAAACAATCAAATTTTTAATTTTTGTAGTGGATTTGAACGATTTGTTTTATTCTGTGATAATCGGCTTAGCTATATCCCTTTGAATTTTATGCTTGGTTTTTTTGTACAAATTGTAGTCAACAGATGGTCTCAACAATTTGCAAATTTGGGAATGATTGATAAGTATATCCTTTCAAAAAATTATAAAATGAATTATTTGATTTATAGTATAGCATTGTTCACGTCTTCATTAGTATCTGGCAGTGATGAGCGAGGACGCCAATTAAGAAGAAATATAGTTAGGTAACCTTAGCAAATTTTTTAATCTTTAATATTATTTCTATTCTTATTTTATTTCTTTTTATTCTGATTTACTGAAAAAATTTTGAAGTAAAGTTTAATGCAATCGGAGCTAAATCTCAGACCACTATCTGGTATTTTTGATGATGACAGACTTCATCACTTGTTGAAATATTTCCTGATTGGCTAATTAAAAAGAAATCTTTATTCTATGATGTGTTCTATAGAGTCTGTCAAATGCTATAAAAAGCACAAAATATGAATTGATTCTCTTCTCATCTGACAAATACTTCATTCCGTTGAGTGGAGCCATAACTAAGATAGCGAGAAATGGCCAAGTTATAGAACCCTGATTAGGATGCATGAAAACATAATAAAGAACTATTTTGAGTACAACGATAAGGTCGATGAAACTATCATAGGTTGAAGGGTCAAAGAGAAAAAAATCAAACAATCTAATTGTTCAATAAATAGTAACTCTTTTAGATATTGCTGCTTATCTCAAGCTTTAGTCTTCCGCGACATCCATGTTGGTGTTCGCAAACGTTTCCCAAACTTAGATACATTAGTGGCAGCCGGTAAATCGCAATATATGAGAAATTCTAAAAAAAAGTTTTTTTAAGGTTTTATGCAACAACATGAAATGGATAAGTTTGATAATTGTAAATCACGCTATGCCAAGTATTGGTTACCATTCAATTGGTCGTTACATCTGCTGAATGTGGCTAGGAAAGAAGGCAGAATTCATTCAGATATGCTTCAAAATACTGTTGCTCAGGTATGTGTTCAACATTGTGCAACCCAACGCAAAAGTTTCTTAAAGGAAATTCGTGCATTCCGAAGTGGCTTATCTCTTATCTGGACCAACGATTGGGTACCATTGCCAATCATGTATCCACAACTTATAACATTAGCAACTTATGCTTATTTCGTAGTATGTCTTGTTTCAAGGCAGTTTATTATCACAAAAACAGCTAAAAATGCGATTGAGGTATAATAAAAAAAATAAAAAATAAGAAGTAAAAATAATTCTTTATTACAGTATGATATTTACATTCCTTTTATGTCAATGATGGAATTAGTTTTTTATATGGGATGGTTAAAAGTAAGTTCATTTAACGAATTTTCATTGAGATTTTAAAAATGTTATATCATGTTTATAATGTTTATAAAGCCTTTTAAAGGTTGCTATGGGATTGTTGAATCCATTTGGTGAAGATGACGAGGATTTTGATTGTAATTTTTTACTTGATCGCAATATGACTGTATGTTTGAAACAAATATTTTATCTAACCTAGTAGATTTACAGGTTGGGTTAACCAGTGTTGATGAAGCTTTTGATGATGTACCCGATGTTCAACCTGATATCTTCTATAACGATACAGTATCACCTTTGTATTCAAAGGATGCAGCTGCCAAGAATGTCAAATTTTACCTTGGAAGTGCGAACGCGGGAGGAGCAGAGTATTATATTATAGCTCCTACTGATCTCACTTTTTTCTTGCAGAAAGCCTTTCCATTTACTTTCTTCTATTAGCCATCTCTTGCATATTCCTATGAAACCCGAAGAAGAGAATGAACAGCTGGTTGAAATGGTTCCTCATCCTATTAATGAACGAGTAGATCAATATCTACAAGCTAATTCTAAAAATCGTGGAACAAGCGTAGTATCAATAGTGAATCCAAAGTAACATTTCCATTTCTTATGTATTCTTCTATGTACCATTATTATAGGGCCAGGCGAATGGATTCTTTCTCTAGCGCTGTATTCCGTAGACGCAAAGCAACTAAAAATTCTGAGGAAAATGTAACAACACTAGTAGTGCCACGTCAGAATCGTGCATCATCTGATGTTGGTGCTTATTCAAATAATATGTTCTTAGATATTGGTAACTTTCTCATATATATAATCATCTGTTTAATTATCAAATATATTCAGAATCATTAGCCTGTCCACCACTAAAACGACCGAGCAATACTTATGACGATTCTGACATGCCCGGTAAAACATTCTTATACAGAGCACATAATATTTGTTTTCTTTCAATATTTTTAGGCCGAAACCAGAAAAGAAAATCACATTCCTTCAGAGACGATGGAAAATACTATAGAACAGACGATGAGGAAGAGGGTCGTTAATAAAAAAATATATATAAAACGTTGCACTGGTAACAAAAAAAACATGCACCAAAATAAATAAATGTCATATATTTCTATTGGGTTACATACAACCTCAACCATGTATTTGCTCCAATAATAACAACGGAGTTTCATCTACTTGAAAGCACTAGAATAACAAGTTATTTTAAGCAAAAATAAAAAACAAAAATAAAACATTCGAACTTTTTATAGATTAATCCCTCTTTTGATGTGTGTTCACAAATTCAATACGATCTCTGTCTGATTCGGTTCAATGATCAGCTGATCAGATTCATTTTAAATTTACAAGCATCATGTAGTTTTCTTAATTCCTTTAACGTTATAAGGAAATATTTTTAAACTTCTCAAAGACTTTATTTTTAAGTTCAATTAACATTTTGTTCCCTTACAATTTCAAAGAAAGAAAACTAGAAAATTATTCTCAGTATTGTCTTGGTTTGAAATACAACATGTTTTTCTATATTATTTCAAACTTCAGAAATCTTATGGAAGAATTTCTTGGGAAAAAAGGAAACAATTTTTTATTTGTTTAAAATCGAATATAACATTGCAAAGAAAAACAAAAAAAATTAAATTACATAACAATCGTAGTGAAATCAACAGCATCATCGCCATCCATATCGGAAGTAACCATGCCATCATCAAAATCATCAGCTTCGCGAACATGCACATTGTGTTCCTGATTGTATTCTTGAGCAAGTGCATTGTCCATATCCTCTTGAACTTCGTTCAGTTGTTCTAAGATTTTAACTTAAATTAAACCAAGAAAATTATAAATATTTTTAAAAAATTCTACCATCAACTTGGGCTAGTCTGGCTCGGGCGCACGTATTTATAACAATTATGAATGTTGTGAGTAGAAGCGCAGAAATAATAACCTTATTGATCATATTAAACAACTGCAATATGTTGCAGCCTACTTTTAACTATATATACCATTTCAACTAATTTGCGTGAGCTGATGAAGCGAAACTAACTGGTATTAAAATCTGGCTTTATAATTTTTCATAGAAGCTAAAACAATATAAGGATTTAGAACTACGTTTGAAATAGTCGTGTTTCTTTTTCTTTCGCATACAATTAGATAAAAATCTATGCGTTAACAAAATAATTTGTTCTTAACTTGAAAGCACAAGACGGATTTTCATTTATCTTGCCCCATGAGTCAATTTTATGCACTTGTCCCTAGAAATAAATAGAAACCAGAATTAGAGATGACTTCAGCTTTTATCACTATTCGAACTTCAAAAATTTAATAAACCATTCAAACATTCCAAATAGCAAAGGCTACGCAATTTGTCCGTAATACGACGTGTTATATTCTTGTGTGCCTTTAAATGTTCAATAATGCGACTTGTTGTAGTTCCCGCTTCATTTTAATCTAACTCGATTTGTGCTTGTATTATATATTATATTTTTATATAAGTTTTACATCTGCTTATTAAAAAAGTTGAATCGAAAAACGATTTAATAAAATATATCGCTTCAGGACCATTTACAGTTTTTATCAAATTTCTATATAATTTTGAACAATATTTGATAAGAGCTAAACAGCTTAGAGCTGATCATGTTCATTTGTTTAGTATTCTCTTCTACATTAATTAACTTTTTTTTTTAAATGTTGTGTACCAAATATTTATATACATATAATATGTATTTTTTTAGATTCTATGTGGTGGCTATTGCTAGTTCTCATAGTTCCCACTCTTGCAGAAGTCGATGAATATGGTTTGAGCAAGAAAGAATGCATTGCCGCTGGTTTTGTGCCAGAAACACTTAAGGTATGGATTTAATAGCAAATTACAAATATATATAATCTAATTATATTCCAGTGTAGCTCCTGTGAACGTCTATCTTCTTATAACTTAGAAACCCTTATTACCGATTGTAACTCTTGCTGTACCAAAGAAAAAGAACTTCAACATGAGGTAATGTTCCCTAATATTTATTGCTACTCACATCTATAATTTTAGAAATATCCTTTGGCCCATATTGAAGTCTGTGAATGCAATTTAGCTCGGTTCCCACAAGCTCAAGGTTTTCAACTTTTCAATTTTTCTTTTAATCTGAGTTTCTTAAGCTTTTGTACATAATGATATGGCTTCTGCTTGGGATGGAAAAGTAAAGGTTAAACACGTTCGTGGTGTTAGACCTCAAATTGTTCTGAAGGTAAGTCTTATTGTGTTGATACTATAATTGCTCAATTATTTTATAGGATCATACTGGAGCTTCTCGCCAAACACTAAACATTGAAAAATGGGATACTGATAGTATTACTGACTTTTTGAATCAATGGATTGAATAATACAAGTTACTGATTTTGTGATAATAGCTTTATTTATTTTCGAATTCTCTGGGTTATTTTTGCCATGGGTGCAGTGATTTGTATCTTTATGCTTCTTGTCATTGTTAAAGCCTGACAATGAAACATGAAAATTATTTAATTATTTTTCAATTCATATATATATATACTTAATTTTGACTAGCAATCATTTCTCTAAAAAAATTTGATCACAGAATATTTTGGAACATATTCTAATTCTGAGGAGGCTTAGAATAACAAGCATCCAAGAACTCGAAAGCCATCTCGTCGACTAAAGTTTTGTCTGGAATTTGAGCAGCCATACCATACAATGCAGCCTGGAAATCTAGGATTAGTAAGAATAACATCAGGGTGAAAGCCTACAGTGCTGCTTTTGTTTCCTTTATCTGAGCTGGAAGCAACCTGCTCCACGCAAGAACGTAGATCAGAAGCAAAGCTTTCAACACATTTTTCATTAGCTTGATTGATTGTTAAACATATATGGAATCTAAAAATAAATATTGATTCAAATAGTAAACTTGCAAAATATTACGAATCGGGGTTTTGAAGAGTGTTGAGATTCCACCCAAGCTTGTTCATCTTATCACTTACAGCGTAGATGTTGAACTTGTCACTGGTGAAAGCAACAACAGAAACATCTGGGGATCCATGAATCTAAAAAAGTTATATTGTAAATCGTTTATGTCAATTATGAACCTTGATCCCTGGAATGGTCTTACAAGCTGCAACAATAGCACGTGTGTTCTTGACTATGGCTTCACATCTTCTTACATACTCAGAGCGACCGAAAGAAATGATAGTAGCCCAAGCTACTGCAGAGTTAGATCCAGCTCTACTACCTGTGTATTCAAAAGTTATACTGAAATGAAATTCGATGTACCGCAAATAGTTGGGGTAGCATAAATTCCTCCAGTCCATTCAGGAACAGAAAAGTATTGGTAATGATGAAGCTCTTTTGAACGATACATAACAATTGAAGATCCTTTGGGAGTGCATCCATACTAAACACGCCATTCTAATTCATATTTGAACTTTATAAGAACCTTATGAGTATCGCAACTGATTGACGTTACTCCAGGATTACGGAAATCAAATGTATTCAATTTATATCCGGCCTCATTCATGAATGGAATCAAGAATCCTCCAAGACAAGCATCAACATGGACAGGAATCTTGTACTTTTCTCCTAACTGTGAAAGCAAATGATGGTTTGTCGAAAAAACGTTATAAAAGTTAACCTTTGCTATTTCAGAAATAGGATCGACAGTTCCTGTAGGGAAGTTAGGCGCAGAGCCAACAAGCTAAAAAACCGGAAATGAGTTATTTATATGAACTATAAACAAACTAACCATACAAACTTCAGAATCGATAGCCTTCTCCATAAGTTTCAAATCAACACGGTTATCGGAATCCACAGGAATATGACGAACTCTCATACCGCAAAGTGTTGCAGCTTTATCAAAAGCAGCATGAGCAGTTTCGCAACAAACAATTACGGGGTTGTCGATGCCCATTTCATATGCTCGATTTCTAAAAATAGCTATTTTTTACAAATTGATTTTAATTAAAAACCTATAAGCATAGCAAGCCATTATGATTGATTCAGTTCCGCCAGTAGTCAAGCTACCACTGCTTTCTTCAGGAGCATTGTAGAGATTCAAAACCTACAGTTCTTAGATTATTGCAAAAAATTTGTTAATATTTTACAATTCTAATAACTTCAGCCTCCATTTTACGAACTCCAGGGAAAATATCGGGGTGAAGAGGGTTTGAATAAGCATATTTTTCATAAATCTTGGTTAATAATGAGATATGATCTTCGGTTCTATCAGTATAAACTGCTCCAGATACCTAAAGAACTGCTTGAAACAACCGAGCAAATGGAATGAGCAGACCCTTCCCTCAGCGATATTAAACTTTCCATATTCGTCGTATTTTTTGGCCAAAATAATAACATCCTCATTTGACAAGCCATTATCAGGCATGGCTAAAAAAGAAAAAGATTATAAACAAAAAAGAAAACTCATTTCGTCGCGAAACGAGATGAATAAAGATCAAACATTAAAAAAATACAAACTAACTAGCAATGAAAATCTTGTCGCTATCATCTTTATGAATTGTATGAAGAATATCTTTTTTTGCTCCAGCGAGTTCTCTTGCTATTTTAGCTTTCACTGGAGGTAGCTTCCTGAGCAAATGGAAAGCATAAGCAGACAGCCTGAAATAGTAACTTCAAAGTTATTATTACTTCTTAAATCTTGAACCTTTTAAAAATAGGTTGTTCACTTCGTTTATAAAAATGAACCAATTTAATATAGGCTAGAGTTCCTCCCGCAACTCCTAGTACAAGCACAACAGGTTCTACCTAGAAGTGTTTTGTTTGATTTAACATTGAGAAAGTTTCATATTCTTCGCTACCTTTTTCAGATTATCATTAACGATTTCACGAACACAATTCACTTTTGATACCAAAAATGAGCCAGCATCACAGAACTGAGAGGGTAATGGCATTTCTAAAATGTTATAAATGCCATATTGTGTATTTTGAAACAAAAAAAAACGATAATATTTTTGTTCTAAATAAAAAATATATAGTTTAAGAGAAATACAAGAATAGTAATACTAAACAATGTGCTGTAATCTAGGTATTTGAACAGAACCAATTGCTGCCTCTATGGAAAATCGGAACAATCGTGTAAGCAAACACAAAACGATAGAGATGAAATGGTAAAATACGTAACTTCAATTCTACCCATCTGATAAGGAACATTGATTATCTATCACTTGGAAATGATCATATGCGTTTCTTATAGAATTTTTCTCACATCCTTTTCAACGATAATGGTTTAACAAATAATTATTGGAACTTGGCCTTCTTGCAGTTAAGTGAATCAATTGTAATAAATCCATTTAGTCGTACAAATTCAATCCGTGGAATTTTTAATAAATTTTAAAGCTTCATAATAAATTCCTTTTTTATGTTTTCTATGTTTTCTATTTATTTATATTTTGTTATTCATTCTATTATATAAATGTGGATATTGGTCTTGACGCGATTACGTTTCTCTACCCCCTCCTCTATGTCTCATGATCTCTATCCTTCCTCCCTGAACTCGTGGTGCTGATACTTATGTATATAACAGAAGCATAAATTTTATATTCAAGAAAATGGGAGAAGAAGTTTCGTTTGCCGCTAAAGAATCCGATGCGTTGATGTCTGAATATGACGAAGGTAGATATGAGGTATGTTTTTTCTTTCTATTTTTCAATTGTTTTGCTTTATTAAGAATCAGGATGCAGATGTTGTCCTTGTCTTGAACGATGGCGATCTTCAACTTCAGCATAGAAACCATCATGAGTTACAGAGTCCTCTGCGCAGTGTTACGGTTAGCAAGTCTTTCAATAGTCTTGGAAAAAATTTATTTATAGGACGTTTTGCGGGAAGCGGAAAATATAATGACAGATGGTCCTCTTCAAATAGCTACAGGAAAAGAAAAGCAACAGGTTTTGATCGATGAAGTGGATGTAGAATATAGGTGAATATTTGACCCGTGCTTATATGTTTCATCACGTAATTTTTTAGCCCTCGAAAGTCATGCCAGCCTATTGAGATCGTTGTTCGTCACAACAAAATTGTTGAACAACCTTATAGCAGCGATGAAGAAGACAATGATTCCGCTGCTTTACGCAAGAAAAAGCGGCTTAGTATTTTACGAGAAGGTAATTATCTCATCGTTTTCTTTATATTGATTTTATATGCTGTTGTTTTCTTGAAGAAAATGCTCTTTTTGTTTTGACTGCAAATTCATGTTAGTATGTCGTTGAGAACGCGTTCGTTATAGGCGAAGAATCATCACCATCTCATCAACCATCATGCTCTACTTCAAAATCTCCCCCTTCATGGAAACGAGGCCATCGTCGTGCTTGGAGCATGCCAAATGCCAAGGGAGAAAAAATGACTCTTGCTGTAATTCAGGATAACGAGTCAAATGTGAGTTTTATGATGTTTTTATGAAAATTTAAGATTTAAACCAGTCATTCAATAATTTTATTTTTGTTCACTTTATTGCTCCCTTTTTATACATCAATGCAACCAAACTTCAATTTAGTAATGAGCACAATGAAAGGAAGGGTTATTGAAAAGCTTTTTATCTTCCCATCATAGTTATTCTAGTTAGGCGAAGCGTCACGTCTGTGAACCCCACTTACATAGTTTTTCATAAACATTCATTTTTCATACTTAATTCTATATTATACGTTATATTTTTTTAGGAGGCCGGTAACACTAAAAGACGTATAGTTAAATATCGTTTACATCCTCATCGAGCTAATCCAGAAGTTGATGAAAGGTAGTTTTTTCAATATTTCGAATTTTTATGTTAATTTCATATTTTTTAGGCTTCAATTAGCTGTTCGCTATCCCAATCCTGACGATGATGATAACGAACTTGAAGTAAGTGCAATTAATTGGGCTATTTTTTTATTATGCTGCTTGAAGGTTGAAATTAACGAGGAGGAAGTTATTGTTCCTGGAGAAGAAGGCAAAGGTGCACGGACCATTGTTAAAAGAGTTTGTTAAACGTTTTGTGTTCTCATTAGTTTCTTTCTTTTCAAGTTCTGGGAGGCACGTTGGAAAGCTACCAATTTCGAAAGTTTACCCGATTGGCTTCAGGATAATGAATACTTGAGGACTGGTAAGAAGGTTAAGCCTATGTTCAGTTTAAGCTTGATGTTTTAGGTCATCGGCCACCTATTCCTTCCTTTAGCAATTGTTTCAAAAGTATTTTTGAACTTCATACGGAATCTGGAAATATTTGGACTCATATGTATGGTTGTGTTGCTTTCATTGGAGTAGCCATTTGGGTTTTGACTCGAAATGTTGATCAGGTTATAGTAAATACTCTCGTTTTGGGTAACCAGTATTTTATTTTAGGTTCAGTTTATGGAAAAGGTTGTTTTTGCAGCTTTCTTTATCGGGGCCATCATATGTTTGGGAATGTCCTTTACGTTTCATACTCTTGCTTGTCATTCTGTAGCTGTAGGAAAGCTATTTAGCAAGTATGAGAAAGGTCGTAACATTTTTCATTACCTGAGCCATTTAGGTTGGATTATACTGGAATAACTCTATTGATTGTTGGCTCTTTTATTCCATGGATATATTATGCTTTCAACTGCCGTCCTCAACCAATGATAATTTACATTTTCATGATCACTGTTTTGGGAATTATGGCCATGATTGTCTCACTGTGGGATAAGTTTGCTGCGCCTATGTTCCGGTAAGGAGAAATGTGGATAGGAAGTTTTGAATCTTTTCCTCTTTTTCAGTCCTGTGCGAGCTGGTGTGTTTGTCGCTATGGGTTTATCAGCAATTGTACCTGCAGCTCATCTTTTGATTGTTGACGGCTTAGATTATATGACGAATAAGGTTCGTTTAGTTACAACATTTGGTTGTGTCCGACGTAAGTTGTTTATTTTTCCAGGCCGCTTTGAATTGGATGTTATTGATGGGGGGGATGTATATTGGAGGAGCAGCTATTTACGCTACCCGAGTGCCTGAACGTTGTTTCCCCGGAAAGTGTGATATTTGGGTTTGTTTCTTCTATATTCTTGGTTTCGGTGCATGATATACCGATCTTTCAGTTCCAATCCCATCAGTTGTTCCACACGTTTGTTGTAGCCGCTGCTTTCATTCATTTCCACGCCATTACTAAGATGGCTCAACTTAAATTGATGGAGGGTAGTTGTCCTCAACAATTACTTGAGAGATATGGAGTAGATGCAGTTCCTTCTTGGCTTGGCACACTTTTAGGCTTAGACGAGGACCCTAATACAACAAATTGGACTCCGCAAGACATCTTTTAAGTTTTGCCTTACATTATTTCGAATAGAATAACCACTTCTTAAAATTTTATGTTGTACATTATGTCGCTTAATGTTTTATTCTGTTACCTTTAACTTCTCAAATGATCCTTAATCAACTTAGATTTACTACAACCATCGGGTTTTGTACAGATTCTAATAACTCTTCATGTTGTGATAAGTAGATATCCGTAGGGCTACAGGTAGGACTACCATTAACATAGATAATAAACTTTTATAATGTACTTTGCTTAACTTGATGTACTCGTCTTAAACGATGCAATAATATCTGTGTTTTTCTTTTGTCACAAATAATCGAAACTTTATTTCATTATTTTCAATTCCCATTTTTCCTTCACACTATTAGTTTATCCCTTCTCACTAGAAGTCATTGATTAAATATTCCAAAAGTATGTCAAAGCTAGGCTGTTTAAAGGTTTTTCATCAGTTTGTCCATATAACGCATTTTAACTAATCCCAGTTGCTACTCAGTAGTAGTAGAGTAAGTGTCCCAGCTTTTACGTGCTATGCACATTGTTAGAGTCATAAGATTTTCTTATTCTTTTCTAAGCAATTCTGCGTCTCTCTCCTTCGCATTGTCGTTCTCGTGGCTTCTTTTTGGCCAGCGCTTATCGGGAAAATAGTATTTTCCCTCTGCTTCGCGTATGCTACTGCTGTTGTGTTCATTCTTTTGTGGTTGGGAGATCACTCAAAATAATTCAGGCCTTGCTCTTTAGTGATAATTGGATCTTTTTTCTACTATTTTGTTGTAATTTGCATTTGTCTCTATTCATTCTCTTGTTACTGCATATTTTTCTTAAATTTTTCTGTAATGTTTCACATATTTAGTTATTTTTTGGTAAATATGGCTGACGCTGAAGAAATGTTGGTTGATGAAGGATTGGTCAATGCTGACGGCAAAATTCATCTTGATCAAGACCCAACCGAGTTCCTGAAAAGGAAGCCAAAGAAGAGCATTTTGAAGATGAAGCAAGTATGTCAATGTTCACCGATCGTGGATTATTTTTATGTCTTTACTCTCAGGATGTATCACAAGATGGGAAAGAACCGAGAGCCAGATTTGATGAAATGAATATTTTAGCTACATATCATCCCGCTGATAAAGACTATGGAACTATGAAGGCAAGTATTTTCTTGTTAATGTTTTTTTGGTGAGCCAAAACGTCACTCTTGTGCATAGTTGTCAATGAGAATACTCCATATATGTTACTGATCTGATAATGTTTAGATCGATGAACCCAAAACTCCCTATCATTATTCTGACGGAGAAAGTGGAGATGAAGTATTTTATCATTTGTGTGTTAGTTCGTAGTGTTTGTATTTTTAGACTTCCCTAGCATCTAATAGACCAAGACGTGTTTCTCTAGGAACTGCTGTTGATCCTGAACAGGCAATATTCCTTATTGTCATGTTTTTACTCAATAGAATTGTTTATTTAAGGTTTTGCATGGTCTTTCTACAGCAGCCACCACCAAACACATCTCCTCTGATGATTCAGAAGAGGACGAAGAGCATATGACCGAAGAAGAGAAAGGTCTTTATCTTTTTACTTACTTCCTCCTCATGCACTATTCTTTACAGAACGTAAAAAGGCTTTTGAAAAGAAGAGAAAGGCACACTATAACGAGGGAGCTGCTCTGAAACATCATGCCGATCTTCCCGACGAAGAAGAAATGGAGTGAATAAACCTCTAAACTTTTTTTTGACCAAACGTTTTTCTTGACTTTTTTCTCAGTATTTCCCGCTTGTATTTCTTGACGGTAGTTCAACAATGTTTGCTTACGAATTTCACTTTATCTCATTGCTTAGTCGATATATATATATATATTGTACCAAAGATAACTTATTTTTTGCGGAAAGAGATCTCTCTTTGCAGTGCTTGTACTGATAATACTCTAATCCTTGTAGATGTATTCCTGTTGATTTGTGAGTCCGCGTGTTCAGTTTATGTGTACGTTTTGAAATGAAGGGTCCTTTGTCCTTATAATTATATTTGAACGGTACATAAAAGATAAATTCAAATTCGGTTTTTTTAAATGGGTTTGAATGCCCCGATTGTTTTTCAATACTCATTTCACGAAAAATCACCTGAATCACATTACTAATATTTTATTTCTCATTTTCGCATTTTATTATAGTGGATCGAGACTTTCTTAATGGCGCTTGCTGGCCAAATTGCTGTTGTCACTGGGGCCTCTAGAGGCATTGGTAAGTTAATAAATTGGAGAGAGTCGAATTGAAATGTTAAACCAGTGTATAAATTAGTTGAACCACTTTTAAATAGACTCCCGTTTTACTTTTATTAAAGTGTTACATGTCATGATACACTTTTAATCAGGACGAGGTGTCGCTCTTCAACTAGGAGAGGCAGGAGCAGTGGTCTATGTGACAGGCAGAAGACCAACAGAAAGCGATGCTTCTAAAGATTCAACATTACCTCAATTAGAACAAGTTGCCAAAGGTATATTACATATTTTTTAACAATATAAACTGCTTAATTCGAAGAAATAACCGCTAGAGGCGGACGGGGAATTACTTATTATTGCGACCATGGTAATATGGATGAAGTCAAAGCCTTGTTTAATCACATTGAGAAAACTCATAATGGCAGATTGGATATTCTAGTTAACAATGCATATGCTGCGGTGCAGGTTTAATTTAATTCAAATGCTATTATTATTATAATCATAACTATAGACCATCAGCAAGAACATGAACAAAAAATTTTTTGAATGTCCTCCAGAGATGTGGGATGAAGTGAACAATGTTGGATTGCGGTTAATATTGTTTTCGAAAACGAACATAGTTCAAACATATTTTATTTTAGGAACAACTACTATTGCTCTGTTTATGGGGCTAGACTTATGCATAGAAATGGATATGGACTCATAGTTAACGTAAGCTCTCCAGGTGGATTAAGGTATACTACATCTACAGAAACAAATTTAAAAATATTAAATTAGATACTTATTCAACGTGCCTTATGGAGTTGGTAAGCAAGCATTGGACAGACTCTCTGCCGATATGGCTTTTGAACTACGCGTATGTATTATTTAGCAATGAGTTGTAACAAAGCATTCGTTATAGCGAAGCAATGTTTGTGTTGTTTCTTTGTGGCCTGGTGCGGTGCGTACAGAGTTGATTGAAAAGTATTTTCTAAATACACCAAATACCCATGACAGAGAAAAATCTCCGGTATCTAATGAAATTGCTCTGTTTTTACCTGTTTGTTTTATTAGACTGCTGAAGTATTCAGCAATGGAGAAACTGTGGAGTATCCAGGAAAAGCAATTGTTGCGCTAGCTAAAGACCCCAGAAAAATGGAAAAATCGGGGCGAACACTGATAACAGCTGATCTAGGGGCGGAATACGGTTTCCTAGATGTTGATGGTTGAAATGTTTGTTTTTCCTTGAATAATTTCAATCTTTATAGGTAGAGATCCGCCAAATATACGCAGCTTATCGAGCGTCTTAACTCAGCTGGGATATAAGCAGACTGCTGCTTGGGTACCGGAATGGATAAAGCTCCCAGGATGGATGCTATGGGCACACACTAGTAGATTGTAATTTGATAATTTTCCAAACATATCATGAACAGATGTCATTATCACTGAGCCTTGTCAGATGCACTTAATTCAAATTTCTATTAACAGATAATGCAATGAGTTTAGAATTGGATCAAAACCAGCAAATAAAGATTATGTAGAGAATAAAGGTTTTGATTGGTCAATATATCAAATTTTAATTGAAAATAAGAAAGTGCAAGGCCATAAAATGAGATTCTTTACAACGAAGAACAATAACATGAATAATTGGAAATATTTTTAACAAATTTGGCAAATTATACTCATAATTTCTTATCTAATTGTTTTTAACATGATTATCATTATATTTTGCTGTTGTAAGGTTTGATCTTTAAAAAGTACTGACGTATTTTTCTATTTGTATAAGATGAAACACTTGTCATGTGACTGTGTACCTACCAAGTTTTGGAAAATACACTGCTCTATTGCTAATTCGAATTTCGCGGGTTCGAAATTCGAATTGGGAGTTATCCTTCTCAACGAATTTATCCTTGTGTAGAATAACATTTTGTCTTATGTATAGGTTGTGTGTTAATGATTAACTAATTAAGGATGAGAGAAATAGAAGCTCTTTCGGATGCCGAACTTCGTGCAGAACTTCAACAATATAATTTTAATGCAGGCCCTGTAACTGGAACTACCAGAAGTGTGTATGAAAAAAAATTAGCCAAGCTAAGACTTGCGGGGCCTTCCGAACCAAAAGCCAGTTTGAATGTAAGTTGAACATGCTTTCGAAATTATTTTGTGATGTTTAGGAAACTTCTGCTAAAAGTAGAACTAAGTCGCCATCTCGTTCAGCCGCTAACAAGTCTATTGTTAAACGAAACAACCAAAAGTCTGAGAATGAAGGTGAGCATTTTGGTTTATTTTGTTTTTGAATAGAAAACATATTTAGAAGCATCCGATAACGACATTGAAATTATTTCCCCGAAGGTTAATCGGACCGCGTCATCAACGAAACCTGTGGTTTCAACTCCAAAAAAAAACAGAACTCCTTCTCCCGGACCCATTCCTCCTCCATCATCAAGATCCAAGTATCAGTGTTCTTCAAAGTATATATCTTTTTTTCTTTTACAGACGTAATCTTAATGCATCTGTTTCCCGCTCTGGCAAAGAAGCCGCAAGTGTGCGCACAGCCCTACCTTTAGAGCCTGACTCTTCTCCCAAGAGCAGCAGAAATATATCACGCACCCTTACTCCACCAAGAAAAGCTAACAGTAGCAAGATTATTGGTGATCGTCCTGGCGGAACACCTCCAAGAGGTTCTACAACTTCAACCTGGGCTTCTAGAAGTATTTTAGAAGAATCAGGACCTAATATCAGTATGTACCGTTTAATTTTCGGGCATTTTTCAAGATAGTGTTTAGGCTCTCGCAATATGCTCGAGCTGGGTAACACCACTGCTGAAGAATCAGATGGGGAGCCACTTGAGACCAGCAGAGTTTTCCATAACGTCAAGAAAACATATCCAAAAGCGTGGTCAGTTCTTGGAAGAAATGTAAGCTATTTTAAGATTTGTTTATTCAATTTGGCTTGACATTTAGACCGAGACTCCAGTTCATCCTAAAAGAGAGTTAAAACGTAAAGCTGCTTCTGTAGGAAAGTAAGATAAGACAAATTTTTCTTATTTGTGGACGTTATTTCTAGGGATGTATCAACAATCCTCATGATTGTTCTTTCCGTTTTCTTCCTTCTCTTGGGAATGGCATATGTTGCGACCGCAAGGAAAGAAGTGTTGCTTGGAACTGTAAATATTCTTGCCAGTAATAGATTTTGAAACCTATGAGTATTTAATGAAATGTTTTTAGCAACTACAAGAGATACAATTGGATTTTTCTATACCTATGCGGTTTTACCTGTTGCTTTGGTTGCTGGAGGTAATAATATATAGAAACTGCTTAAATTTTATTTGATGTTTTAGCTGCCCTTCTTATTGTGGCACTTTTCTTCATGTATAAAAGAGTACAGGAGAATCAGCTGAAGGAGGAAGAAATTTATCAAAATCTTGTTGAAAAAATAATGGGTAAGAACGTTCGTATTTCTTTTTTACCTGTTATTTCAGAATACGTACGAGATTCTGCCGCTGATGGTGATGAGTTTATTTCCGTGCCTCATGTTAGAGACGTGATATTCCCTCCTGCCAAAAGGTATCAAACACATGGAGGATACGTAATTAATCACTGTTTTCCAGAACTAACTCACAGCTTAACATCTGGAACAGAGCTGTGGCTTTCTTGGACTCTAGTGAATCTCGCATTTCTACTGAAACGAGAGTCATTCACGGTCAGGAGTGTGCCGTCTGGCGTTGGCTTCCCTATAAGAAAACTGGCTGGCAAGGAAATGGTAGGCTTAAGCTTTAAATCGCTATGTGTTGTCTGTATAACTTGATGTTTTTTTTTGATCCCTGTGCTATGCATTGCTCTCGATCTATGTTCACAACTTTTATGAATCACAATAAACATTTTGATCCCAACATGACAGAACATACTCCTTTGCTAGCAGTCCATTACGAGAACCGGCAAATTTACTTACTTCTGATTTACAGCTCTGAACACCATGAACAGTCCCAGCTCGCCCTTGTCTCCTTCATCCGCTCCAGCGTATGCTCTAACTAGATCCTTGAAAGTGAGAGAGGTTTTCGATAATAAGCTAGGGGAAGCGTTAGTTTGTGTTAGAATATCTTAAGGCATGTCTATCTTCAGTGTTGATTTTGCGGCCATTCGTCGTGACTTTATGGAAAAAATTTATCCAGTTCGCCCACTTCATGTAGGTTTTGGGACAGAGACTCCAGTAAGTGTCTATCATTGCTATAGGATCTTTTGTGTTTTTTTCTAGGAGGGGGTTGTTTTCTTGAAATTAAGTAGCTTAGAGGATGCTAAGGATGCTTTCACTTCTCTACATTCAACTTGGTATAATGGTCAGTTTCGGTTATAGCAATATTTTAAAACTATAAATTCTCTTCTATTCTCTTGGAGGTTAAATTTTAAGGGACTATCTATTCTCTATACAAATTATTTGTTTGTCGTATTCAAATTTCGAATAAGCGCATGTTTTCTTGAGTGTTTCGCAATGTAAATTGATATCTTACTGCCGTTTTAACTTTCTTTCTATCTTTTGAGGCATCAGAACTTTGCCTTTTCCACCTTTCGTGTCGCACTCTAAATATTCAGTTGTAGTATTTCTATTTTGTTCTCTTTGATTGAACATTTTTATTCGCTTGCTACAACATGCAATGCCAAATCGGACTCTTAAACCAACGTTCAATCTCGTTATGGAGCTTTTTAATCGTACCTTAATTATTCGGTGACTTTGAAACATATTGAATTCATAACTAACAAGCACATTAATCGTCAAGCCACTTGATTTATTCTATTTTGATTCTTTTATGTACTAAACTTCCCCTTGTCATTCATTTCATTCGTCATATTTCTAATCTTCAGCAGAACAATCTGGAAAACATCTAGAGTAATTGCACGATTAGCTGTCCTTTCGGGTTGTTTCTTTAAATATTTTGAAGAAGTAAAACAGGTTTCGTTGTATATGATACCTCAACCATTATTCAAGTTGTTATGCTTCATTCATGTGTATCTCGCCACTTAATCTGCCTTTCAAAACAGTGATAAACAGTTGATTTTGATGTAGGAAAGCCATTTTTTCTTTTCTTTTTTTTTTGGTTTTCATATCTTCAAAACGACAGTTTCCCATGTTTGTGAGAAGAATTGAACGATTGATATCTACATACATGCTTATCCTTCTTTTATTTCAATACTCCATATCCATTTATTAATACATCTTCTTAAATATTTAGTAACTGACACCAATCTATCATATGATAAGTATAAGTGTTTTGTTCATGTTTTCTTTGATGAAGAATGCTAACTTCAGTTATGGGTAGATGCAAACAATTCGGCTTGCTGCTACTTGGCCTGATTCTCAAATTCAAAGACACTTTTTACTTCTTTTTTAGCTTGTTTTGACAATTCGATTCATTTTTGAAAGCGTATCTAGGAGCAATATGTTTTCGAAGCAAACTTATTTTTTTAAATTTTGTCCTTCTGTCTTCCAAAATTAATTGTACTAGTCGTTAATGATTAATTTTTCTTTTATGGCAGCATTCGTTTAATATTACGATGAATGAGGAGTTTAATCTTGGTTTCATTGTTTGTCGATTGTTCCAAAATTGTGCTCATACTTGTTGTCAAAATCTGGCTTAAAATCTGCTTCATTATCCTCACTTTTCAATCACTGCTGTTTTCCGTCGTTCTGCTTCCATCTTATAACAGTAGTTTTATCATTGTTTCACCCAACTTTTTGTACTATAAAAAGGTGATGCTCTTAGCTAAATAGCTGATTGGGTTTTAGTTCATGTACTTTCCTGGTAACCATTCATTAATGTCATTATTTGCTCTGGAATGTTATTTACCACCCGTCTTTCCTTTCTTTGCTTCAGCCATGATTTTGTTTGAAAAAAGTATGTACTGGTTATTATGAGCATTCCCCATAGCAAAACCTTTCTCATAACTCATAACTTTCAAGCTTTTTTGAAACACTAATGCTTTTTTTGTGCAAATAATAGAGAATTACGTGGAAACGTGCTTTTTACTTGTTATTGCATTTTAAAAATTCATTTAACTGCAAGCAGTCGCACATAACGGAGTGGGCTTTTTACGTAGAAGTAAGATAAACGACAATGGGTGTGAGTGTTTTTGCTATTATTTATTTTCTTCAAAATCATTACCTTCATTTCAATAGCATCAATTGTTTTGTTTGATTAAAATTAGCAGATAAGGCAACCTTACTTCAAAAGGAAAGATAGATAGCAGGTGGATATGGAATTTCATTATCCACGTTTGGCAACTGAGCTCTAACTTTTTTTGTCTTTTTTTGACTCTCTTCCTTGTTCTCATTCTTCATCTTGTTCTCTCTATCTTTCTCTCTATCATTCTCTCATTTCTATCCTTTTTTTGTGTTCGTTCTCTGTATGGCATGTTGTTTTTCATTCGGACAAGCTCGAGGGAAGAGACGACTTCAATGTCGTGTTTTTGAGCATGACCAATTTATTATCTGAAACTGAAAACGGAATTGGCTCTGCTTCATCCTTTTCTTTTCTTTCTTGCTCTCTCTTTTTTACATTCTCTTTTTTTGCAGGTTAATAAGATTTACCTACCTTCTGCCATCTTCTATTATTACCAATATTTAATTTCTTTTTGTTTTGGAATTTGGTGTTGTCGTTAATTATTCTCGCGTTGACTATCTTGTCTTTGCTCTTTCCGTCGTTTTCAGCTTTTATTTGATTTTACTGCAATTTTCATTGCTCCTGATTGTGATATCTGTTGCCAGCATTGTTACACTTGATCCCTAACTCCTGAGAGATCATACATAGGCTGCTGGTTGCAAAAGTGAAGAAGTCATGTGCTGTCTTTGGGTGAAAGATCTAAATATTTTTTTCTTCCTTTGCAGTTCGTGGAAGCCAAAAATCAAATAGAAGATTCTCAGCCTTTTTAATGTATTAGATGTACATTTAGATTCTATGGACCGGCTATTTCTATATCATGTTCTATGTTTTCCCTTCGTTCATTATGTACGAGCATTGTTCACTTTCTTTTTCAGCTTATTAAGCATTCTATTGACTTTCTAAGGTTTTTGCCTATTGACGTGAATTTTTCCCTAGTAATCAGGCTGTCGAAGTGCTTAGTTATCCAATCCCATTCTTCCAACCACCCTTACGTTTTTCATTACCAATTGGAGAAATAGCAAAAGTCTCATTGGCATGCAATGATTTACATGATAGCGTAACAAAGAAAACTTCCTTTTTCTAGTATTACTTCATGCGTTATTTTATTTTCATGTTTCTTTTCTCTACCAACAATCAGTTGTCTTGCCAAGCTGTGCTTTTAACTTTCTGTTTATTCTATTCTTTCTTATTATATATTTTGTGGTTATTGTTCTATCAGTATTAATAACTAGCTCGATAGATATATTTTCCTTTCTACTTAGTCTTCCGCGTTTATCTTTGTTTTATTTAGATGTATTGCTTATAAGTAGTCTTATATCGTCTCAATTTTTTTGAAAAAACATCTACACACAGCGCACATGCTTTTCTCTTGGTTTTTCGTCTTTATCCTATACACATCATGACTACTTATGCACTCTAATTCCCCTATATATTTATTTTTTTCGTTTCTTTATTCTTTTACAACTTCTTCTTTCATCTCTCCTTTACTTCGCCCTCTCATTTAATTTATTTTGTTCTATTCAAAGGGCACATTTGAATTAGTCGAATATTTTATATCATAGTGTTGTGAGAAGTGCGAAAAGCTGTGACCGTCCTTGTCAAGCTGTTTTCTTAGCATCTACTATCTATCTTAACGTACTCCTGTTTATATACTTCCTTATTCTTTTCTACTTTTCTTTTTTACTCAAGACATTAAAACGACTTTTCACTGAATCATTGCAAAAGTTGTCGAATGTCAGTTTTTCTATTCATAGTTATTTCCTATGTTTCTTTTCTGCTTGGTTTTTACTCTCTGAAAACTATAGTTTTTCGATGAGCCTGAGCCCTATTTCTTTCAGCTTCAGCTTCATGATTTCGTTCTTTTGCTTATGGTTTCGGGAATTAAACAAATTTTGTAGACATGATGTGATTTTGTGATTTCCTTTTGCTTCATTCTCCTCACTTTCGTCACTGTTTTGTAGATTCTGCGGTCGTTTTGTCATAGAGGCATAGCCTCAAATAGACATGCAGGAAAAGTAATGTTTTCCTCGGTTTTTTTGTTGCAAAATTGATATAGCCAGTGTGTTCTTTTTCCAAACTGCTTAAAATTTGACTAAGCAATTGCAGGACCAATACAAAGATTTTGTAGTTTAATCGTAAAATATAATTTGGTCATATTTCATGCGTGATATTAAGCTTAAAATCTGACATGGTCGTTAAGATTTTTGATTATTGAACAGTTTCAAGAACATCAATATGCATAAGCGTTTAATTGCTCTAATATCATGATAGCATACTCCTTGGGGGGATCGCTGGGAATTGTTAACTTCCAGCTGTCAATTCAATTCTTTAGTTATAGCACCATAAATATATGATCGAGATTTTGCTTATACATACGAATTAAGCAACGGAGAAGCTTATATCTATTTCTTCATTTCTGAATTCTATTATACATACATTTTCTTTATCTACAAATGTCTTGTTTGTTTTTTTGCTATGTTATATCACAATTTTCTATTTTTAAGTTCTAGTCTTAGTTGTTTTTGGATGAGGATCAGTTATCTTTCTAGTTCGTAACGCTACCTTACATTTTATATATCCATCAGTTTACTTCACCTCTATATATGGCTAGTTAAAAAAATTCAAAAATAACATTCTTATCTCGTCTTTTTTATGTATCTCATACGAAATATTGTTGTTTGGTGGACGAAGATGCTTTGAAGGTAGAGGCAAATTCTTGAAATGACTTGCCTCTTGATGAAGCTCATTTATTCCTTGGTCTCATTTCTTTGCCATTAGTTAGTGTATATGAAGGTAAAGATTCTATATCCTTTCGTCGTTCCTCCTACTCTATACACTTGCTCTTTGCCGTTGATTATTGAAGATGATCTGCTTTTTTCCTTCTAAGTTTCAAAGATGAGTGATTCGTCAAATTACGAACATTTTCTAAATTTAAACCGACAAGGTCGAAGCATCATCAGAATTCAGCTATTTTGCTCACATATGCAATCGATGGCCGTGAGAAAAGATTAAAATCTACTTTTTTCATATTTATTCGATTTCTTGTGAAAACAATCACAAGAGCTTCCAATGCTGGTATCCATCAAATTATGTCTGTCTTGAGAAGGGGGGGTCTCGATTTCAGTCGTACCCATGCCTGCTTCTTCTCACCAGAACTCCCTTCGGAATTTATTGGTTTTTATGGCATCTTTGCTTCCCTATACCACCATTCAATTTTATTCCGGTTTGTTTAGAACAGAGAAAAAAAAGTTTTTGATTTATGCATTCATTATTGTGCGGTATGCCTCAATAAGGTGGACTAGCTGTCTAACTTATTTGTTCTCCAGAATTTAATAAGTCAGCTAGCATTAAGCTCTTTCACATAGAGATTTTGTTATCTTTTTCGTATATATGTATATTATACTGCGACTAACAGCTATTGTGTTGTTCTTGCTCGTTGCCATCCTTATAGCGAACTCTAGTTACTCCTTTACTTAGAATCTCATTTATCCTCTATTTAGACAGATGAGCATGTCTATGTGATGTACTTGTTCATATGTTGATGTCTTCATTTCGTGAAAGGCGTGAGAATAGTTTGTTTGTAAGAGTTATTTATCCCTCGGGTTTCATATGAATGTTTAGAGTTAAAGTGCTCCTGACAAAGATACTCCTCAATCCCATTCCCTTTTCATGTGACAAGTAATGTTTCTTTTAGCAAAACTGCTCATTTTTTCATTAATGGGGAGTTTTTTCTTCCCTTTGAGCTAATCGTTACCGTCTTCCTTTCATGCTTATCTTGACATTCTTCTTTCCTAATCATAGCAATTCATAAATTCTATATGAGTTTGAGATCGCTACATGTGCTTGTTCTCTTACGTATATCTTACTTTTCCATTCAGTCCAGATGGTTTCGGTAGTCTTTTATAGAATGAGGAGCCACTAAGATATTTTGAAGCTTTTGAAACCGAAGAATTCCGCCTATTAGCTGATCATCAGCAATGTTTCTTGTACTTGTACGATGCTTCAGCGTTTTCCGACAGCGCCATTACTCTTCTTCATTAATGTTTTCCGGACCTCCACCCCGACGCTTTTCTCAATACTTGATAGTATTGGGAGTTTCCTGAGATAAATCTTCTAACACGTTAGCCAACGGCCGTCCTCCAGGCAAACAACTTCATAAGTTTGAAAACGTTAGCGTTTGTTGGTTTGATAGATCGGAAAAGTACAGCACATTTCCGGTCCCCAATTCCGTCTCCTGACATCGTCCGGAGCTATTTCCGCATTTAACAGTTGAGGCGTTAAATTCATCCAACATTCTAATACTTTCTTTTTTCTTTTCCCGTTTCAGTCTTCTTATTCTTCACTATATATCATATTTTTCTTATTTCGCTGCCATATATAGCTCCATAGGCTCATGCTGGTCTGGATTTTTGCTGGTTTCCATTTGATTAAGCTTAGTAGCTCTCCAAACTTTCCCGCCATTTTTTGACATTGAGTTAGAATTGTGCTTACACTCTACATACCCATTCTTTCCATCTCTATTTCGATTTTTAAAGTTGTTATGGTTAGTAGCATGTGCTGCAAAAGTTTGAGACACGTCTAACACATTGTGAACACAGGAATGAAGCAGTGGCATTCATAGTGTCACATTTCCATATTGCTTATTTCAATTCAATTCATCTGGCAATACTTTAGTGTATTCGGCTTTCGATCAACTGGTTAATTTGCAAATTTCACCTGTCGTTACTATTTATGTTCCACCTGACTTCAAAGAGATTGAATTATTTTAGTCGGTATTCAAGTTTTTTTATAGTTGAAATCTTTTTTTTTAATTGTTGATGATGTCAGCATGAACAATGCGGAAGCTATTCGAGAAAACATTTCAATTCTTTAACTGATAAAACTTGGATACTTGTCAGTTAAATAGTAAGAATTTGCTCGACCATGTGGTCCAGTTACTGATTCACGTACACATACTCACTCATTCATTCACTCACTCACTGGATTAGACAGCCTTACACATTTACTCTCCCTACTCATAAACTCATACTGCTTTCGAAGCATCTTAGTTTTGACGTTTTAACTCTGATGCAGGTGAATGATATATCTCATATTCCCTTCACAATTTCCTCTAATTTAGAATTCTCGTTAACATAATGGCCTACTGATGATGTTGAAGACAGAAACCTTGCCATTATTATTTTTTCTATTTCATTATAGTCTTGCTCTTGCTCTTTTTCTACTCTTTTTTTCTTCCTCTATTTGTGCTATTAACTATTATTAAATTAATTTCTTTAATGAAATTATTGCCTAGAGATAGCTGTTCGGAACACAATGATGATGTTTTGTTGAAGAGCTTAATGTTTTGAATTTGTTTTTTGTTGTCAAGTACACTTGATACTTTTCAGCCGTTATATTGAATCTTATCATTTTTTTTCTAAACAAAAGGAGCTAAACCACGATTGGTTTGAACGTCTTTCCGTTAAGATTTCTCAGTTCCTTTTCAACTTGCTTTCTTTTTCTTGTGCTTATAGTTCTGTTTCTTCTCAGTCGTCGTCCTCGCCTTTTTCTATTCATTCTTCTTCCATCTGGGTCTGTTGCTTCCCTTCTTCCTTCATTTCTTAAAAACGTTCAGCTGTGATCATTCTACATATAGATATAGTTGGTCAATATTTTATTAGAAATAGATGAAACCTCTGTAATAATATGAAGATTGCCCTGTGATCTGCTTGAGCGAATTTGCTTTCCTTCTCAGTTTTCTCGTTGCGCTTTTGCTTCAGATCTCAACTTCTGCAGAAGACCAAAATAAATCTTAATTTATATTTTTTAATATGAATAATGAAGTAAAAGCGAATTATTAACTAATATTTTTCTTCAATTATTCTTATTGATTTGAGAATGAAAAAGCTCAATGTTATCACAACTCTTTTTTTTCAAAAAAAAAAAATGGTAGAGATAAATATTTTTTTTTATTTCTCAAGCTTCATTCAGTTAAATTGGCCTTTGATACATAAATAGACCGATTTTCTGTGGTCTTACTTGCCAAATCGGAAAATATGTTGAGTGGAGACTTCATATGCTTTTTTTTGATTCAGTCACGTACTTGAAATTTAAGCTTTTCCGTGCAGAACATTCCTCTCATAACGAACATCTTGCTCATCTTTCTTTAATCTCACCTCGTTGTCATCTATGAAGATGAAGTATACTGAAATCTTTGTTCTTTTTCACTATCAACATAATTCATCTTCTTTTCTGTTTCCAGTAAGTTTGTAAATGTAGAATTTGCCTGTTGTCACGAACATATTTGCTGAAAACGCCATTTTTTGACGGATTAAGATATAATTTTCGTGATAAACCTGTAGATATCAGTCTATGTTGTTCAACACCTGCTGTACATCATCATCATCTCTCTGTCTATTCGCTAAAAACTACATTGAGCACTGGAATTCTCTCTTTGAGACCATTCAACTTGTTATGACATACGCGCTTTGTCGCTGAATGTTTTCACCCAGTTCCTAGCGCAATGGTCCTACCCTCACTTCTTCATACTCCTCCCCCTTTTCTACTTCTTTTCCACTTCTTTCGCTTGATGCTGTTTCTATCTTTTTTTCCCTCCCTTTTCCCTCCTTGTTCCCTCCTCCGCCCTTCTCTCTCTCCCTCCTTCTCCCCGTGTCTCATTCACTTCGGACGGTTTAAAGCACATTTTAACATAAGTCGATTCGTGTAGATGGATCATTTCATACATTACTTCATTATTTAATTGTGTCTTTTCAACATAAGCCAACAGTTTTGTTCTCTCTGTTTCAGTCTTTCCCTCTCTTGCAACTCTAGCTATGTATTTTATGTCTAAATTCAATTTTTTTGTTTCGTCCTCTGATATTATTCGACTACCCAGTTCTCATAGTATATTTTCTGTTGTTTTTAATTTTATTCTCAACCTAACATTAATAGCAAAGTGAATTCAATTCTTTTTCAGGTCGTCTCCTCCGAGTGAAGTATATTCGTGATAGCCGGTACGACGAACGCTTTCCTCAGGCGATTGCTCACTAAACTAAACATCTTCCAGCTATTATTGTTTGTATTCGTTTCAACGTGTTAATACTAACTATTCGCCTTTTCATCCCATAAGCTAGCTAGAAGTTCTTTCTTCTATCTCCTCTTATCTCATTTTGTCCTGCCCAGACTTGAATTCTAGCTATTGCCTGCGCTCGGCTTCCCCGCCTCCTCCTACCCTTCGGCCAAGCCTCACCTCCTTATTCAGATCTTCTAGCTACCCGTGCTTACTAAGTTTGGCATGGAGAACGGAAGTGACTTCTCACCTAGCTCTTCACATCCAGCGACATTTTATGAATCTCCTATGTGCACTGTACTCAATACATCATGCGATTGTCACTTTGAATATCAATTTTATGAGTACCCAGAAAGGATTCTTCTCGGGCTCGTAGCTCTTCCAATTATTATGTTCGGCCTTTGTGCCAATCTAACAAGCGTCCGCATATTCACTCATCGCTTAATGTCCAGTTCCTCTATTAACTGGTATTTAGCCGTTCTATCGGCTTCTGATACTTTTATTCTGGTGTCAGCCTTTTTCGTATTGTCAATGCCTAGACTAGGAGAATTCCTGTCACTCTGGAAATTCAATTATATCAGGTAGGTATTTTTTCTCTCCATTGTTACACATTGTATTTTATATTTATTATTTTTTGTAAAATCTACCGAGTTCAATTCAAATTGTCGTTTCCCATTATAACCATTTTGCATTCGCTCTCTTTCTCTCATTCTCTTCTTTTCTCCCCCTCTCTCTCTTAATTTTCGTTTTGCTTCTTTCTTCAAATTCGATAGATTATTCGTGCTTATTAGCTAGAGAATACGTGTTTGCTTCAAGATTTATTTAATCTTTGAGAATATAAGTTCGGCATGCGCTTTGAGATCATTCTCGTCAATTTTATTGAACTCTGATTTTGAGCTATTTTCGAGCTTGTTTCAAGCTAATACAATGATAGCGTTTTAGAATCTAGTGTTTCTTCGCATCATTAAGCGATTTTCTAAAGTTTTTTGGCGATAACTCTTTTTTTCCCGTTTGATAGCAAAAGTTTTTCGTAATGTTGTTACCTAAACATCTGCTGTAGTGTCTATGATTTTGTTTCTAACCGTCTTGTTTTGAGGGTTAACAGCTTGTAATCTTATTCCATCAGCATCATGTCTTTTTGTTATCTTGTTTCCCCTTTTCTTTGCTTTTGCTCCTGGTACTTCTACGACTTCTCTACTTTCCATATCATCTGTTCGTCATGCAATGAATTCCAACTCATATAATAAAAAAAAATCCTTTGTTTCTTGAAACAACGACAGAAAAATCATTGTTTCTGTGTCACCGCGTGCAAGTTATGAAAACGAAAATACATTCAATTCCAATGACCGAAGAATTTATATTTGAGCTTACAACAGATTGGCAAATCAAAGAAAATTGCCAGATTTGGAAGGAAATATGGGGAGATAGGAAACATTTGTTAAAGACGGGCTATGATGTCCACCGTTGGAGCATGTGCTCTCAAAAATATTCCTCTTAACTGAAGCTTAGCGGTTTGTGATCATCAGTGAGCAAGCTCATAATCGTTTCGAACAGTCTGCAAACTATATGAGAAAATCTCCTGTCTTCTACTATCTAAACGTCCAGCTTTCATACCCTTTGTGCTTTATGTGTGCTTGTCGACTGCGTGTCCGTTTTTCGACATATATGAACATGTTTTGTTTTTTTCGTTGAATAATGGATTGTTGTCGGAGCTGAGAGGAAACTGTTCCAAAGGGATAATTAGACAGGAAAGATAGACAGAGAGTTCGGAGAGAGGGAGAGATAGATGCTTGAAACAGCTGAAATTGAATATCTGTGGTTGGTGTACATGTGGTGTCATCTATGGCTGTGGTGCCGTTCATCGTCATCGTCATCATTATCATCAGGGTTGTTGGCGTCAACGTTGATGTTTAGAAACAACGATTTGAATTGCCGATGGCGATATGGCTAAACATAGAAAAGTGAGATAGAGAGGTCTTATATACAAAATAATGCTAAAAGAGACTGTTCCTCCAGTTTCAGCTACTTTGATAACAGCTTACAGCTTAGAAATGAATGATTTAAACAAATTTGAAAAGCCTAGTTTGAAGTATGTTTTCATGTTCGATTGATTGAGCTCAAACACCAAGCAATGTATTAGATTGTTCTTCTTATTTTGCTTTCAATTTCCGTCACTTTTTTGGATGCGGAAGGGAACTGCTGACTTGCACAGATAACACACTAGATGTTGCTTTTCTTGGAACAGCGAAACGAGTTGTTCTGTCCCCATGTGACTAGGTTTGAACTGAGCCTAACGCTTAAGTTTTGGTTCTGATTTGTAAAATTGTCTGCGATATATGATAGATGTGTCCTGCCAACAACGACAGCGATAGATGAAGCTATGACGATAGCTCCAGATAGCACCAAAGATCTATTTTGTACGAACTACTGTGTGACGCCCCCGGATTCTAATATATTCCCATATTGTCATCACATATCTGATGAGAACTCAGAATGTTTGTATAATTTTCGATTCTGAAACTATGACTGCCGTACTGTCAACGTCTTGTTTTGCATGTGTTTTGAGATTGAAATAAAGTTTGTGAATCTTGAACAATGAACGATAAGTGTGGTGATGGCAGATACAAGTGCAAGCCATCCTCCCTTGGTGCCTTTTCTGGTTTATCATGCATCTGCGTTTATTGGTCTGTTCATAGTTCACTCATTTGCTCATATGCTCTAGTTAACGGAGTTTCAAATGCCATCTGAAGTATTTCGATCTTTCAAATTCTGTTACCATGTGATACACCTTGTTTCCATTGGAATCGTTTTCTTTCGTTGATGTCAGTTGTTTCCCAGTTATTCTCAAAATCGTGTATTCGTCATGTTTCTGCGTCGGAAAAGCTGTTCAGCTTGAAAACACGGTGTGTTACAAGGGGTATAGTTAATCCGAAGTAAAGAACAAGGATAAGTTAACCAAAAGACTAGCTGTGTGATGAAGGAAAAAAAGTATTAAAAGAAAAAGGAGGAGAAGAAGGACTTTCCTTGTAAATCGTTGAGAACGGCTGGTGTTGAAAACAGTTGTTGGGGACAATATAACTTCTTTGCTTACACAAACAGTTTATCAATCTTATACTTTGCTTGATTTAAGCTTTTGACTTTCCGCTTTATGCACACTACTTTCTGAATTGCAAATGATCACAAGTCACTGATTCTAAAAGCTTTGAAGCTATATGGGACATATGTTCAGAAATAGATCAGGCAAATGGTAATCAGACGTAGTGCTTCCTCTAGCTTCTCCTCCTCAGTTTGGTGTTCTTATGCTTCTTGCCTAACTGGCTCAATGCCGGAAGCATGAATGGCATCGTGGTCGTTGCCTTCATCCTCAACGATGATGAAGACGTCCTAGCCGGCTTAGTCTCTAGCCGGCTTTAGGTCCTGGGGACAAAAGGAAACGAGCACGATGATGTTGCATGTCGGAGGTTGTGTTGGGAAATAAAAAATGAGAGAAGATTGCTGAGGTGTAGTGAGATGAAGAATGCGGAGGGAATAGACAGAAGAAGAAGCAACGTTATGTCTATTTCGGTTAAATCCTTTCTTATGTCGTTCTATGGTTGTATCATCAGAGGCAAGAACTCAAAAGCGAAAGAAAACAAGTTCATTATGCTATGTCTTTCTCTTTCTATATACCACTGTCTCATATATGTAGTCTTTGGTATCATTATAAAGGAAGAATGAGAGAAATGGATGAATTTTTTTTCATTTGAATGAGATCTGTACATCTTCTCACTACCATGCTCTTTTTCATATATTCACTTTTTTTGAATAGAAAGTAAGAAAGGCGGAAAAGTAAGGAAAACTATAGAGAGAAGCACAGAGGGACATGTAAACATGTTCGTGAGATATAATGAAAGGGAGAGAAATACTTGTGCAGATGCAAAAGTAGAAGCCGGAACAAAGATGCCATATATGCTTGTATACACGTGTCTCTATGTGTAAATTTCGGTTTCAAACGGCTAATTCGACTATGAGCATGATGAACAGAAAGTTGTTAGTTTTGTATTTAATGAAACATAAAATAGAAAAATGGCTTTTGCAACACGATAGCTCAAATTAAACCAAAATGTCGCGAAAACGGAGGGATGAAGTGTTTGAAAGTTGGTTAATCACCATTGTTTGTTTCTCTATTTTGGACATGCTGGACAACCTGACGGCTTCAGCTTTTTTGGTTTGTAGTTATATTATTCTCTTTCTCTCTCTCTCCCTCTCTCTCTCTTTCTCTTTTGTCTTTTAAATTTATTTCTATTCCAATAGTATACAGAATTATATTTGTTCTGAAGCGAAGACAAAAGGTTTTAATGTTGTTGTTTTCGTTTGAATAAGTTGGAACAAAATGCTTGACTACAAGGGAAAGACACTGACTGAGATGAAAGCTAACAGGCGAGGGAGAAGAAAACGTTAGAAAATGATTGGAGCAATGTTGCAAAAAAAAAATTTTCTTTTGCTTTGAGCTTGATGTTTCAAACATTGCTTAGAGCTACACATATGTTGATCTAATGAGAGTTCGAATCATCAACGATTCAAAGTAATAATTGTTGCCTATTTGCCTAACTCCTTTTTCCTAATATAGAAAGCATAATTCTGTTTTATTTTGAAAAAAAAAAACGTTTTCATTGAAGCTGTAATAATAGTTTGGGAAAGGCGTATGTAAACAAGCTTATTATCCTTCTCAATGCCGCTCATCAAAATACTCGAACCGAGGAAAAGAGTATGGGAGGTACCCTAAAATAATGAGAGGGAACGAAACTTATTGACTAGACAAGCATCATAGAGAGAAAGAGAAATGTATAAATGGAGAAAAAGTATACAAAGGTATGTATCTTATCAACATTATCCTGAATCTGAAAAGCAATAATTCGAATGTAGAAACAAAAATTAACAAAATGACATAAAGCACTTGAAATCCCTTCCAATATCTCTTCCTTTATCTCTTTCTTTCCCCATCTCCCTCTCTCTTGGAAGCGACATATTTGAACAATTTGAACATTTACAAGTGCTTATGCAACTGAAAATACTTCATAACATATGAAAATTAATCAAATTCACTTAGTAATAAACACTTCAATTCACTTTGATTCTGTTGATGTATTGCTTATTTCAGCTACTCAGTGGCTCCTTATTTCTATGGACTGATGATGACTGCTCAAACTATCAGGTTTGTTTCTTTAATTATTATATTAATGGTTTATATATTTTTTTTTGTATTTTTTCTTACCTCATTTATTCTCTTTCTCTCTCTCTCTTTCTCTCTCGCTCTCTCTATTTCTTGTTGTTAGTATCAATCTCTTAATATTCTCATATCTTTCCTTTTCTTTAAACTTGCTTCAATATTCTCATAACCCTTTTCAATAAGTTTTATGATTTTCCTATACTTTTTTATGATCTCAACGATCTAATCTGTCACTTAATTCCATCAAACAAAAACGTTGTCTTTCTCTTTTCTTCATTCTCTCTTTCCGTTTGTTGAGGGTTTCTTCCAAATAAACGGAAAAATTAACTTAACCCAACTACCGGCCGGAGATGAGAAGAAGGCGAAGCCGGCAATTCTACATAAGAGCTCTTCAAAACTTTTTTTTCTGATTTTTCTGAAGTTGGTGTATGTATGCCAGACTATTTTGGGAAATCTTTGAATTTGCAACGAATTACAATCTCGAAGATAAGATAGTACTTAGTATGATCTGCACATGCTTCCTTTAGATATTTAGTTTCATAATTTCTAAGAATCTGTCATACATCTTCAGATTTTCTGAAATTTAGTTAAGGCAATTAGAAGCCAATTGTCTATATTCTCTGTATCTCTTGCTCGGTTTCTAATGAAGTCGATGTAGGTGAGGAGAGAACAGCGCTCTCATCTGTTGGGGATTCTTTGACTTTTTTTCGCAAAAACGTTTCAAAGAAATGTTTGAAAAGTTTTTTGTCTTTACCATCTGCCGACACTTAATTATGAAAGAAAAAACATCAAAAAGATATTTTGTTTCAAATGATATATCTGCTGAATGAATGAATTGAAACACAAAGATTTTTGATTTCTAACAGCTTTTGGAAATTTTTAGAAGTGAGCCCTGTGGGGTTCCTTCACCTGTTTGACGCTTGTTCCATTATAATTTCAATCGAATCAGATTTAAGCTGAAAAGTTTTTGGCATTTGATTTGTGTAGGGACCTGTGACGTTGTATTGCATAGAAAGAAAAAACGAAACAAAGATAGACTAAACGGGGCATGGAGGATAGCTGGGATGGAAGAGAGAAGAAACGTTAAAATTTGGTGTTCGTATCGTGGTATAGAGAGAACGAAGAAGCAAATGAATGAGAATAGAAGATAAAATAAAACGAGGAGAAAGAGAGAGAGAGAGAGGTGAAAATGGATAGCTTTTGCTGTTTGCAGAGTTTTCTTGAATTCATATCTTGCATTGTTTTCAATTTATGTAGTTCTTTATATTTATTCATTTATAGTTATATCATAAAGGGTTTGAAAGAACTTTATATAGAAGGAGGGTGGGATAGCAAATTGTAGCATATATGGATGAAGATGAATCGAAAAATAAAATTCTTCATTTTTCATAATATTCATCTATTCTTCTTAATTAATATATTCAATTTAATGAAAATTAGAAAACACAGATTTCATATATTGCCTTCTTATTCCGCAGCCTAGTCTTTCTAAATGTATTCGTGGGGGTGGGTTGGGGTTGACTAAATGTGACGAAGTTATGTTGACGTCCGTGGAGAATTCGCGGAGGCTTTGTTGGTTAATCATCGGCGAAAGCTCAGCCGTTCATCGTTTCTCATCCAAGTTCATCGTTGAGAATGAGAATCAGTAACTGCTTCAACAGATGTCAACTGGGCTTTCCGGGCTAATGCTGTGATCAAACTGCTCAGCTGGTTGTTGGCGTCATCTCTCAGTCAGTATTGCATTTTTTATTCGATCCCAGCAAAATGATGATGGGATGCAAAACAGTTTTTTTAGTATGCTGAGCCATCGACTGGACCTCAACCCAGTAGTCCTCAGCAAGCTTGATCTTACGCTTATCTCTAGTGATTGAGCGGCAAGCCCCCTGAATGACTTTTGATTTTTACATCAGGATTTATAGGCGTTTCGTCCAGTTCGGCCAATTGCAAATTCAGATGTCTTCCACCTACATATGTATGTATGCATGAATCGGAGACACATCGTCAGATGTGATATGACGACATCGACAGCAATGAGCAATTTGTCCTACCAATCTTCCTTTGACTTTTAACTGTGAAAGAAAGCAGGACTATGTTGACATCAACATCAAAGATAGAAGGAAAGAAGGGGGACTCATGAAAGCTAAGCTTACGTTGTCATCCAGCTCATAAGCCGTCTTCGGGTTTGGACGATGTCGAGCTGTATAGTGAATGCATTTTCCATCAACCACAATGTCTACTTTCAGCTCCACTACTGAATCTGATTGCACTGTTTGTAGCCAATAGGTGCTTTCAGTCGATGACAAAGTTACGTCAGACTTATGGCTTTTTTCTTTCATTTTGTTGTTGTTGCTGTTCATCCGAGTGGCTCGACATCATTTTGAAACAATGCAAAAGGAAAAGTGAGCACAAAAAAGTATTATCCGCTCATATTGCGGGAGAGAAAAGGGAAGGACAAATAGGGAAGAAGTAGAGAAGAGTTGAGAGGAAAAGGGAGATAAAGATGACGAAGACGAAGACGGAGATGAAGAAGACGGCGAAGAAAAAGAAGAAGCAGATGACTGCGACGATGAAGAAAAATCCCAACAATAACAGTTCAGAAAGGAAAAAATAAGGGAGTGAGATTCCTGTTGAATGTAGCGATATATGACCCGCATGAATTTGCAATATACATATTTCACCAAATCACCTTTTTCTATTTTGTTTTTACATAGCACAAAGTTTTTATTTGCCGAGTGACTGGCAGAATGCGAATTGCATCATGCAAGAGAGGGACCCAGAGAGAATATACGGCTAGAGATTTTCTGAAGATGAACTGAAACCGATGTAGAATATGAGATAGAGGAAAGCTGATAGAAGGGAAACAGGTGAATGTGAATGTTGAAAACAGGATGAAGATGACAATGATGTTTCACATTGGCTTTATGTTTTTTGTCTTTTTGACGAGCTCAGTCAGGGACCAGAATACATAGTGCTACTTGATTACATTGATACTTGTTTTCTTTTTGTGTTTCTGTTTAGTTGTCAGCTTTCATTAACAGTTTTCTTTCATTTTCAGCAAGAAATTTCAGTTTATATGCAGGTAAAATAATGAACTGAAGCTTCTGATGTGTAGAAAAGGCAGAAAAAGAGGAGAAAGGGGGATGGTTGACGACGTAACTGGCAAAACGACAGAGTATGTCTGTCGATGAGAAAACGTCATCTCAACAGACAGCAAGATCTAAAGAAGCTTTGTCGGTTTTAATTTGGCTAAATAAGCCCGAAGAGAAGTCACAGAGAGCAAGTAAAACGAAAATATCCGATTCAACTAAATGATGACATGCTTCCACATTTGCAGAAGCTTGCATGAAGCTTAAAGGTAGAGGAAATGTATAGAAGGTCACACAGGCATATCAGTAACATGTGCGTTCTTGCTTTGGTCTTGATGATTCATTATTCTTGCTGCTCATTAGCTAATCAGATGTGGTTAACCTTGTGCTTCAGCTGTCTGTCTGGCTTCATTATCTCATCGCCTTTCGAAGTAATATCATGATTAAGTAAATGAATTCGACGAATAGAATAATGGGTTTAATATCTATTTATAACTTTCATTTTCTCTTCTTTTTTAAATTAAAAAAATCTTATAAATTTTAAATAATACGATTTTTTATGGGTTTCACTGAACGATGAGGAACCTTTTTTTTTGTCTGAACAAAAAAAAAGAAGAAAAAAAGACTTTTGGGGGAGCCAGTAAAAAAGTTTGAACAGTGAATGTGTTCTGTCTTGTGTTTTCCTTATCTATCTCTCTCTCTTTCTTTCTTTCTCTCTCTCTCTCTTTCTCTCTCTTTTCCAAGATATGTTATTCTACCTTTGTGTCGAAATCATCTTTATTCAATCGTTGTACACTCCGATATTTCCATATTCATAATTAGAATTCATGTAATTGTTTCATTTCTTTTTCCTTTATGAAACTCAACTTCCTGCTTCAGTTTTTTATCTCTCTCTCTCTCTCGACTCATAGAAAAACTGCTGACTCTCTTCTTAAAGCTTGAATCTTAAGAAACAGCTATCTTATAGAACAAAGGAAAATACAACTAATATCTTTTCTCTATTTTCAGTGTATTCATGACCGTAGGAGTATCCATTCATCGTTACATTGGTGTATGTCATCCGTATAAATCTATGGAATGGCTACCAAAGAAGCGAGTCACCAGATTCATCTTATCGTTATTAGCATTCTCTGTGCTATTCAATACAACACGATTTTTTGAGGTTAGTTAATTGGGCTGTATCCAAATATCTCTTCTTTGTCTTTTATTTGAAAAAAAAAGCGAAACTTCTATATTTGTATTTTCGCAATTTTAATCTAATTTACTACATTCATCGCTTTTCATGTTTATATCTTCATGAATTGTGTTGTTTATTTTTCATTTTTTTTCATTTTGTTACAAGCATGGTGTTCTTGCAATTTTTTTTGTTCTCGAACAAAAGATTTATAAAATACGAGAAAAAAATTAAAAAGAAAGTATTATTTGATTGGTTTACTCGCCTCGGGGAATGAAACGAGCTTGACGGCGAAGAGGAAGAAGGATGAAAAGATGATTATAACATATACATGGATATAGATATGGATGTAGAAGGAGAAACATAGTAAATACAAGAAGAGAGAGCTTTACCATCTCGTAGAACTTTGAGATTTAAGAAAAGAAAATTCAATGTACTCACGAGTACGAGTGATCTGAACTATGTTTGAAACATCATCCCACACTTATCCACCAAATAATATTCATATTTTGCTTTTATGCCTGACAAACTTGAATGAAATTGGTAACTCTGTAGTGGTAGAGAGGAGGAAAGAAGAGGGGGGAGTTCAAAGCAATATTATAAGGAAACTGTTTTCTTCGCATTAAAAATTCTTTCTATTTTAAGTTTTTTTCTTCTTCTTCTTCCAGAAAAAACACTTTTCTTTTCTTTTTCTTCTTTTTTTGTCTTTTTTTAAAATGTTACCATATTTAGATTCTTTGTTAGCCTCACTTTATGTGTATTATTTTATTATTTTCTAAACTTTTGAAAATATATAGGATCAAAGCTTAAAATAAGAATTTATTCATTTATAATCAGGAAGAATACAAAGAAATACTGCAACGCATTCATTATTATATCTGTTTTCTTTTTATTTTGTTGTATTCACCATGCATTTCTAAAAATGAATTCGAAAAAAAAATCGCAAAAACCGAAACATCACAAAAGCAAATGACTGCAGAAAATGGTTTTTTTCAAAGTTATGCTCTAGGGAGAGGTACAGAGTAGGGTAGAGAAGATGTTGCAGAAAAAAGAAGACAATTTAAGAGATTGGTTAGTGAAAAGAAAGTTAGAGAGTTAGACAGATAGAGAAAAAATATATGAGAGAGAGGGGGGGGGGGGGGGGAGAAGAGTTAAAGCTGTAATACTCATGATTATACAGCCGCCTAGAGAATAAGGTAGAAAATGATCCTATAAACAATGTTTTTTAAATAAGAAATTAGAGAAGAATTTCATGTTTAAACAATTTCTTTATTTTTTGTTGGAAATTATCTATTCGATGTTTTAGGTTCATGTATCGAATGTATGCTATCGTATCAACATTAACTACTATATGCCATCGTTACAGCCAACTCCATTACGTTTATCATCCATCTATCGGTTTGTTTTCTTTACATCATCTTACAAACAACAACTGGATATTGTTCATTTAAATAAAAAGAAATAATATATTTTAAAATTGACATAATTAGCATATAAGTTAATGAAACACACGTAAAACGTGTCATGTCAAGATTATTATAACATAGTATTTATTGTTTTTGCTGTCAAAAACCTTAAGCGGTCTATTAATTTGTACAATAATTAAGTTTTTTCTATTTATTGTATAACTATATCATATAATTAATATAATTTAATTAATTAATATTATAGAATTGTATTCTTCGGATGGGTTTATACAATAGTAATGTATGTAGTACCATTTACACTTCTGATTGCACTAAACTCCATGGTATTAATGGCAGTACGTCGTAGTCGTCGTATGCACATGGTGAGCCAGGTTAGTTTATACATAAATTTGTATATATTATAATTTTTTAAATAAATAAATAGATAAATATATATATATATATGAAATGAGTGTATATATAATCTTTAATCATGATCGTGAAAACATAAATTTATATGATATTTAAACATAAGCTGTATTTAGACATACACATTGTATGTTTATCTTTTTTTTTTCTTTTTTTAAAACTGGCAACACCAGTTTTACATATACATATAGTATGTCTACATATCGAAATCTTTATATATATATATATATATATATATATGCATGATAATTATAGTTTATCATTAATATATTTATATAATAATAATAGTAATTATTATTATTATTATTATATAAATATATTTGTTTACCATGCTTTTGGACTAACTAATGAGAATGCGAACGTGGTATGTAACTATTAAATTAGCTTCTAACTTCATGATAACAAAAGAAGAAAATGAAACTCCGTCACAACACAACAGACGTGAATGCAAATCAACGTTTGTCTGTGAACAAGCTGCTTCTGCTTAAGTTTAAGTTGAAAAAAGATTAGAAAGAACAAGGAAGAAAGTTAGAGAGAAAGAGGAAAGGAGAGATAGAGAGAGAGAGAAGAGATGTCATGTAGAAAAATATGAAATACTCCAAAAATATAAAATAAATACTTTCTATGGCCGTAGGCTATTGAGCTTTTGTATGTTCATATCTTTTGACTTAAAAATTCTTTATAGAGTAATAGTGTTTCTTTTTTCTATTTTCGACTTATTTCTGAACTATATACTTTGCACACTAGCACTCTCTGACAGCTTTAGCTTTATTACCATTTTTGAATAACCGATACTACCAACGCCGACAGCAACAGCCGCAAAAGCAACAACACCAGCAACAACCAATAGCTTATAGTAAGCAATGGCGGCAGCAGCAGCAACAGCGGTGTCGGCATCACCAGCAGTTAACTGAATTCGTCGTGTGAATATATAGATATATATATTGTTTATGAAATGTTGTCGTCAAAATAAAGGGAAACCGAACAAAAGAAAGAATTCGAGCAAAACGTTTGAAGGAAAGGGAACGAGTGGAGGACAACGATCGCATATAGAGTAGCATCATAGTCCTCCAATTGCGTTGTTATCGTATGTAAATTCCACTATAAGACTGGAATATAAATCAGAAATGAAAAAGAATTTAAGAATATTTTAAAATTAAAATATTGTAAGAATCTTATAACTTCTAACTTTGAATAAATAATCAAAAAAATTAAATACTTATAGTCTTCATCTTATTCTTTCTAATTTCAGTGTGGTGTTGAAAATGATGAATATTCAAAGAAAGCTGAACGAAAAGAACGTCAGACATCTATCATGCTCATAGCTATTGTAATTCTCTTCATATCATGTAATACATTAGCTTTCGTATGTAATATTCTGGAGAATTTGGATGAAATCAGTCCAATCTATCAGACATTGGTTACCTTCAATAACTTACTGGTAAGGTTTTAAGTTCTTTCTTAATATATGTTTTTCTTTATTCTTGCCTACTCCTATTCATATCCTCAAAATCCTTTTTTCTTTACGCATTTCTCTCTTTTTTTTTCTTTTCTATTCTTATGTTTATTTATTTCTTCATTCTTTTCGTCAAATTCTATAGACCCTATGTGATTGTTTCTCTTTCAAGCTATTTTCGTCAACATTCCTCATTTTTTCTATTCTCTATTGCTTTCCTTCACTTTCTTTTTTTTTTGTTGGATAAGTAACAGTTAGGCTTAAACATCAAAAATAGATCAGAAAGCAGATGAGCTTTTCAGAAGAAACTTAAGCATGTTACTACTTTCCTCACAAGAAATTCAAATGAAAAGTTAACAATAGCCAATTCTTAAAACAAAAAAAAAGCAAAGAAAAGAACTTCGTTTAATGAGAATCTTATTGCCATAGATGCGAAACAAAAAATAGAAAATATGCTTCCGTGATCATCTCACATTTGAATGTCACTGCATTTTTTTTATTTTTTCTATTTAAGCTTTTAAATTTTTTGGTAAAAATCCAAAAATAGCGTTTCCCTCTTTCTTTCCGCTCGAAACATCTAGTCCTTTTCGCACCAACTTTCAGACATTTTTTTCCTTTATGACATACATTTAAGAGGGATTAGTTTAACTATAATATTTATTTATAAATATTATTTTATTCCTTCAAAAAATTACAAATACAATATTATTTGTATTTTTTCTTATTTGTTTTCTTATTTGTTTTAAATTTTATTAGTTTGTAACATGCTAATATCAAATAAGATAATCAGATATGAAGATGATATCTTTCCCTTATCATCATTTTCATTAAAAATGGAAGAACTTTTAATATATTTTTGATCTAATATATAATACAAAGTCATGAACATATGATGGGTAAGAGTATATTGAAATGAAAAAAAAACGTTTGGAAATAATGATTAATCGTCTGTGTATGTGTATGTGTGTGTGTGAAAGTTTCATCAAAACGAATAGTTAATTGATGAAGTCGAAATATTTGTCATGAGGAAAGATCTAAGAAAAAGGAAATAAAGAAAAATAATTTATTTTGTTGCTCATAAACCATCTCCCCAATTTTCTATTTTAAACTTTTGCAAACAATCTAATTAACAATTGTGGATTTTTAAGATGTTATAGCGCAATTGATTTGATAGAGAACAAGAGTATTAAAAGGTTGTGAAGAACTATGTAACTACGAGAGATGAAATAGAATAAAGAGAGAGAGAGAGAGAGAGAGAGAGAGAGAGAGAGAGAGAAGGGTCGGGGGCAGAGTGATGAATCTCATCAATTTATCTTAAGCAAACAAACGGTTTTCAAAACTTAACAGTTGTTTCTCACTTTATTTCCTGGTACATCCGTTTATACTACAAGCAAGCATAATAAATTTCACAAAATCATCAAATTGAGGGTTAGGGATCGATGAACTGTTCCCTCTTATTCTAGATTAAAACTTTTTTTTTATTAATTTTCAACTTTATTCATATCAATTATAAAAAATATTAATAATTTGTCATTTCAGGTTGTTGTTAATGCTTCATGTAACATCTGTATCTACATGCTGTTCTCAGAAAAGTACCGAATGCTACTCCGTCATTACATCTGCTGTGATTGGTCACGACAAGGAGAAATGCTCATTAGCTCAGTGGTTGGATGATAATCTGAATTCTGATTTAGAACAAGTTATATATCCTCATCAGTATCAGTATTCATACAAACTATATTATAACATAACATATATATATAATTAAGCATTCTTATGTATATGTTATGTTATAATCTGCTATCACTCTCACAAAAATCTCGGGGCTTACACTAATATGCTTCTATAACAAGATTGTTGCCTGAAAAAACATACGATAATATCGAGAAATTAAGCTTTACGTTGTCTAGTTTTGAACAAAACCATCTCTCATCCCTCCTCTTTATCTCTATCTCTCTCTCTCTCTGCGCTCATCTCCATAAAGAATTCACATGTAATTGAGAATTTATCAACTTTTTTATATTGTCTTGCCTTATGTACATTAGAAGAAAAAGCTTTTATCTTTCATTTTTAATTCAAAAGACCAATGAGATTTATTGTACAAATCATCGGGGATTTACATATGTTTCAATTGTTGTATTAGTTATATTTTTATTTTATCTCCCTCCTTCTCTCTCTCTCTCTATCTATTTCTGTTTCTTTATAATATTTAACTTATTCTTTTTATTTTAACTAGATGGCGAGTACTTCTTTCCAATCATTAGAGTATTTTCTACATCAACTGCTCAACATCATCCTCATGACTTGTAGAATTGAATTCAGACTTAAAATCCTAAAAAGCTGTAGGTTGAGATGATTCGTACGTTAAAGCTTCAAAAATCGAAAACTCATATTGAGTTTTCATTCCAAATCATGAATACGAGAAATGAATTTTGTCTCTGGAATTCTTTCCCCTCATTCTCTGCTGGCTATCAATGTGTCTTGATTTTTGATGTATTATTCATAATTATAATTTTTTATAATCTATGTATAACTTCTTTATAATATGTGTTTTGGTTGGAGCGGGTTTCTTACTGTTTGCTACTACTTCTTAAGATTTTTCTTTTTTTTTCATTATTTGAATCGAAGAAATCAAAAAAATCGATAAGTAAAATGAATAAAAATTCTAAAAATGAATGTTTTTCTGTACTTTGTCAATCTATTTATCGTTGAATAGTTTAGATTGCATGAAGCAGGGCATAGAGAAAAAGATATATACACAGATACACATACACATGACTTACAACTTTCAACTTGTCTATTTGTAGCCACAGATCACACATCATTTCTAATATTTATACAAGAGGTCATGTTCTCGATGATGTCAAATTACCTCAGAATAAGGCTGTGGAACTAATTCGCTAAGTATGCTGTTCAGTTTGAAAAATAAATTGGATTAACTAAAATTGAATGTGGATAACACACAAAATTTTCAAAATCGTCGTCATTCTCCTACTCGCCGTTGTTTTACTTGTCATTTATTCTCCTCAATATCAACAATAACAAGCATATGAATGAGTAGTTTAAGAAAGAGTTATTTAACACATTGAAAATGACATGAGAAGAAGAAGAAGTAGAGACAACGAAGCTGTTGGTTAGTTCAATCCGACAATTTAACGATCTGTTGCATCCAGATATCACATACTATATCATTTTTTTTTCATTTTAAAAAAAAAATAAATTTGAAATAACATTTAAGTTTGAGAGCTAAACGATTAGCTTATTTTCTTTATGACAAAATTTTAAAACAGATGAGAATATATATATAAATGACTTTGCTTTCTATATTACAAAATGAAGAAAACATCTGACAATAAATGAGTTATTAATACTTTCAAATGTTGAAATTATATTTATTTTTCGTAATTTTTCAAATTTTTTTTTCTCTCATCTTGTTCATCTTCATCTCTTTAATTTTATTTCATGCCGTCTCAGGGACTCATCAACATCTCCTGATGATATAGGACCTTACCATCGTATTTTAGGATCATTAGATTTCAAACAAAAGGAAATGACGTGTATATTCAGATGCTTCACCTCTTTCTATTCATTCAGTTAGTATGCCAATAAATAAAATATCTGTCTATATGTACATATATGCTAATGGTTATATGATGTCACATCAACATATGTATTTTCTTGAAATTTAACCTCAAAATATTAAAATATCTCTTTGTCTTTGTAAGTTAATTCAGAAATTACAATACCAATGCACACGCTAATGCTAAGGGTAAAACCTTCTGATATGCTTTCATTTGCTCTTAATAATTTTCCATTCAAGTTTTTCAAATACTTTGGATAGCATTGTCTTTTGGACAACATTTTGAAGATTGCTAGTAATTTGAAAAATTATGAAATGAAATATGTTTTTTATTTTTTAAAATACAGAGTAGAAAGTACGTTCAATATTAAAAAGAAAAAAAAGTTTTCGAACGAATAACTGAACTTTCAAGGAATCAAAGCAATATCACTTCTACGACGTAACAGAGAATAAGATGAAAAGCTAACAAGCTAACAAGCACAATTGTGATTGATTTATCTAATGTCCAATCATTATTTATGATTTTCTGAACTAATTTTTATATTTTTGCACTAAAAACGATTTTTTTCAGTGTAACTATAATATTTTTAAAAAATCTGAACATTTCAGCTTCAGTATTTGAAAATATTGAGTTTCGATTTAAAAAAAAAAGAGAACCACTTATGTTTATTTGCTGCCAAAAATATTCTTGAAAAAGAACAACATCGTGGTTTCCACAAACTTATTGTTCCATTAAATGAGTATTTTCTCTGATAAGTCAAACTATAAAAATATAAATAGGATGTAAAAGCGTTGAAGAGAGATAAATTCTCTAAATAATTCGTGAATATAATTGTAGTATAGCTATAGCATAGCATGTATTAGGCGGTCAAAATGTTTTGTAGTTCCTATTAAATTTTTTGAAAAATTGGGGTTTGTTTAGAGACTACCAACACCCATTTTGAACTTATCTATTGGTATTATTTTGCAGTAAAAGGGATGCGATTCCTGCGATCGCTACGCTAAGCGCGTCATAATTAGCATATTTAGGATATGCAATATGATAATGATCATGTTTGAAAACTTTGTCGAATAGCGTCTTTCAGCGTCATTTTTCATAAAACTTTCAAATTCTTTAAACCATGACGTTAGTTTAAAAAATATATAAAAATTCAGCAAAATAATAAAATTGAAGCATGAACTTAATGGTTTCATGCCAACATTTGTGGACTGGACCAATTATATAAGAGAAGGTTGTACTTTCAAACTTCTCGAAACCAACCAGAAAATACGAGGGCTTAAAACTTCAGTTGCTAGAAGAAAATATAACACGGGGAGAGTTATTAATCATATTTGAGTTTTTGGGGGTTTGTAGAGAAACTACAGAATGCTTCCTTTACAGAGTTGATAATAGAGGTGCAGCTCTATTGGCAAACTCTATAAAAAAATCTATTCGTGAGGTAAATACTAATATTTCGGATTCTTGGCAAGGGTATTCAGGGAAAAATAAGATGGGGCTTGGGTACGAGCACCTAACTGTCAACCATTCAATAAATTTTGTTGATCCGGTTACTGGTGCTGGTACCAATATGATAGAGGGGTTGTGGTTTCAGGCCAAACGTAAATTAAAGGCTATGAATGGGGTGGTGGAACATTTTGTAGAATCTTATCTATGTGAATGTTTTCAAATAGGCAAAAATATAAGAATAATGACATTTTCGATTGTATATTAAAAGATATTTCCTTTTTTTTTTTGAAAATAAGTTTGAATTATAATGAATGTTATATTAAAATATGAATTTAGCTGTGCATTACCCTAAACCTTCGTCTATAGTGTTATTTATGTTCAGTACAATCAATTTCTACAAACTATTACACACGCTATTAGAATAACGTGAAAGGAGGGGGAGGGTTGAAGCTCCTAAACAAGCGTCGAGGAATATTATTCTGAGCAACTCTGACGGCTTCAACTTGCTTTTGAAGCCAAATAGAAGCTCAGAAACAGAACCGTCGCGTTGTTACATGACAACACGCGCCCAATCAACTTCTGGAGTTGAGCTAGAATGTTCTGAAGCATACTCCAGATCTTGCTCTAACAGAGCATAGTTTGAGAGGTCAAACCACAAATAGTAAAGAAAGTTAAAAAATTTGTAAACAATCATTTTCTAAATCTTAGGTGGTTTTCAGAAGAGGAATCAGAAATTTGAAAAAAAAAGATGGCAGAAACTAGTAGAGAGTAAGGAGGAATATTTTATAAAATAATGTTTTTTACATTTATAAGTTTTTTGTTTGATTACATAGGGTGAACTACAAAACAGCATTTTTTCATTACATTGATTAATTTTTAGAAGATAACAGGAATCAAAAGCTCAGACTCAGATTCTCTCTTCCTTACATACATCATGTTGATTATAAGGATAAACGGTCCTGAGCGATGAACGTTGGACACCTACTAGAAACCTTCATATCTTCTCAGACAAACTACAAAAATTCAGAAAAAATATATTTTGAGTGTTAAAAAATGATAATGAATCTAAAAAAAATTAAAAATAAAACAAAAAATCCTGTTTAAAACGAATTTCTGAAGTCTCCGAAATTTTCATAAACTGCTTGAAATATTATTTCGTGAATTTCATGAGTTTCATCAAGAGTTCAGAAATAATCTTTTGATAGAATGTTAGAAGTACACTAAACGTCTATTTTTTATGTGAATGGGAGAATTTGGTTGTACGTTAACCAAGTTCTCTTCATAGATATTCGGTAAGATTCAGATATTGAAGCAGAAAAAACTTAGTTATTGATCGAGCTTTGTGCTTAGAATCATTTTAAAATATTTTTAATGAATCAACTTCTTCCTAATCTCAAACTTTGTTATATTAAGAAGGATTATTCAAAATAGTCAAAAAACACTAAATTTCCTTATAAATTTAGAAAAAATATTGAAATCAGTTTTTATTATATTAACATATATTTTAATTAAATATGTGTGACCTTGCAAAACTTATGAAAAAAATTGTGTTGTAGTATGAAGGAGTTTTCTGGGGCCTCAAACATAGGAGTATCGAACGTTCATCACACAGGACTGTACATAGTCTGTATCTTATAACTATTACTACCACTTAGAATACATGATACTCTACATGGTATACTACAATTATATATTTTAATAAATAATTGTATTAGTCTTCTTTTCACTGGGGTACAGAGGCATCAATGAAAAGATTTCGAGCCGCAGCAGTAAAATATCTTTCTTAACAATGCTTTCACTGGAAAGTTGCAAGACAATTGTTGACACCTCCATGTTTAAAATGTTAGATGAACTCAGACTGATCAATTGAAGGATATCGGTTGAACGATGATACGCTTTGCCAAGCCGACGTGCAAAAAAATCGGTTTTGAAAGTTGTTAAGACAAAGCGTTAACTTTATGAATAGTTGAATAGTTTTGCAATTTTATTTTAACTTTCCCTCTCTTGTTCTCATCATTCATCAACAGTTCGTGGTGATTCTGAAAGTTTCTACACGGCTGAACAGTAAAAATTTTTTAATCGGTTCACAACGCATTCATCAATCGGCCCACGCCGATATCCGGAGTAGTTTCTTAGCCTTTTCATGCCTATTCTTCATGGTATTCTCAGTTAAATCATCGAGTGATACGACAACTTCGAAGCTCAAGCTAATGTCTATCATCCTTTGAACACTTTTTCTTGAAATGTTGAGGCTCAAACTTAGTTTGTTCAGATTGAGCTCGTTGTTCTTTTGAACCCTCTTTTTTCTTTGAGAACATTCATAGTACGTGATCTTGTTGTTTTTTAAAAGGCTCAACACTATGTTGAATGATCTTCTCAGCTCTTCTTCGATTCAGATTCAGCTGCTTAAAAATATCACATATTCAATAACCCAGATCGTGAAGTCTATAATAATGGGTCTATGAGAGAAAGGCTTCAGTTTTTCAAAGCATATCTCTTTTGATTCACATTTTTAATCTTTATTTGCGTATTTTGAACATTATTTTGTTTCTTTTGGTATATAAGCTTTAAAATTTTGAAAATTCGCACTTTATTTTATGCGAAAATACTTAAGCGTGGTCCCCAATTAATTTAAGTTTAAATTATGCTAATTTTTAAAAAAAGTTTTAAATTTTAAAAAAAGTTAGAATACAGGGTGGCGCTTAAGTATGTTCGCAAAAATTAAAGTACCAAGTTTTTATATTGTTGACTTTATATTCCAAAAATAAACAAAATAATATTGTTCAAAACATGCAAATAAATATTTATAATTTTCCTTGACAATATGAAGTTTTCGCCTCATAGACCTTCCATCGCCAGACTTCACGATCTGAACTATTGTGCTTGTGATATATCTAAGCAACTGAACCTCAACTAAAGGACAGTTGAGAAAATTATCAAGAAATACGGAGAAAGAGAAAGTGTTGAACCTCTCATACAAATAGGAAGACCACGGACTATCAATGTTCCGAAGATGAGAAAAATTATTAAGATCCAAAGAAATAATGAGCACGCAATAAACTAAGTTTGAGCCTCAGTATTTCAAGAAGGAGTGTTCAGAGGATCGTCAAAGAAAACTTGAGCGGAGCTCTTCTGTGATGGTTTGGGCTGGTGTGACAATAGAAAAGAAGACACCTCTGGTTTTTCTCGATAGGAACATAAACATAAACTCAAAATTTATGAAGAGGAGCTGTTATCGCAGTAGTAATTAATTGGATGCAGAAAAACTTCAGAGAAAACAACATGATTCTCCAACAGGAGTTCATGAATTCCTCTCTGAAAACAGAGATAGATACCGCTGTATCGATAAAAAATGCAATAAAGAACTTAGTTTAAAATCAGAACAATCTAAAGGAAAATACAATGTAGGTCGCATGAAAAAGCAGACATGGGTTTTTGGTGGCATTTGTCGCGAAACAAATGAATGCTTTATCTATGTTGTTCCTAATAGAACCAAGGAAACTCTGGAATTATGCATCAAAGCATCGATAAAAGAAGGGACTACTATCATTTCTGATTGTTGGAACAGCTACAATGGCATACCTCTGATGGATATGAACTACACCCATATGACCGTCAACCATTCCAAAAATTTTGTAAATCCTTCTACTGGTGTTTGCACCAACAAAGTAGAATCGATGTGGAACGTGGCCAAGATGAAATTCAAGAGAATGTAGAGAGTATACGAAGGAATGGGCTCTTCTGCAGTTGTTGCCAACACATTTTCATTGCAATTGAAATGCTTATTTTTTAGCGGTGCATTAGAATAAACAGATACCTAGTACAGCAGGCTGAGGTTTATTAACTGCCTAAAGTTATCTAAGGCCCATACTTTAATTTAAGCTTAGGTTAAGGCTTAGGCTTAGGCTTAGGCAAAGGCTTAGGCTTAAGATTATAATTAATGCTTAGGATTAAAACTAGAATTGGGTTAACATGTAATTTTTATTTTTTTTTGATTTTTGATAACAGCTTATATCATCTAAAATTTTGAAGAAAATGTTTTCTCCAGCATATCATTTTCTATACATAAATTCGCAAAGATATCCATCTACCATTCCTTCAGAAACACCCCACATTTTTTTGAATTTCATCTTAGCAACATTCCACATAGATTCAACTCGGTTAGTGCAATCCTTGGTTTCCGGATCGACAAAGTTCTTTGAGTGGTTTACAGTGAGATGGTTGTAGTTCATGCCCATTAGTGGAGCTCCGTTATAACTTTTCCAGCAGTCTGAAATTATGGTTGAACCTTCCCTTATTGACTCTCTAATACAAGCTTCGAGAGTTTTCTTAGTTCGATCGGGGACAACTTAGATGGAACATTCTTTAGTTTCGCGGCATTCACCACCAAAGACCCAAGTTTGCTTCTTCAGGTGTCCTAGGTTGTATTTCCTTCTCGACACTAAGCTCTCATCCACTTCTACAGTACAGCCACCAATTACTACGGGTTCTTCTAGGAGACGCCAGGCACACACTTCTCTAAGCAAATTACTGTAGTCAACAATAGTGTGGTGTGAACGTATTCCTAGTTGAACTTTACAGAAATTGATGGTGGTCAACTCATAACTCTACCAGTATATGAAAGATACAATGTTTTGCAAAGATATATGACAACCTTAACGCAATAAATGAACAAAAAATAGATTTTTAATTTGTACCTTCAAACCAAGTTCCACTTTTTTTTCGGCAAAAGATCTTTCGATTGAAGAAATTCTATACATTTTTCTTTGGTCCCGACAAGAGAAAGCAACAAAAGCAATCCTTCCATGTCCGAAAATATGTAATAATTTGTGAAAATCACAACTATTTATCTACGCGAAACAGAGGCCCAATTTCGGAGTAACAGAAACAACCCCAAACCATGACGTTTCCGCCATCATGCTTGGCCGTAGGTCGCATGTATTTGGGGTTGTACCGCTGATTGGATGGCCTTCTGACGAATCCAGGTCTGTCATTTCCGAATAAGCAAAATTTGCTTTCATCAGTGAAAATGACGGAAGACCAATCTTCAATGATCCAGTTCAGATGCTCTTGTGCAAACTGAACACGTTTGAGCCTGTTGTTGACCGAAATCAACAACTTTCGCACAGGAACACGAGTCCGTAAGTTTCTGGCTAACTGCCTTCTTCTTACGTTGGAGGGATGAAGCATAATGTTAAACATACGTTGAAGATGTTGGCTCAACTGCATGGATGTGATGTCTGGATGCTTCTGGACTAGCCTAACCAACTGATTGTCTTGATTAGTCGTGGTTTTTCTTTCTCGTCCTCTCATATCCACTTTGTATGGTTTCTGGGCATCTTTCCATACTCTTGAATAGTACTGGGAGACATCGACAGCATTTTGCTTATTTTCCGAACGCTTAAGCCCTTCTCCTTCATATTGGTTATAATGGATCTTACTTCAAGGGAAGTTTTCTTGCCTATAGCCATCTTAAATTAATAAATTTCAGATTTTTATTATGCAAAACAAGCAAAAATATGAATATTTTAAATATTAAAATTCAATTATTTTTAAAAAATTCAGTTTTCATCATTTTAACTTCAATTTTAATCGATATGTTGATACTTCAGCCTGAAACCCAAATTAATCTTTTCGAATTTTTTTTTGTAGTTTGAAGTGGTGTTCTGGGGCCTCTAACATCGGGGTGTGCAACCTTCATCGCACAGGACTGTAAGTGCGGTGGCATAGGACACACGCAAGAAAACTACTGCGGTTAATTGAGAAAGCTATAACAAAGTGAGAGCTGTAAGCAGGAAGATCGTCTCTACCCAAAAAGAGATACAGAGAGAGAAAGTGGTTATCCAGGGAATAAAGAATATTGCGCTGGTGGACAGTGGCTCATCAGTTACGCTGGTACCACTTGATGCAAAAGGGGAGGGATCAGGTAAACATGAGTGTTATTGATGAAACTTTGACAGGAGCTATTCTTCAAAAAAGCTTTCAAGTGAACATCATTCACATTTCTATTGGCATCACCAAGCAGAACAGTGAAACAATTTCACAGTTGGAATACTAACTACAGAATACTTAACAATTCCTATTATATTTGAAAATAAAAATTCTAAATATTTAATCATACTCCACTACTGTTAGTTGAACATGATCTAGCCAGATACCATCAATTAGACAACATTTTATAATTCTATAGGAATAACGAAAAAGTAATATGATGGAATGAGAATACAGGATTTACCAATAATATCGGTACAACTCAAGAAAATCGATAATCATTTAAAGCTCAAGAAAATCGATAATCGTTGTCGGTAATATTCAAATTAGAAAATATGACCAATTACTATGATTACAAAATTCAAATTCTGTAAACACCTCACAGTTTTAGAAATGTTGTTAATTTATTTAATCCGAACTGTTTATTACTCTACATCACTGAAATCTTTGTCCCATATTTTAACTATTTGATTATTTCATGTTTTGTTTTTAATAAAAAGAAAAGTTTTTGATAAATGAAGTTATTATCAAACTCTGTTATTTATAGCTGTAAATTTATCTGGAAGAATAACAGTTACCGTCCAGTGAACATCATTCACATTTCTATTGGCATCACCAAGAAGAACAGTAACACAATTTCACAGTTGGAATACTATTACTAATTACTATTATATTTGAAAATAAGTTTCATCGGTATATGTACCTGTCATATTTACATTAATTCAAGATACATATATGTACCAGTTAATTATGATGAATATTTTATTAATATAGTGTTTGTATTATTATCAGTAATAGGTGTATATATATGTTTTTAGGAATTTTGCTGGCAATTACAGCTTCGTGTCATTTGTTGTGTCTTATATCAGAAATTGTTCATGCCGTTTATATCTTTCTTGATTCCACAATAGACGGAGAATTTTGTTTCAAAATGCTTCTGCCCTATGTATTTTGCTCAATATTGCAATTTGGAATGTACTTAGCAATGATTACGGATCTATTGCTAGCAACTGTTAAGCCTATTTGGTATAATCGGGCTAACACTCGGAATTTCGTATTTTACTGTGCATCTCCTGCATTCATGTTCGCAACCATTGCCACTGTTTTTAGCGTGAAATACCATGAAGATGTAGAGATACCAGAATGTAATCCAATCGTCGGTACATAATTCATCTAAAAAAACATAGTATTACTGATAATTGAATTATAGTTTTAAAACCATTTTTTGCACAAACACTTGTTACTTCATCTATTGGATTGAATACATTAACGCTGATGGCATATATAACAACTATTTCTGTATTTTATCTAAGTACTTTCTTCTTTCTAGCAGATATCAAAATATAGATTCAGGAAGATCAAAAACATCATCTCAAACTAAACAAGTTATGAAACGACTAAGCGTGATGGCTCTTGTATTCATACTAACGGGTTACGCAAATATGCTTGGAGCCACATTGTTGTATCTAGTGATGGACGTGGATAAAGCAACAATGCAATTCATGCAATCAACTCTGGTAATAATTTACCTCGTTTTCTATTAATAATTAAATATTTATAACTACATCTTATAGGTAGTTTTTGCAATTCTCAATTTTTCGCAAAATTTTTACGTCACTATCTGGAGATCTACAATGTATCGAAATGCCTTCAGTGAGATCGCTTTAGAAAACAACATTATTCCGTGCATAGCTACTCATTACAAACAACGGAAATTGATTCAATCGCAACAATTGTAACATGATCATAATACATCATACAACTCTAAATATTTATAGAAATCTAATACAAAAGCCTAATAATTCATACTCCACTGCTGTTAGCTGAACATGATCTAGCCAGATACCATCAATTAGACAACATTTTATAATTCTATAGGAATAACGAAAAAGTAATATGATGGAATGAGAATACAGGATTTACCAATAATATCGGTACAACTCAAGAAAATCGATAATCATTTAAAGCTCAAGAAAATCGATAATCGTTGTCGGTAATATTCAAATTAGAAAATATGACCAATTACTATGATTACAAAATTCAAATTCTGTAAACACCTCACAGTTTTAGAAATGTTGTTAATTTATTTAATCCGAACTGTTTATTACTCTACATCACTGAAATCTTTGTCCCATATTTTAACTATTTGATTATTTCATGTTTTGTTTTTAATAAAAAGAAAAGTTTTTGATAAATGAAGTTATTATCAAACTCTGTTATTTATAGCTGTAAATTTATCTGGAAGAATAACAGTTACCGTCCAGTGAACATCATTCACATTTCTATTGGCATCACCAAGAAGAACAGTAACACAATTTCACAGTTGGAATACTATTACTAATTACTATTATATTTGAAAATAAGTTTCATCGGTATATGTACCTGTCATATTTACATTAATTCAAGATACATATATGTACCAGTTAATTATGATGAATATTTTATTAATATAGTGTTTGTATTATTATCAGTAAAATAACAATATAATTTCTTGAATAAACTCCAACAATAAAATGATCAATATTGCTATTATGCTAATTTTAAATGTTAAAAAACAAATATGCCTGAAAGTTGCCTTGATCCGTATGAATTTCAAAGATCAGCTTTTTTATGTGCGTAAGGAAAACATCGAAAATTAAAATTCTATTAGTTAGATCTAGCTGTTTGACGATGTGCTATAAACTATTACCAAAACCATAAGTTACAATGAAGATAACATGTATATGCAAATAATATTCGAGAATATCAATTTTTAAAGTTATGGTTTCTATCATGTTCGAATTTTTTACCGATGTTATTGGTAAAACCTGGAGATTTATTTCATCATATTACTTTTTCGTTGTTCCTAAAGCATATACAAATATTTTATAATAAAATGATATATATTGAATTTAATATAAGAGTGTTAAAGAAAGAACTTTAGAGATATAATATACTTGGGATGTATAATATTAGTTTGTAAGAGATAAAGACGCGTTTATCTCGAGAGACTCAATCCTTCGACTAGACGTGGGAGAAAAAAGCGCTCACATGCAAATCAAGGTACTGGCAGGTATCCTGGTAAACATAAGCGTAGAGAGTTTGAGAATATACACAAATAAGACAACGATCTCAATTAAGAGATGGGAGGTTGAGTTGTTTTTGAGTGTGTTCAATTGCTGAGAAGTTCTCTGAAACTTTTTGTTTGTTCCAAAAACCAAAACTAAATCAAAAATGTAGAAAATTATGTATCTCAATTTTAAAAAAAGCTGTCAATACGTTACGAAAAATTCTCAATAATATAAATTCATGAAGCAAAATTGTCCCCAAAAGTTGTTTTTCTCAAATACGTAGTCATTGTAATCTTATTTCTATATGAATTAAGATTATTATATTATTATAATCATCTTCATTATATATTTCAATAAATAATTTTATTAGTCTTTTTCACTGATTTTGATTTTCATCTCTTGTAAATTCTGAGTTTCTTTGAAGGAATTTTTTGGCCTATATGCAAGAAATTTGCACTACAGCTAAAAAATTAATTTGTTAAAAATCCGTATACTATCACTAAACATCAATAAATTATTCAACATGATTTGTAAAATATTCCAATGAACCGGAAATTCAAAGAAATTTTTTATTTTATTTTTTAAACGAACATTTGTGACATTTTTTCTCAAATCATTAATCCCCTACTACAACCGGTTAAGTATATTCACTAAAATTATAGGAAATACTGCCCCAAAAAATTCTATTTTACCTAATATAAACAAAATAGCACATAAATGGAGGATACAAGACGTATCGACTATTGCTAAGAAGTTTAATCCGTTGTTTAGAAAAAAAACTAGAAACAGATGATGAGTATAAGAAGTATACGATGTAATTGTACGTATATTGCATACGAATAAATAATTTTTTCATATTAAATAACATAAAAAGTATTCAATGAATATAAGAAAGATGAAAAAGATAAAACATCCTGCTTATTCTGTATGTATAGTTTCTCTAACTGTTTTTCTTATATTGCACTTAGTACATGATGATGTTGAGCATTTTCTTCTAAATATTATATGTAAATTAGTGACTTGAACAAGGAATATATAATATTTGAAATATTTTATGTATATTCTAGACTTTTAACTATTTATTAATGTTTATATAAGAATTCGTTAACTTATGATAAATATTATATTTCAAATTATAGCAGATGGAGCCTTCGGTTATCAAAGATGTTCAAAAAGTTATGGCAAGCGTGATTCTGTTGGGTGTATTCTTTGGTGGACTAGGAAATGTTATGATTATCTATATGATTTTGACAAGAAAGAAACTACAAACAAAGTCGGGTACGTTGATCAGAAAAAAGTAAAATAGTCGAAAAATATGTAGCAGATATGTTTATAGGTGTATATATATGTTTTTAGGAATTTTGCTGGCAATTACAGCTTCGTGTCATTTGTTGTGTCTTATATCAGAAATTGTTCATGCCGTTTATATCTTTCTTGATTCCACAATAGACGGAGAATTTTGTTTCAAAATGCTTCTGCCCTATGTATTTTGCTCAATATTGCAATTTGGAATGTACTTAGCAATGATTACGGATCTATTGCTAGCAACTGTTAAGCCTATTTGGTATAATCGGGCTAACACTCGGAATTTCGTATTTTACTGTGCATCTCCTGCATTCATGTTCGCAACCATTGCCACTGTTTTTAGCGTGAAATACCATGAAGATGTAGAGATACCAGAATGTAATCCAATCGTCGGTACATAATTCATCTAAAAAAACATAGTATTACTGATAATTGAATTATAGTTTTAAAACCATTTTTTGCACAAACACTTGTTACTTCATCTATTGGATTGAATACATTAACGCTGATGGCATATATAACAACTATTTCTGTATTTTATCTAAGTACTTTCTTCTTTCTAGCAGATATCAAAATATAGATTCAGGAAGATCAAAAACATCATCTCAAACTAAACAAGTTATGAAACGACTAAGCGTGATGGCTCTTGTATTCATACTAACGGGTTACGCAAATATGCTTGGAGCCACATTGTTGTATCTAGTGATGGACGTGGATAAAGCAACAATGCAATTCATGCAATCAACTCTGGTAATAATTTACCTCGTTTTCTATTAATAATTAAATATTTATAACTACATCTTATAGGTAGTTTTTGCAATTCTCAATTTTTCGCAAAATTTTTACGTCACTATCTGGAGATCTACAATGTATCGAAATGCCTTCAGTGAGATCGCTTTAGAAAACAACATTATTCCGTGCATAGCTACTCATTACAAACAACGGAAATTGATTCAATCGCAACAATTGTAACATGATCATAATACATCATACAACTCTAAATATTTATAGAAATCTAATACAAAAGCCTAATAATTCATACTCCACTGCTGTTAGCTGAACATGATCTAGCCAGATACCATCAATTAGACAACATTTTATAATTCTATAGGAATAACGAAAAAGTAATATGATGGAATGAGAATACAGGATTTACCAATAATATCGGTACAACTCAAGAAAATCGATAATCATTTAAAGCTCAAGAAAATCGATAATCGTTGTCGGTAATATTCAAATTAGAAAATATGACCAATTACTATGATTACAAAATTCAAATTCTGTAAACACCTCACAGTTTTAGAAATGTTGTTAATTTATTTAATCCGAACTGTTTATTACTCTACATCACTGAAATCTTTGTCCCATATTTTAACTATTTGATTATTTCATGTTTTGTTTTTAATAAAAAGAAAAGTTTTTGATAAATGAAGTTATTATCAAACTCTGTTATTTATAGCTGTAAATTTATCTGGAAGAATAACAGTTACCGTCCAGTGAACATCATTCACATTTCTATTGGCATCACCAAGAAGAACAGTAACACAATTTCACAGTTGGAATACTATTACTAATTACTATTATATTTGAAAATAAGTTTCATCGGTATATGTACCTGTCATATTTACATTAATTCAAGATACATATATGTACCAGTTAATTATGATGAATATTTTATTAATATAGTGTTTGTATTATTATCAGTAAAATAACAATATAATTTCTTGAATAAACTCCAACAATAAAATGATCAATATTGCTATTATGCTAATTTTAAATGTTAAAAAACAAATATGCCTGAAAGTTGCCTTGATCCGTATGAATTTCAAAGATCAGCTTTTTTATGTTTACAAAACAATATACATAGATGCTAATAATGCATAAAACTTAAAATTTTTTTGTATCATCTTAATTCGCTATAAAGCTATTGTTATATAATATTACTCGAAATATTATCAATACCACTTTATATGTACTCTAATTACCATTCAAAAACCATATATACTAATAGCCGAAAGAGTATATTTTATTTAAATTTATGTTGAATGATCATTGTTTTATATTTTAATATGATATATGTTCTAGCATACCCTAGCTTAATATTAAAATAAGTGAAGTATAGAAATAATTTACCTAGCATCCATCAAACCCGGAAATAACATATTCTTTATTTTAAGAATAACACATGAAATAATTTGTTCGAAATTTTGAAGAAAAGATTCTTATTGATTGTAATTGATATTTATTTGAATCAAACTTTTGCGTGTATAGTGAGTAAGTATAAATAAACTAAAATTGGGGAAACCTGTTATTTCTCATCAATCTTAAGAAATATTCAATGAATGAGACAAACCCGACGTTGGATTACATCGAATATGCCTGGTAGCATGGCTTGATATAATTTAGTAATCGACAATTACTTCACTGATTTTATTCGTATTTCAAATCCATAAGTGAGTATTTCCTAATTGAATGTTTAACTCTTATAGAATAGTGAAGTGTAAAATCACAATTACTCCTTATATCCGGATTTTAATGAAAAATATATAATAGTTTCAAAGTAAATAGTTATGCAATAATACTTTTATAAAATAGTTTGAATGGCTCTTCTTTATATTACTTTTACATTTTATGAGTATTGAGCTGGTCATAAGTCACATCACCACTAATTTTGAATTACTGTAAGCTATTAAATGGGGGGTAGGTAATGTAAAAAGGGCCATTTTAATGGTTTTAGTACTATTTCAAGAATATTGATACGAATGCAATGTTTTTGAAATACTGAAGCTTAAAAACCTGGCAAGAGTACAACATAGATTTATCCTTTATATAGAGTATCATTATTGAAAAGTGTAATAATTTATAAATATTATTTCAACAGTTTTTATAATATTAGGCTTAATTTTTGTTATAAAAGTAAAATGAGACAGGCGTCCCGTATTCAAACATATGGATGTATAATATATTGATCATTTATATATTACAGTTTTTTTTCATTTGTTACATTTTATTTTAAATTCATACACGATGTCAAACCATGATCCATGTTTTCCAATCAATGTTTCCTGATCTACCCAGTTGCAGTTGAAAAGTTGAGTTTATAAGAGAAGTAGAAGTTTAGTTAATCATCATCATGGGATAACGACAAGAACATTTTCAAAATTGTTCTAACATGATAGTTGGCATGGGAAACATTCACGTCTCTCATATTAAATCAGAAAAAGATTGTTACTATTTTTAAGTTTCTTAATTATCTAGTCATACACATTACAAACAAATACAAAGTTGCTCTGCTACCGCTCACAATATTTTGTCGTTTACGCAACTATTATTCTATTACAAACCTATCGTAATCGTAATTAAGAATTTATCAATAGTTTTCTAAAGTCTCTGCTCTTGTAAATTGAAGGAAATAGCTTTTATCTATTTTTTTAATTCAAAATACTATTGACACACCTTTCCAATTTAAAAGACCAATGAGATACAGTGTACAAATCATTGGGGACTCATATATATTTCAATTAATTTTTTCTGTCGTTGACAGCTGATTAAGTGAGTTTTGGCTAATGATTTCATATGAAAGAGGAAAAAAACTATTTAATCGTTTATGATCGTCGTCATCTTTTTCTTCCCTTCGTGGTTAAAATCAGAGCTATTAGACAAATCAGAACAATAAGCTCAGGAACGTTGGAGAAAAACGGGAATTATGTTTTCTAAAAAGTTCTCTTTGAATATTTTTATTTGTTGAGAATACTCCGTTTGAAAAATACCAGCTAAACTCTGTTCCTGATATTTTAACGTTGATTAAGTTAAGTTAAGTTATAGATTTGAATGTAAGCTCCAAAGTGATTTTTAAAACATTTCTTTTTATTAAAAACAAAACATGAAATAATCAAATAGTTAAAATATGGGACAAAGATTTCAGTCATGTAGAGTAATAAACAGTTCGGATTAAATAAATTAACAACATTTCTAAAACTGTGAGGTATTTACAGAATTTGAATTTTGTAATCATAGTAATTGGTCATATTTTCTAATTTGAATATTACCGACAACGATTATCGATTTTCTTGAGCTTTAAATGATTATCTATGTGACAACGATCTCAATTAAGGGAAGGAATTTTTAATTGTTTTTAAGTGTGTTCGGTTGTTTAGAGGTTTTTTATTATATTATTTCCGTGTTGTGTATGAGTTAGCTTTATGCTAAGTGCTAGCAATTGTAGTTTTTGTATCTATAAATCATAGTTTCCTTTGAACGAGTGTTTAGAAAAATTATTAGCTCTAAAGGTAAAAGCGGACCTTTTTGAGGAATACTCTGTAAAGAACCGTATAAGCACACATTACCAGTTTAATTATCAGAATAGAAACAACACAATATCTCACGAATTTGCATGAAAACTTACTTTTGTTGTTTTAAAACATTATTTTTGTTCAAAAAATCACAAATAAATCGAGACAAATGTAGAAAGTTATGCATATGAAATTAAAAAAAAAGCTGTCAATACGTTATGGAAAATTCTCAATAATATAGATTCATGAAGCAAAATCGTCGCACGAAATTTTTTTCTCAAATACGTAGTCATTGTAATCTTATTTCTATATGAATTAAGATTATTATATTATTATAATCATCTTCATTATATATTTCAATAAATAATTTTATTAGTCTTTTTCACTGATTTTGATTTTCATCTCTTGTAAATTCTGAGTTTCTTTGAAGGAATTTTTTGGCCTATATGCAAGAAATTTGCACTACAGCTAAAAAATTAATTTTTTTTTAATTAATTGAAAGTAAAATTTAAAAAACAAGTTAAAAATCCGTATACTATCACTAAACATCAATAAATTATTCAACATGATTTGTAAAATATTCCAATGAACCGGAAATTCAAAGAAATTTTTTATTTTATTTTTTAAACGAACATTTGTGACATTTTTTCTCAAATCATTAATCCCCTACTACAACCGGTTAAGTATATTCACTAAAATTATAGGAAATACTGCCCCAAAAAATTCTATTTTACCTAATATAAACAAAATAGCACATAAATGGAGGATACAAGACGTATCGACTATTGCTAAGAAGTTTAATCCGTTGTTTAGAAAAAAAACTAGAAACAGATGATGAGTATAAGAAGTATACGATGTAATTGTACGTATATTGCATACGAATAAATAATTTTTTCATATTAAATAACATAAAAAGTATTCAATGAATATAAGAAAGATGAAAAAGATAAAACATCCTGCTTATTCTGTATGTATAGTTTCTCTAACTGTTTTTCTTATATTGCACTTAGTACATGATGATGTTGAGCATTTTCTTCTAAATATTATATGTAAATTAGTGACTTGAACAAGGAATATATAATATTTGAAATATTTTATGTATAGACACATCATGTATATAGTTTACTATTATAGAGTTGCCTATAATTTTGGCTAAATGACATACTGAATGTTAATGTTAAAAATAAAAATAGCTAACTAAACTTTTATTTTTGTTATTTGGGACGTTTATTATTTAGACAAGTTTTGCGTGCTGTAATTATGAAATTTGAGTATTAATTTTCATTAATGTTTTACAAGTTCTAAGTTATATGACACAATTTTTTTTAGAATATATATATTCTAAAAATATATATATATATAAAGAAGCATAGCTCAAACTCTTCTTCCGCTTTTCTTTTTTTCTCATTGAAAAGGAAAATAGAAGAGAATAGAGAACTTTTTTAAATTTATGTATCACTCAGAACATTGTGTGTGTTGAATTTCAAATTAAATAATTAAACGGATGATTGAATAGAATATATTTTGATGAATTAACTTCTAATTTCTTTGTGATAATTCTTGTCCTGTGCATATATATTTCATATATAATGTGTTCTTGCTCATATTTTAAGATTAGCAGCATTAACTTTCAAATAATTCTTCATGCTTTTCACCTACAAATGTGTATTTTTTTGATTTTTAATCGTATGAACAGAAGAAAAAGAATCAAATAGTTGAAATAGTTTATTATTCTTCAGTTTTTGTTTTGTTTTGTATAACAATAGAATTGATTAAGTGTTTTTTATATTGTCTAATTGTATTCTAATCCCTTTGAAACAATATTGTCTAATTGTATTCTAACCCTCTAATACAAACTTTTCTAGATTTTTAACTATTTATTAATGTTTATATAAGAATTCGTTAACTTATGATAAATATTATATTTCAAATTATAGCAGATGGAGCCTTCGGTTATCAAAGATGTTCAAAAAGTTATGGCAAGCGTGATTCTGTTGGGTGTATTCTTTGGTGGACTAGGAAATGTTATGGTTGTCTATATGATTGTTAAGAAAAGGCATCTACAAACAAAGTCGGGTACGTTGATCAGAAAAAAGTAAAATAGTCGAAAAATATGTAGCAGATATGTTTATAGGTGTATATATATGTTTTTAGGAATTTTGCTGGCAATTACAGCTTCGTGTCATTTGTTGTGTCTTTTATCAGAAATTGTTCATGCCGTTTATATCATTCTTGATTCCACAATAGACGGAGAATTTTGTTTCAAAATGCTTCTGCCCTATGAATTTTCTTTATCATTGCAATTTGGAATGTACTTAGCAATGATTACGGATCTATTGCTAGCAACTGCTAAGCCTATTTGGTATAATCGGGCTAACACTTTGAATTTCGTATTTTACTGTACATCTCCTGCATTCATGTTCGCAACCATTGCCACTGTTTTTAGCGTGAAATACCATGAAGATGTAGAGATACCAGAATGTAATCCAATCGTCGGTACATAATTCATTTAAAAAAAACATAGTATTACTGATAATTGAATTATAGTTTTAAAACCATTTTTTGCACAAACACTTGTTACTTCATATATTGGATTGAATACATTAACGCTGATGGCATATATAACAACTATTTCTGTATTTTATCTAAGTACTTTCTTCTTTCTAGCAGATATCAAAATATAGATTCAGGAAGATCAAAAACATCATCTCAAACTAAACAAGTTATGAAACGACTAAGCGTGATGGCTCTTGTATTCATACTAACGGGTTACGCAAATATGCTTGGAGCCACATTGTTGTATCTAGTGATGGACGTGGATAAAGCAACAATGCAATTCATGCAATCAACTCTGGTAATAATTTGCCTCGTTTTCTATTAATAATTAAATATTTATAACTACATCTTATAGGTAGTTTTTGCAATTCTCAATTATTCGCAAAATTTTTACGTCACTATCTGGAAATCTACAATGTATCGAAATGCCTTTATTGAGATCGCTTTAGAAAACAACATTATTCCGTGCATAGCTACTCATTACAAACAGCGGAAATTGAGTCAATCGTAATAATTATAGTATGATCATGATACATCATACAACTCTAAATATTTATAGAAATCGAACAATACAAAAGCCTAATCATTCATACTCCACTGCTGTTAGTTGAACATGATCTAGCCAGATACCATCAATTAGACAACATTTTATAATTCTATAGGAATAACGAAAAAGTAATATGATGGAATGAGAATACAGGATTTACCAATAATATCGATACAACTCAAGAAAATCGATAATCATTTAAAGCTCAAGAAAATCGATAATCGTTGTCGGTAATATTCAAATTAGAAAATATGACCAATTACTATGATTACAAAATTCAAATTCTGTAAACACCTCACAGTTTTAGAAATGTTGTTAATTTATTTAATCCGAACTGTTTATTACTCTACATCACTGAAATCTTTGTCCCATATTTTAACTATTTGATTATTTCATGTTTTGTTTTTAATAAAAAGAAAAGTTTTTGATAAATGAAGTTATTATCAAACTCTGTTATTTATAGCTGTAAATTTATCTGGAAGAATAACAGTTACCGTCCAGTGAACATCATTCACATTTCTATTGGCATCACCAAGAAGAACAGTAACACAATTTCACAGTTGGAATACTATTACTAATTACTATTATATTTGAAAATAAGTTTCATCGGTATATGTACCTGTCATATTTACATTAATTCAAGATACATATATGTACCAGTTAATTATGATGAATATTTTATTAATATAGTGTTTGTATTATTATCAGTAAAATAACAATATAATTTCTTGAATAAACTCCAACAATAAAATGATCAATATTGCTATTATGCTAATTTTAAATGTTAAAAAACAAATATGCCTGAAAGTTGCCTTGATCCGTATGAATTTCAAAGATCAGCTTTTTTATGTGCGTAAGGAAAACATCGAAAATTAAAATTCTATTAGTTAGATCCTGCTGTTTGACGATGTGCTATAAACTATTACCAAAACCATAAGTTACAATGAAGATAACATGTATATGCAAATAATATTCGAGAATATCAATTTATAAAGTTATGGTTTCTATCATGTTCGAGTTGCTCTGAAGAGTTCAATATAATAATTATACTTTCTAGGTCTTTCTTTCGCATCTTTCGTTTCTATCTTTCTCGGACTCATAATTTTTTTCTTTGGCTGTTATTTTTCTATTTTTTGAATGAGTATGAAAGGAACAACGTTTTTTATTAACTTCAATGTGAGAGCAGTATGTACCGAATTAAACTTGTAGTTGATTATGATTGGGAGTATTTTACAATGTTCTGTTATGTAAATAAAAATAGGTTGATAATAGGACTACGGGCATGCAAAATACAGTTGAAGTTTGGAGTAACAGATTCAGCTCTACAGAGATAAAATCGTGTGCTAACATAATTCTATAGAAGCGGTGACATGAATAAAAGTTTTTTTTTGAAATAGCAATAGATTTCGTAAAATGGACATCAAGTGCATGATATTATTTTCCATTAATTTATATTAATATATAATTTGTATTTATGTTGGGTATACTTGGAAATACAAAAGAAAAAACTATCTCTGAATGTAAAATATACTGTAGAAAAGGAAATGAGAAAAAGAAAATTTGCAAACAACGCGAGCTTGATAACATATATCTTATTTTATTCATCGTTTCACAAATATTCAAGTATTTTTGCACAGTAAATAATTCTAAATTAAAAATTTTTTATATTTGTTGCTGAATCTTGACATAATACAACATGAATAAAATTATATTTTCATGAAAAATAACAGAAAAGTTCAATTCTAAGAGAGGAGAGGTGCGTGTTCTATGCTTGCCCCCGAAACTATGATGCGTTTGTAAGAGAAGTAGAAGCTTAGTTAATCATCATGATGAACATTTGCAAAATTGTTCTAACATGATAGTTGGCATGAGAAACATTCACGTCTCTCATATTAAATCAGAAAAAGATTGTTACTATTTTTAAGTTTCTTAATTAGTTCGGCCAAATATTACATTGCAACTTGATTGTTCTTAAGTCTGAAATATTTTTTCGCCCTTAGGCTTTCTATAGTTTTCTTGCCTACCACTTGTAAGTTATTGAAATAAAATACATGGACTTCTTTTATTCAAAATATAACTTTAGTAGTACATCGTACATAAATAAAAACCAAATGCGCAATTACATATCTTACTGTTTATGCTATTTATAATATACAAACCTTTTTTCAATAGAAATTATTTACTTACACATATTAATATAATGTATACTTGCTTACCATGATTATAATATATGAATTTTCTAGGTGGAAATTTAGTGCTCGGAAGGATGTTCCCGCTTGTTTGGATGCTTCAATATATTCAAATAGTTAACAAAACATACTCCAGCTATGCATAAAACTATTCCAAAGAAGACCGTCTTTTAACGGTAGATGATGATGCAGCTGTTTCATCAGTAATGTCGGAAAGATTTTAAAACGTTAATGAAGGGAAGAAGGAATGAGATACCAAATAGGTGCGGCTACCGTTTGTAATCAATCTATCGTTTTCTTAAGCAAAGGAGTAACCTTAGTAGATCATCTCTCTGCTCTCATTCCGGCACATCTCAGAGAGTAACTAGAGATCATATGAACATGTGAGGATTGAGAGAAAACAAGGCTATGTTTGACGCATTGAGTGATAGCTGACCGTGTTGAATAGTGAGAGAGAAAGGTATATGAAGAGAATGGAACAAACTGTTAAGGACTTCAAGAATATGACCAACGAAACGACGGAAAGGTCAAGAACTTCATAAGCACACACATACAAGCTTAATGAGGCCGGTAAACGACATGAAACTGTGATATTTGATTAGCAAATTATGGAAATACTTAATGTTTGACGATAGCATGCATGTTGTTTAGCCATTTACGTGCATTTAGCTCATTTCATGGTGTCTTCTCTTGGATAGTAATTGATTTTTATTCTAAAATAATCATATGAAGTTAATGATCATATAAGCTTCATTTGGAAGATAAGAAATGTTATTTCTTATTACAAATCACTTATATACTTTATTAATGATGAAACAACTGAAAAACTAAGGACAGTTTTTTATTTTTAAGTAACGTTTTGATATTTTCGTCCACATCCTATATATTCCACTATTTTTTCTTTTACCCATTGACATATCCCTCATCGTTTCACGATTTTCTTTGAAGATAAACAAATCAAGCTGGCTTCAATATTGCCATTTGAGCATCGCATCCATGTCCAAATGCATAGGTTCATAAGTAAAGTCAATAGTTTGAAAGAAGAGAAGAGCTACAGGTACAACGATATAAATATAATCAAACGGAGAGAGAGAAAGGTAGTTGATTAGCTTCCGGCTAACGGTCAACTCGTCACGGCGGCCGACGGTTGTCAGGCGTTGTTCAAGTTTACTGATCGGATAAGCTAATAACAGGTTAGTGTGTATGAGAATGGCAAATCTTTCTTCTCTCCCATCATGTAGAGAAACTAATCCTGTTACTCTCACAGTCTCAATCGTTCTTCAATTGAATGTACCTCTTAAATAGGTCAAACCGTTTCTACCGCAAAATACTTGTTTGCTCACAAAGTTTTTGAAGAGAAAACTCATTATTAACTTTTCATTCCTATAGGTAATCATAATGTTTAAGTATGAGAAAGTGTATTTTTGATATTAGATCAAGAAAAAGGAAGGAAAACAACACCTATAAACATTTTTTTCTCAAAATGAGTAGTACAATTCACGGAATTCGCTATATTTTGAGGAACTTGATACGAATTAATAATTATACGTATGTGAGAATGTTTTCTTCCTCATTGTTTGAGATTGAAAAACAGATTTGAAATGGCTTCTGTTGGCTAGATCCCCTCTATTTGGTTAGATCCCCTCTATCACGTACAGAATGGAAGTAGAATTATTGCTGACCTTTAAATCGTTATGCACATCATCATGTAGTAAAGTAGAAAGTAAACAACAAGTTAAAAAGGAAGACGAAAACGAAAGGAAAAGCGACAGGAAACGTGGGATAAGCCGATAGATAATCGTTTATATGTATGTATGTCATGCTACATCACCTTCATCTACTAGCCAAAGAATTCGGGATATTTCTACCTACATTCCTAAGCTTCGGATAGTCTATAGTCGGCTTGTTAGTCAAAGGTTAAGTATATGATGTTGAATAAGACATATGCTCTTACATCTAGTTCATGATTTCGTAAGTAAATACACACTTATCTGAAGATAAGAGTATCATAAATGATCAAGATTATGAGGATTTTATCTTTCACAAATTCACAAACTCGATTTGATGTAAATGATAGTTAATATAATATTTTTAAGGTTTGATAAACGGTTTTGTTGATTGGAGATTGAAGCAATTTCTCGCTCTCTATTCTAATTTGACTCTTTAAATCTTTTTATTTAAATGAACTGTATACGTATGTAGCTACTACACCTCAATATTTCATGATTAATGTGGATTTTTTCCTTTTTTTCTCTCACTTTAGCAGTAAGTTTTCTCATAAATAAATATTGCAACAATGAAAGGTATGAGTACAAATATAAGAATCATCTTAAAACTTGGTTTAGAAGTTCATAACTGATTTTCCGTTAAAAAAAACTGAATGAAACTTCTAAGTATAAAGCTATTTGATCAATTTTTGAATGCTTATACACATTGACGATAAGGGTGATAATTCACTTTTTTTTGGCTTTATTGTTGAGGTAGATCTTACCATGTAACATGATCTCATCAAACATAAATATGTAAAGTTTACAAAAGTTCATGGGATTTATATTACTGTCTCCAATTTCATTATATGGAGATTATACTGTTATGAATAAACTTGTTATGCACAGCTACGTGAGCATGTAGAATCAGTGACCATAGTAGCCTTTCTTGTTTATTTAACCGTTTTCCTTGTCACACTGCGTTCATAAGAGAGAAAGAGAGAGGTATGGACGAAAGAGAGATAGATATGAAGAGATTACAGACACGTGAAAGAGAATACGATAAACCTCGATGATGATGACAACGTCGTTCAACGAGGAAAGGACACGGAAAGTGACCGACGATATTAGTAACAGAAGCATTCGCATCATCCTTAACAATAGTTACAACAGTGCAACAGCAGTAGCAACAGAAGCAGCAGCAGTTAACAACACAACAAGCAGGATTCATCAGATGATATGAAGATGATGCTGTTCGACGGTCATCGTCTGGCCATTTAACAGCAGAACTGTATGATGACGACAAGAAAAAAAATAACGATGAGGTCGGCTATGAATGAAGAGGTGTGTATGATGCACATTTCCACGATACAGCGTGAAAGATGTTGATGATGATGAGACTGATGGTATACAAAGTGTCCATTTGAAGTTTTGAGAGAATGTGAAAGCAATACGTGAGCCTGACTCTATAAATACATAAAACGAAAAGTGTTCTTCCTTCTTGTCGAATTGACTTGTCTACTGAAAGACGAAGAACTACTTGAGTCATCACGTCTTCAGACTTACGAGTTTTTGGAGTGTCATGAACGACACGATTCTTGTGCGCCTCAGGGTTGTATGTGAATACCACGCTTGGTCATTTAGAGGCTGACGATGAGCCTCCAATCAGTCTCTTGTACTAATTGATAAACTCATGTTATTAAGATTAACTTTAAATATATAGTTAAATTCTGCAAAAAAAAGGATTAAATTCTAATTTATATGCCTGCTGCTCAAGTACGTTTGCATGGAAAATTGAATTGAATTCTGAAGTTCTAAAGTCAGAAAAGTTGAACTGATGAACTCTCTCTTTCTGATTATATCTCACTCTATTTCATGCATCCATATTCAATCGTTCATATCTATCAAGACCTATAGTAATTATATGTTTCAAGCTTCTTAACTATGCAATATTATGAAATAATAAATATCGTAATCATAATTACATACGTATATAACTTGTTAATTTTAATTTTATCCTCATCATCTTCAATATCATCTTCTTATTATTTCTCTTCTTCGCTTTTTTTTGTTTCATAAAGTCATTAAATAATTTCGTATGTAATGAATGATTCACATACATTGTACGTGTTACTACAAACAGTTGTCGATTTTCTTTTTTGAAATCATTTAGCTTTTCAGCCATCTGATTTTGCAACCAGATTTTGATTTAAACCATTTTCGAACTCTTCTATCTTCATTCCAATTTTCTTTTTTTTCTTATCTTCTTTTCTTTCTTTTACTTTATTATTACGTTTTTGATATCTTATATTTTTATAATTAATATCACTTGTTTTTTTTTAAGTTTACTTGTTACCTGCCCCCCCCATTACTCTACGTTTATTGCTAATTCTCTCACTTCTCATTTTTTTGGTTATTTTCATCTGTTTCGGAATCTCACTTAACTGTGTATAGTATCAACTTCATGAAGAAGCAGTTGTTACCTTATGTCGGAATCCAGAAAAGAGCATACCGTAATAGTCTGGTTGTCAGCTGTTCCGGTCGTAATCCTCACCCTAAAACGGAGCCGACAATTAGGCTTTCTTTGGCACAACCAGGCAAAAAGTTAGCTATGCTGAATGCCGACGTTTATGAATCGAAAAATAGACTTTTAGTGAATGTATGGAGATAATAGAGACTGAAAGATAGAGAGATAGATGGCATAGTTTGTAAAATCCGAGAAACATCAAATAAAATGAGGAGAATTAGAATAATGAACATCACATATAGCATCGTCGTTCTCCAATCCAAATGATGTTCGTCTATATCTTGGCCATCTTCTTCGTCTTCAATAGCGGAAACGACGACATCGGAATGATGACGCCCTTTGTTCTGCGTACAAGAGAAGATGAAAATCCAGATGCTATTTCTCATTCCTAGTAGTTGAGTTGTTTGATGACCATCTTAAACTGAATGAGCTAGCATAGTAGAGATATGGGTCTATGTGAGCAGCAGCAAATGCCTGCCCGAGATGACTGGCTAATACGCACACACAAGCTATAAATCGTAGATCAATCCTGCCAGCACTTTAAAATTAAATCAAAGCTTTAAGAGATACTAGGTTAGCTTATGATGAGAACGATGATGATGATGATGATGTTGAATCTAAATCTTTCATGAACACACATACATACTGACTCCTCTATATTTTCAATGGATACAAGCTTATTAGCATTTCGCGCATTTCACGTTTTTCACGTTTTATATGTTCTCATATTGTTTTTGTCACCTTACAATTCAAATTGAACCCCCTAATATTCTAATTTTAACAAGGAAGTTTTTATATCCTGAATAAGCTTGATAGTATTTTATCTGAACATATACATATTATATAACTTATTACATAATTTATATTATATATATATAATAAAATATTATTGAGAATATGGTTTAGTCCCTTCTTATTTGGCCTTCATTTAATATAACTCTATATTTTTATTTTTTATTCATTTAGTCATCGTAAATCTGTGATTTCTTCCTCTTTTACATAATTTAACAACTGGTCGCCATGCTTTAATACAATCATAAACGTCTTAAGTAGTATAATATATAGTAATACCTAAGGATATAAGAATGTTGAACTGTTTGATGAGAGCAGATGCGACAAGCTCCAACAGGCCATAGAACAGTTCGTTAATGGTTGATGAGGTTGCCAATGGCTACTTATGTTTTTCTTTAATCTTTCGTATTATTCTCATTATTAACCATATTTATATAGATAGTATAGTCAATAAAATTATCATAGATTTATAATATATAACAACAAGAACAAAATACTAGTTCTTTTCCAGACAATTGAGCTATATTTTGCTCAATAAACAAGAAACAACAATAAATAATTGAAGCCTAAAAGTGTAAAAAAAACAGTTTTCTTGTTCATAATTCTCTTTGATAATCTGTAATCATGAAAGATTATTTTCGTTTATTAAATAGTTTATTTAGCATCATCTATCTGCAATCCCAAAATCATATGGCTTCTTATTCATGTATACGATCAAGTACTCTAAGCCATTGAACACAGACATCTTTCTCATGAAAGATTTTCATTTATCCGATTCGATAAATAGGATTTCTTCAGATTTTTACTAAATTAAATACTTATATGAACAATGATCTTTTAGTTTTGATGCTTTAATTGAGCATAATATCATGCCGAAACTATTTTTCTCTTTTTTTTCCAGTTTTGCATGATTTTCCCATATCTTCAGTCCAGTATAGCACTTCATCAGATACGGTTTGAGCTTACAAAGAGACATTTGAGCATTTGACTTACAATATCTCTTCATATCTCTCAATATCTCTTCTACCCTCTCACCATATCTTCTGCTATTTCTATATGTATATGTGTGAGCTTTTGGATAGCTGTCCCTTCTTGCGGGACAGTTCAATAAGAAAAGTGATAGAGCTCAACTAAGATAAATCAATAGCTAGATGGAGATAAGTATATTCGCGAGAAAGTGAGTAAGATAGAGGTTGAGTGAGAGAGTGAGAGAAAGTGTACGTGGAACAGCTTGAACTTCTTGACACTTCCGCAATAACTGTCCAAATTTAAGCTGTCAGCAAAAAGCTCCCATGATTTCTATTAAAATCGAAAGAAAAACGTTCCCGAAATCAGTAGTGCTTGTCTCTGCATGCCTGTTCACGTCATACAGACATCTTAAGGCAGATACTGAAGTGCACATACATACACAGATACACTCGTTTTCTAAATTTTGATGTTTTGCTCGGACAACCAATTGACATGCTCGTATCGTTTAGATTTCACGTGAACTTATCCGTTTAAACAAAAAAATTGAATTTTAAAAGACTTAAGTGATGATGAGGTGAGACAGAGAACATATGAACAAGGTTAAGAAAGTGATTGTGTATTGAGATATATCCAGAGAACACAGAGAAAAACAATACATCAGAACAAACCATTCACTAAGACAGTTATCTTATACTTCTCTCTTTTTCTCTCTCTCTCTTTCTCTCTCTCTCTTTCTCTCTCTCTCTTTCTCTCTCCATCTTTCTCTCCAAACTCCTTTTTACATCTTATTCTCTTTTAGCTTTTCGTTTAGTTTTTATAATCATGATCCACAAATCTCTCAAACCTTTCTTCATTTTTTTGTCTTTCAGTTGAACAGACGAGCAGAAAGGTCAAATTCTCATCTGCTTTTCCACCCTCAGAAATATATTCGTGTGTGCATCATCTTCATCATCTATATCATCACACTATCACCGCTCTTATGTTCATCGAACAGTTTTTTTTCAAGATTCATTTTTTCGTCTTAAATTTCTTGAAAAAAAGACTCAAAAGCCTGCTCTAAACTCGTGCAATTTCTTCAAACGTTTTATCAATATTCATTAATATCACGTTCTCTGGATTTTTCTGATTTTCACGTTTTTTCTCGCTCAATCGTTTGATTTTCTAACATTGCTTCATACTCTTTACTATTGAGTTACAACGGATATCTCATTAACCCCCGACCATTCTTAACTTCTTTTCTCCCTGTTTACCACCAGCATTTCCCTGTCTATATGACCGACGTTCCTATGGCATATACGAATCATCTGGCTGTTTCTGTACTGCTACTTGCTATCCAATACAACCGAATAAACTTTATATCCCATGAAGTAGCCGCTAACTTCATCTGACCAGTCCAGTCATATCTACACCATCTGGAAGTTCAACTATCGTATGTCCTATCCGGCTGGTGCTGGTTAGTGCCATTGCCTGCGGCTCTTTTTCCACCTTCACATTAAGTTTTTTTCACTTCTCTTGCTCTTTCAGCACAAGTTTATCTCACACCCTCCTACCCCCCTCAATCTTCTTCTCTTTATATCAAGCTTCTCTTTTTTTTATTTTCGAATCTTTAAAGCTTCATATTCAATTCTCATTTCTTCTATCTCTTAGTCATTTCTTTAAAATATTGTTCTGTTTATTATCAGCTATGCGTATAGGTCAAAGAAAGTAATACAGCATATCATGTCATCTGGCAGTTACAGATCTGACCTCCCTTTCCTATCTCTATCTCTCCACGTGCACACACGCGCACACAAATCTTTCTTCTCTTGAGTTTTGAGTCCAAGCAGATTAGTTCTACCAGACTGTGACACCTTTGTGCGACATATCTGATCAGCTTGAAATTAGCTATCAACTCACCTAATAGACAAATTATGAAATTTAGTTGATAAAGAAGCTCGAAGCTTCCTTTTCATCACTCCATACAACTCAACGATCATATTATCAAAGGCCACGCTTTGAGTTCATAGCTACCACATGAGAGAAAGTTGCTATTTCTTGAATTTTCACCTTGTTCATCATCTATTTCTCTGGTTCACTTAATGTTTTATCTTCTGTGATCACCTTCTTTTGAAGATCCATAGTTCCCGTGTACGTGGGTGCAAGCGAGTACCAGCCTGTTGCTGCTTGCAGCTAGTAATGTTCCTGAACGAGCCTGTCCTCTTGCTCTCTAATATCTCTCACGTAAATTTCTTATATTCTCTGCATTTCAAAGATTCAAAGAGAAATAAAAAGAGAAAAGGTTCTGCGTATATCTATTAGAAAAGTAAGAGATATGATATAGTGAAACCTTGTACAATGGTCAAAATCAAAGACCCGCCACCAGCTTCCAGAGATAGAGAGAGCCAATATGGCAGTTCAGATCAGTCAAACTATCCCTTATCTCATCAAATAGTTCACATAGACTCAGCTAACTAATGATCTTCAACTCATTGAAACATGAAGGTTAGAGTGTATGAGAGTAAAGATCTATTGACATAAAACTTTTAATTTTCTTCGTTTGAATTAGAATATTCTATATAGGTTATATATTGATTATTTGATATATATTTCAAAGAATAGTAAGAACTCTAGCTAATGTACATGCATACATTCATACGTATATCAAGATCACATTCAAAGTCCCACTCATCCAGCTGAATTTTGAATTCAACTGAAATCATTTGTCAGCAACGTGTAGGCTCAAGCATCTGGAATGCTCAATCGCACTCGATCAGACTGAAAATGACTCATGCAACAGCTTTTGAGATCTGCTTCTGCGGTCTGTGTTTTATTCATGCCAATTGTAAACTCAAAACAAATTATAATCTTCTACTTGAACGTTTTTTTCTTTATCAGTTTCATTCAATTAAAATTTCTGACTTGCCAGCTATTCTTAGAATGACAGATGCTTTTTCAAAATATTTAAATTACTTTTTTTCTTTTTAAAGTTGTTTCTCGAATAATTAGAGTTTATGAATTGTTTGAGTAATAAAGAGATATGGAGGGAGATATGTCTGTTAGCTATCTGGTTCACATGGCATAACCTTTACATACAGTTCTTTCGTGGAGATTTATTGTTATTCATCTTGCCCTTACTATTACTTAATACATGATTTCGAACTGAGTCGTTAAATGAGAGCAAGAGATTTAAGGAGAGGGAGAAAGAGAGAGAAAGAGAGAGAGAAGGAAATAAAATGAAAAGAGAGCAGTTGAACAAGGGAGTACAGAAATGAATGAAGAGAGTTAGAAAGCAAGTTTGAATTTACTTTTGCACACATCTTGTACTCAATCACATCTGGACTGCCTTCCTTCTAGCCATTCCATCTTGTACACTTGCTTTTCGACCAGTAAACATGAGATATTCCTAGATTAATACTTGATTCTTCCCTCTTATTTCAATACTTAGATAGTGTATACGTGGACATATCATGTCACGTATGCTGGCACAAGATACATTTCTACTGGCTAATAGACGCGCACCGGTTGTTGCATTTACTTCTCTTCTCCATCATACTCCCCTATTTTTCTTTCTATTTGTCTCTTCAAATTCGTATGTTCTCTCATTCTTTTTTTCTTTTTTTTCTCCATTTTTCTCAGTTAGCCCTTGTAACATCTTCCATCACCTTTACCTCACTTTGCATCTCTATTATATTCTTTAGAAGTTTTTAGGCTGTCAAGTTAACTTAACCCCGGTGGCCCAATTGCTTTAACCCACCCCCTAGCGACAATCTCTTGCGTGTTCCTTATTTACTTTCTCTTTTCTATTTGTAGCTTTAGACACAATGTACATTTAAGAGTGTACAGGCAAAAAGTTTGAGCGTGTTGTTCATTCTCCGCCTCAGCTCTTTATTCGAGCTCTAACTTCTATTTCACGTAACCTCTCTCTCACCCTTTCTCAGTAGCTGTCTTTCATTCTCTCAATCATCTTCCAGCTTTCTCTCTTTCTCTCTATCAATCAACTCTCAATCAATCTATTTATCTCTCATCTTTTCACCGTTTCTTTCAGTGCTTGCTCCTCACAATAAACTCTCTTCGACTTTTCCTTCTGTATCAGTAATTCTTTCACCTATTTCTCTCTCTAACTCTCTTCCATTCTTACCATCTATTATCAAGCATTTTTTCTCGGAAGGATCTACCGGGGAAAAACGAACTTACAAAGAGAAAATACAATGATTTTAAATGAGAAAATAAGATAGAGAACGAGAGTCAATGAGGAAAAGAAGGGAGGGTGGAGGTTTAGAGAGACGAGAAAGGTTTGAAGGGAAGTCAACGTGAGCATATCATGCTTTCTGTTCATCGTCATCCTTTTTTCTACCAAACCACTAAAATAATACGTGAGTTTTCCCGTCATTTTCTTATGTTTCAATCAATTCACATTCATTTATTACTTGATATTATTGTTTCCGTTTCAATTATTTAGTCAAAATTTTAAAATTTCAGTCAATTCTATATCAGACGTTTATTTTATCTATTTCCACATTCTTCCTTCTTACGGTAATTTGTATTCATAGTTTGAGAATTCTTGATCTTTATGGGCAGTCCGGATGTGTTCATTGAAAGTATGTGGGTGGCCAAGTTCAAAGAGATCCTATTCAATTCCGAAAGACAAAAATTTATTTTTCTTCTCTACCATTCATCCTGTTGAAAAGCATCTGTCTTGAGTTGAAAATCAAAATTTCCAATATAACTGAATGCGGAAAAGATGAAAAAAAAAGTTTTTTTTTCTCTCTCGTTCAATTGAGCTGATGTATGGGTGGCAGAGATGGTCGGCATGGCGGCGGCGGCAGCAACAGCATCATCTGACACTCAGATTTACTTCAATTTCATTGACATCTTGAACATATATCATACCGTATACGGATCATATAAACATGATTGATGTTTGAGACGAACGGTTAAAAGGAAAGCGAACGGAATATACGAGGGAAGCAAGAAGGACCATAAGCAGAGCTAAACGTCCAGCTATTGTTTGTTCGATTGCAGCTTCTTGTCTCTATATACCTAAAAGGTTGAGAAGGGTGGGGGGAGGGGGTTAGTTAGAAGATGAGTTAGAAACCAATGAGCTTAGAATAGATGAAGAGATCTGTAGATTGGTTAGGTAAGTTATTGACGACATAAAGAGTAGAGAGAGAATGCAATATGCCATAGTATATCAGGAGAAAATAGAGAGTAATAGAAAACAAGATAAAGATGATAGAGAGCTAGAAAATGTGGAGAGGATGAGAGAGAGAGAGGGATTGAATATGATGGCATGAAGTGAGTACATATTTGGACACTGTGCCGAACGGGAGTTTTATGTATATGTATGGGGAGAGTGAGGGATTGATGTGGATCTACTGTGAGTATAAGTGTGTGTATGTGTGTGTGTGTCAGGTTGGGATGGGTGGAAGAAGGAAAGGTAAGACACACGAAGAAGAGGAAGCTTGACCCTATGTAACCCCTCTCCCCTCCTATGATGTCTCTCTCACTCTCTCTGTTTCTCTCTCTTTTCTTTTTTCTTGGGTCTTCATAGGCATCTCATTGAGTGGCTAACAAGTAAAAAGGAATATTTATATATAGATATATGAAGAGAGAAAACGAAATATTGAATACATAAAGGTAGAATAGAGAGATTGAGAGAAAAGAAGGGAGATGCCAACACGTACAGAAGCTAAAGTAATGAGATGAGGCCATGGCGCATTGGATTACATCTTTACATGGTATACATCATCTATATGTTTTCCGACTATGCAGACAATCTTCTTTGACTTCTTCAGATTGTCCTTTACCATCTTCTTCTTTTTCCATCCTTTACTCATACCGTCATGAATGATGGAAAGATCTATTATCTTTGCTGTTTGTTATATCCTTTCTTCTTCAGCTTTGCTATGTGAGCCTAAGCATTAACTAACTGACAGTTCGCTAGTACCCGCATAAGCTTGACGAAAAATCGCAGAGTATTGTCATTCACTCATCGCTTCCGACTGTTTACCAGTTACCTCCTACATGCTTCTTTAACTTGAGTTTGCAAGCTAGATGGTCTTTTGCGAAAGTTGACAGTTACAATTCCCTTCTTATCATCATCATCCCCAACAGCATGTTCCAATTTTAATTTTTTCCTGTATTTCGTGTCACCAGCCTACTACATTTGAAGCAGAACAGAGCAATAACAACATTAGTAAGCAAAAGCAATAGAGAGGTTAGCTGATCCAATCCATTTCTTTCCCATAAACTCCATTATCCACATATGAGACAATGTGTTGTTTATTTTATCGTTTTTTTTGTCTTCTATACTTAAAAGTTTACGTAATGTCACATACGTGATGCTCACAATATATTGTATGTCATCTGGTGATATAGCCACAGCAGGTTCTGCCACAAATTGTCATCTTTGACCACACGATGACCAGAAATCCGAAAGTAAAAAGGCCATAATAACAGATGAAATAGAACATAAGCTGTTATTGGCAGAACACATACTTCAAGGATGAGAATGAGAGAGAGAGAGAAAGAGAGAGAGAAAGGGTTATATAGAAAGTTTGAGTCTGGAAGTGAATGAAGATGCTGACCATAACATATCTTCTGTCTTGTCATCTTCTCGCAGCAGAATTGTTCATTAATTATTCTTACTCTACTTACAGTGCTCATATCTCATTCATACAACAGACAAATCGTCGGCTTGTCGATCGAGGCCTGTAAAACACGTGTGCTCAGCAGCAGGCTCTGTCATGACGTCTGTTCTGACTGCAACCGTTTCTGTTGCCACAATCGCACAGCGTTTACGCCATCTGAGGACAAAGCAAGCCTGAACCTCGAGTTGTGTCAACTTGTTCCTTCTTACTGAAATAGCTGTTGCAAACATGTTGATGCTTCTCTTCCTTCTCTCATTACGTTCTATTGTATCTAACGCATCTTGCGAATTGCTCAAGCCACCTCCGCAACTTTCTCACATCATCGTCATCTAATCTTCGTGGCTGTGTTCACGTGTTCCTTTTGTGAACTACAGCTTTCGAGCTTCCGCTTGATAATCACGCCGTGTCCTTTCCTTCCTTCTATTTCTCTCACTCTCATCCTCACACTCACATTCTTTCTCTTTTTCTCTCGCATTTCTACAGCCATTTTTCCTCATTTTCAGCTCCGAAACTGTTGACGACAGTCGATAGCTAGGGCGCATCAGTAGAATCGCCGTCACACGGATTGCAGGGTAGTAGTGGCTTTGACGTGCTGCTCTCTATTAATCGTTACCGTAATCCTTGAGGCATGAATCACATTGCGTGACGTGGCCGTTTTAGTTCTCTCAACTTCATCGCTTGTCTGCATCTCCATTTTACTCTCACACATTTTGTGTGTATTTCGCTCTTTACCTCTAACCTCATCATCATCATCATTGTAGTTGTCGTCGTCGTCGTCTCGACAAACGATAAACGAACTGTAAATGTCAAAAAAACCAAAAAAACGAAAAGAAGAGTCTGTAAGTTAGCCGGTATAAGCTGACGTTGTGAGACGCGTAATATACCTAAATGAAATATACAATTTTAAGTATTTTTTCACCTCAGTTCAAATTAATTCGGTCAACTGCATATACTCTATGTTGTTTCCATGCTGACAGTCATATCTATGCATGATGTAATTCACGCGTCCACACTCATATTAAGTACGGCGCACGAGCGATTTCACCCTAAGTTGCACCTTCAGTTCTTCAAGCAATGATGAGAATTTTACTCGTGATATCAATGATCGTAATTAGTTACTATCTCTGAAGCTTCATTAGAAATTTTGAAAAATTAAAAAAAGATTTAATAGTAAAGTGTTTTCATAACTTTTAAAGTTGTGGGAAAGTTTCAAGGAATTGCAATTTTTAATTTGCGGGTGATGCAGTAAAAGTATTACCAGGGGGTATATCACAGGCGTGTATGTGTGTGTGGCACCTGGTGGGGCAATGTGTATGTATTACTTGTTTATCAGATATTGGACGGCCTGACCCTATTTACAGCTACTACTTCTTATTGCAACATTTGTGCTTTTAGTTGACGATTTGCTGACCTAAAGCTTTTTCTCTTTTTCATTATAATATCTTTAATTTGCGTTGTCTCTCATTGTGTCCAGCAGACCAACAATCTAGGTCGTTGTTGTGAAAGTTTTGTCGCTCTTTTCTTCTTATACTTCTCCTTTTTCTTGCTGCTCTATCCTTTGCCTATTCTCTAGCTCTCAGTTTTTATCCCTCTATTTCGGCGGGGGGGGAGAAGCAAGATGATAGAAATACTAAAAGATCTTGCGCATATCCTTAGTTTAACAGACAACGACGACCCTAAGTCATCACCCCAAGGGGTCACATACACACATACACACACATTCACATCATCATCCGCACATTGTGATGAAGACTTTAAGAGCAACAGGCAGTAGCACGCGTAAACAACTACTATGATATTAATCTCAGATGACGTTAACGAGTTAGATTAAAGATGATATGATATGCAGGAAACTTGACCAGCTAATGTGATGCTCAATTTATTTGTGTGGATGTGTGTCAAACGTTTCTGATGAGTTTCTTGCACTGTCAGTAGCTTCAAACTTTGTTTTCACGTTTAGGCGTTTACGTGAGATATGCCAATCACTCATCAGCTATGTAAATGAAATGAACCGTTCTAACTTTCTATATCAGATCGTTCTCTCGTTAATTTTTTCTTCTTTGTCTATCTTAGCTTGCTCCTTACTTTATTGTTGTTTCCTTGTTTTATACTCTCTATCTATTATACAGTATTTTACTCTTTTTCGTCTACTTATCTTCATTTTTCTTTACTTTATGTCTCTGTCTCTCTTTCTATTCTTTGCTTTATTTTCCTTTCTCTATCTCTTCTTCTCTCACTCATTCTACAGATAGTTCTATCTTCTTTGAGCTTCTTGGTCATTGCCTGCTGCCAGCGGGCCTGACCCAGATCGCTACCGAAGCAAGAAGGGGCTGGACCAACAGAGCCCACACACGGGCTCCACCTCCGCCTGCTCCTCAGTCTGCTTGTAGGTCCGGCCCGCCTCCTAATGCCGACTGCTGACCAGACGGTCGACACACCTACCGTACATGGTCAAACCTCTAAGGCGGATCATGATCAGTCCTCAGATTGAGTTCAGTCTAGTATTCGGCTATGTGACTATTCAGTGATATGTGCTCTATGCTACTTTCCACTTGATGTTCTAAGCTCAATGGTTCTTCTTGCATTACTATATACTTATATGTTAACTATATACTTTATTGTATCAATATGCTAGTATTCCATTGCTTAATGTCTCTACGGTAATGTGATTAGCCATATTCAGAGTAACATCTGCCATACAGCAAGAAGTTTTCTTGTCATATGTGTGTGAGTAAGTAGATGAGAAGCTCAGTGTCCTATCTTTTTTTCATTCTGAAGATCTTTTCTCTTTTGCTTGTCTATGTTCTTCCTCATTTTCTTTATGATCACTTGTTCATGTCTCTGTAAGTGTGAGTGAGGTTTGTGTATCCCTTTGCTAGTGATTTGCAGTGGGTGGGGTTAAGCAAAAATAAATGAAAACCTAAGAGAAAAGAAATAAAGAGAGATAGAGAAAGAGTGAGCAAGAGAATAAGAAGAGTTGGAAAGCGATCGTTCAATTACAAGGCAGACATGAGAGGAAGAGAAGTTGAAAAAAAAAGAGAGCAGAGTTTATTTGTGGGCATGATCCTCCTCTGCTTTCAGACTTTTTCTCAAAAAATGTTTCTCAATTTATCTCACTTTTCTTTCTTTCTTCTTCTCCTTCAGCTTTCTATTTCTCTCATATTCTTACTCTATCTAGCATTATTGCATTCGTTGTCTTCTTTTTCTTTTAACTTCATCTTTTCGTTAGAGCAAACCGCATGGCATGATTCCGATGCTGAGGCTGTCTACCTCAAGACGGATAAATGAAAGCGATGCTGCTCTCCAACACTATCTGAAGCATGCTGCTGCTCAACTTCTCGACATTTTACAAAAAAAATTTTTCTTCAACACACTCGCACACACAGTGAGAAATGGGATACATGGCGCTCAAACAGAGTCGTTTTTGCAACCCAATTGCCCTTGGGGTCAATGTGCAAAAGAAATAAAAAAAAGGATCAGTACCTATATTCCTTTAACTTTTTATTTTCTTACATCCATTAACTATTTTGTCTTTTCTTCCTCATTTTTGTTCCTTTTTTTCTTTCTTATACTTGCTAGTGTGTATGTGTGTTCATACAATAGTCATTTATTTTAATTCCGGCATGTTCTATCTTGCCATCATTATATAAATATTTTAAAACTTCCTAGACAGGATTTAGTGGGACACAAGGTCTCCCAGAAAACGAAAAAGAGCTGCAAAAGATTTATATAGAAAGAGCAAAAGATAGAGAGAGAGAGAGAGACTGAGGAAATAAAAAAGACAACCAAGTGAGAGTGGGAGCTTCAGACGATAGTTATTGCTTCAAAGTGCACATGCTTTCAGCATCTGTCTTTCCAAACTGCTTTCTGCCATTCCCCCACCCAGCTTTTTCACTGACTTTCTACTTCGAAAATCTAATCTATTAATTCCAATTTTCAATTTTTTTTATTTGGAGCATATGCAGATTTGCTGACTTGTTGTCGTCATGTTATTAGCTCAGATATCGATGCCAACCAGGTGCTATTTGTATGAAAACTGAATTGTGCTCATCGTTGAGTTGATCCAAAGTTAAAGTGCTTTTCAAACCCCCGATCAGTCCAGGCTGCTAGACCTTTTCGATTCGAACAGCTCCGTGGAGTAGGCTTTACCTGTTCAATGATTCTCTTCCAGCTATTTGCTTAGTTACCACAGACCATACTCTTCTTCTTTCTTTCGTCTTCTTCATTATTCTCGTCATCTCAGCTCTGTGACTTTCATGTTGTTCCATTTATATTTATAATATTTTATAATATGATAATTTTAATATTTATTCTTCGTAACAAGTAAGATAATCTTAATGTTTCTATTCGAATCTCAAAAATATATTCGATTCGCAACAATTGTTTAACATCAACTTCATGAGTTATGACATTTGACAGGTGTGACGAAGCATTTTTCTTGATTCTATTACATGAATGACAAACTGAAATTTTTTTTAATCTCTTGTTTCGTTTATTTTATTCATTTCTTGTCTTATTTTTGATTTTTATATATTATTAGAAGTATTCATTTCATTTAATCCATTTATTTCAGAATGTCCGTTGCGAAGAGGGGTAGATCAGCCAGCTTAACACCAGCATCGGAATGCTGCTACGTTTGTACTGAATGCCCAAGTTCATTCTCATCATTGAATGAGCTTGAAAAGCACTTAATGAATCATAATAAGACATCTGTAGACATTGAAGAGGTAAGCATATTATTGGAATTTCTCTTTCATATCACCCATTGGAATGTATATTTTCGTTTCTTATCTTGCGCAGTTCAAATGCTCTTTTTTAACTATTCATCTGAATTAATTATCTAAAAAAGCAGATTATGATATTGGTGAATGATGATCGGAGTATCCAATGGTCTTCCGGTCACACAGCTGTCTTTCTTTTCTTCCAATTGCTATTATGCAGAATGAGAGATAGTGAGATATCATAAGAGTGGAGCGAAAGAGAACAGGAATGGGATCTTGATTGAAAGCCAAAGAAGAGATAGAGCAGCCGCCACCAATCACCAAAAGTTTTTCTGTCCCATGTAGTTCTAGCAGACGTAGATAGAGAGAAAGGAAGAATAGGAGATAAAAAGAAATTCCGAGCTCGGAGAGGAAGTGACTAGTAGCCGATGGCACGAGGTCATCTCTGGCACGACTCCTCTTCACTTGGCATCGTTTTTCAGTTTTTTTTCGGACAAATAGGGTTTAAGATTGTCGATTTACCTTTTTTTTTTCGTCGTTTGGCTCATTAATGGACAGTTCACTGCGCATAGAATATCGGTCAATCTGTCATAGAGTGTCTGTGAACCGTTTTTGTCATCTACCGTAATCCGAGTAAAGTTGATTGAGAGCGAAAGAGATGAGCTGGCAAATACAAATTCATGACAATTCGCGTTGTTGAAGCCTACGATATCCTTACGATTTGTGGCCAGCTGACCAGTAAGAACGAATGATGACGCGATTGTGGTCGTCTGTATACGATTGGCATTCTTTGTAGTACAGGAACAGCCGGTCCATATCTAATCATCTCAAACTTCTACCTCCAGCTGACGTTTCCAAAGAAATATGGTAGCCTCAGCTGTTGGCTACACGAATGGTCGCAGTACGGAGATGGAGTGCTTGGTTGAACGAAAACCCATATTCTTTAGCATATTGACATTCGATCAGAAATCATAACCATATCTATCAAAAATAATTAATTTATATTCAATTGACTGTTTTCTAGGAGCCTGACCTATTAGCTAACAACTACTTCAACACTCATAGCCCAAGTAGTTCGGAATCTGCTCGTGGTGGAGATGATGAAGTGACACAAGACGTCGATATGGAAGATAGTATGATAGACCTGAAGCCCGGATACCACTGCAGATTCTGCGATCAATCGTTCGATGATCAAAGCCAACTTAATGTACACTATACTCATACTCACCGTGATAAGCCACAGTACGAATGCGAAGTATGTCATACTGTATTCGGCGTTAAACGTGATTTATCAACTCACATGAGGAAACACAGCGGAGAACAGCCTCATAAGGTATGTCAATCACATTGCAACTTGTATAGTTATCAATCATATGTGTTTCAGTGCACTCAATGCGGAAAGGAATTCGGTACTCGTCAATTGCTGAAAAAGCATTGGTTGTGGCATACTGGTGAACGAACTCACGTGTGCCAGCATTGTAACAAAGCTTTCTACCAGGTTTGTCACATTTTTATTTGAAGATCCTTTTTTCATATTTTTTTCTGAGTACCATTCATTAGTTTTACGTTTTATAGAAAGGACACCTGACCCAACACTTGATGATCCATTCTGGCGGTCGACCTCATAAATGCGAACTCTGCAAAAAGACATTTATCTTCAAAGTAAGATTGCTTTTTTCATTTCTTCTTCTATATTTTTAATTTTAATGTCTTTGGCATATGCTCTTAATGCTTACTTCTATTTCAGTTCGATCTTAACCGACACATGAAGATTCATGCTGAACGTGGATTCTCATGCACTCAATGTGGACGATCATTCCAACGTCAGAGTTCCTTAGATGAACATCTTATGAAATGCAAGGGAAAGACTGCAGCAGTTCGGTCTTCACCTATCCGAACTACCTCTAGCGCTTCTACAGCTTCTTTGGCTGAAGTTGCAGCAGCTGCTGCCAGCACAACTCCAACAATGACGCTCAACACATCCACAAATCAGTCATCTCTTTTCCCACTTCTGAATCAATCTGTTCTTAACTTCACCACTGATCAGATGGCCAAAATGGCTCAAAGCTTGCTCGCTCAGCAGAACCAGCAAAGAGTTCTGAATGCTCTTTTCTTATCAGCCTCCAATGTGTCTACTACTCCAAGCTTGACGACTACTACAACGTCATCTCCAGCTGCTCCAACTGCCACGACGACAGACTATACTATCTCACCAACAAACAGCACACAGCCTGTTACTCCAGATCCAACACCATTCTATTGTATGCTGTGTAGCAAGCAATTCCCCAATCAGCAAATTTTTGCACTTCACATGTATACTGCTCACGTCCAAACGAGCTCCGCATACAAAGACGATCTTGAGGTAATGTTAGAGATTATACTAATGAAATTCTAATCTTCTTCTTTAGAATACTACCCCACTTCTTGTATCTTCTCTATTTGGTCCAGTGAATCCAATCAAGACTGAGGATGAAGAGCAAATGATAAATGTACACAGCGAGACAGCTACCAACTCATCTTGCGCCTCAAGGTATGTAAACCCTAGTTTTATACAGAGTTATAATCAATACTTTTTTTCAGCCCTCTTAAAGCTTCCCCTGTATCATCTCACTCACCGGCTCCGTTCATGGTTGCTTCTCCTTTGTCTCCCAAGAAATTAGCTCTTGAAGACCTCAAGCATGATGAGCCATGTGCTGACTGCGACATGCACAAGACTCGAACAGAAGAGCTTGAAAACGCTCTGCGACAGAAGGCCGACGAGCTTCAGAAGTACAAAGACATGATGAAAGCTGTAAGTTCATATAAATGTTAGACATCATGCTAATATTCAATTCGTTACAGGTTGTAACCACAGCTGGTCAGCTCTTGAACCAATGCTCAACCGAAAATGTTTTCATTGCCCACACAAAGAACATTTTCAATCAACTTCAGTCCACGCTGCTGACTTCCGAGTAGTATCGTTGTTATATTTCAAAGTTTGCGTGTATAGTTCCGGCAAATGGTACCGGAGCCAAGACCCGGGTGGTGACGTGTAATACAAGCCAGAACAGAATCTGGAATCAGAAGTTGCCAAATTAATACTATTAACTATTCTCTACGAATGATCTTTTACTATATTTTTTCCTTTTACGATAGATATTTCGGTTCAATCTCCCTCCCACCCTCACGTTCTTTCCATATATTGTCACATCAATAATCTGAGCCAAATAGGTGAATCATCTATTCAGATACGTCTAATTCCGTTTTAGGAAACGATATATTTTGTTTTTTTTTCTTGTTTTCAACTTGTTTCTCATTTGATTTCCTTAAAACAGCTGAATTTTCATCAGCTACATTCAATTCCAAACATACGTGCTCAAATTTAAGACATTCATGTATTCCGAAAACAATGCTCTCAAGTTTGAAACATAAGTTTATTTTCCATTAAAAGCTTTAGTTTGTCAGTCGCCCATCAATCTCTCACTTAAACTTATAAGACGATTTGTTTTTTTTCTTGAGAAAGCTGTTTAGTTGGTGAAAATAATTAGCAAAAAAGAGAGATCAAACAACTGCCTCAACATTCACCTTACGTGCCTTATTTGTACAGTTCATGTGTTGTATACGACTGATATCTTTTGTTTTTATAATATTTTGTAGAAGAAAATATCATTTCTTCATCTTCTCATCCTAATTAGGTACACATTTTATTATTTTTTAATTATATAAACAATATACATTTATATTGAATTATCAATAATATGTATATGTTTATCACAAAATCTTTGCCTTATTTATCTGTGTTCGGAGTGCCTTTTTGGAAGCCTATATTCTCTAATATATATATATATTTATTATTATTATTATTATTTCGTTTATATATTGTCTAGAAACACATATTTATTTTATTATATCAATAGATAATCTCAAATTCTAGTTATTTCTTATTTTCTCTATGCCACTCCTCTACTCCCACCCTCCCCTTATATATCCAGAAGCATAGTTTTCAAATTGGCCTCAATCAGTCTGAATGTGAATCTGGTCATGAGCTGATATGTTATTATTTCTCAAAAAACAAAAGAAAACATTGAAGCTATTTCTCCTTTTAAATACAATGAATGTGTTTCATTTTTTTGCCTTTTTATTTATCCATTTTTTTACGAAGAACCAATATGATTACATGTTCAGAAGCTACGGACATTCTTGTTGAGTATTAAAATATTTTATCAATTAAATATTCAATTATTTCAATTATATTATATGTAATAAATATCAATTATTAATACGTTTTCTCTATTTATTTTTCTGATATAATCCAATGAAACAATCGCACATTAGATACATGTAAGCGTACATAGTAACATGCGGGAACTATGAGCTTTAATGATAAACAGGCTTTTTAATGTTTAATAATGAATAATTCATTAAAGTCAGTTTTGATCAGCATATCAACATCATCATAAACATATATCTTATCATATCATATCAGAATAATTAAATAAGTAAATATAGTAATTTGATGTCGTGGAGTATCCTTTTTCTTTCCGAAATCTTGATTGATCTTTTCATTCGTTTCGATGTATATGTGTATGTGTGCGCTCGTGACAAATGCTTGTTTTCTTCAGTATGAACTTCATGCGAGAGAAGGACAACAGAAAAGGGTAAACACCTGTATGAACTTCCGCACGGAACTCTAAAAAAAAGCACAAATAGAGACAGTCAAGCCACATATAAACGTCTATCTTTCCTTTTCTCTTTATACACTTTCTGATTCTTTTCAGTAGTTGTGTTGTATTGAGGTAAATGTGGACGTTGATTGTTGAATCAAGAATTTGTCGTCGTCGAGCAATAGGCGTAAAGGCTTGAAAGACCTAATCTCAATCCGTACACATTAGATTTACTTTCTCTTATTTTCACGATTAAAAAAAAACAAATCAATTCAACTGTAATGCAAAATTTGCTAAGAAAACTCAAATTTACACTTGTTGGATTGTTGGTTTTGTATCAATCTTAGTCTATGAAACTATTCATGATATTCTAAAACAAATATCTTTTAAAAATCTCAAATTGCAATCATGTGCTAAAACATTTTGAAACTTTAAGATATCACAATAAGATATCACAATAAATAGATGTCAAAAAATTAAAGACTGATGTGAAAGAGAAGTTCAAAAGTCAGATAAGTTTACCATTGGACAGTGGTGGTTGTTGTTGTTACAAGATGATTTCTCTCACGACTTTTGTTTCGAAATTGTTTCAGTTTGTTGAAAATGATAAAGAACAGCAAGTTACTTCTCTTGACCAGCTTTCTCAAACACTTCATCAACTTAAATGACTACTACGGCGGCAGGAATCAGATGATTTAACAATGACCAATAGTCTTTTAAGAATTATATACTGCATCAGCTAGTATTATACATGTTTGTACGTATATCAAAATATCTGAAATACAATTTCTTAGTCATTCTCTGATTTTGCCCTTGCTCTTCCGCTCTCAACATCAAATGCAAAACCTGATGCCCGATAATTCCTACTTTTGCTGTATGTCTGTTGTTGTTTTCAGCTACGATGCCTGGACACTGCTGTCACAGCGTGATATTTGGAAAAGCAATTTGACCTATCATCATCAGATGAAGAAGCATAAGTCTGGCGATATCGTTCAGACTTTTGTCTCCTATCCCACTCAGCTTCCTTCACTACAGATCGTCACAAGTTCAAGATATTAAGACAGACGTGCCTTGTAGAATAATAGGATATTAAGCTCTGTTACAGATCACCCATAGTTATATTCAAATGAACGAGCCACCAGAGACTGCCATACAACGGTCGTCTCTCTTCTTCTTCACCATCTTCTTCGTCTCAGGCTTATTACTATTATCTCCTTCTCTACCATCTACATCGTTTTCCTGCTTCCTCATCTTCGCTCTCATTCAACATCATTATATTTAAGAGCACATTGCTGCCATATTACAACGTGTGCGTGCCGGCACACGGTCAGGGTCATTGTGACTCCGTTGTGAGCTATGTCCGGTGCCAGTCACGGTAGTGCATCGTCACTTTTTATAATGTTTCTATCTCTTCTTCAACTCATTCAAGTCATATAATCTAGTTTCAAGCCATTCATATTGACCAGCTTGTCGTTTAGGAGATGAAATGAATGATGAAGAAGAACTCTAAGTATTGCTCAATATGATATTGTAGATTGAGAGAATTCCGAGCATAAGAAGACAAAGTAAAGAAAAAAGTTTGAGAATGTGTGAATATTGAAGGGCACAAAGCACAAACTTTATCTTGTATTTCATAAAATAAGAACAAAACCAAATCTTTCTAACCAATTTTAGTTTTTAAAAAAATTGTAGATAAAAGCTTTTTTGATGATTAATGTCATGTGACGCGAGAAAGTACGTGTAACATATCATGTGAAAACTTATAGACGTAACGGATTTTTCTTTTTTTTTTAACAAAGCTCTTAGAGAGCGGATGGTATTTGAAAAGATGAATAGCGATAATTACTACTACTAGAAATGAATCAACCAGAAAATTTTATTATAAAGATAGCATGATATGCAATAGAATTTATACAAGCTGATATTCGTCATGATAGATGACGTAAACGTCGTTAACCTTTCTCCAAATTTGGATGTAATTCCCCTTTAATACACCAGCTTTCTCCGTGTGGAACTCGAAATCAGTGAACATGTTAATGTAATCTCCTACTCCTTCATAGCGAGAGTTCGAAAGCTAGACATAGAAATGAGATATACTTAACGTAAAAGTAACAATACCTTCATAGTTGTCTTACCACAGTCAGTGGCCAGTTGCAGAAGAGCTTTGGCAATATCTTAAATATATTTTGCAAATTTATTGTAAAACAACAGTATATACCTTTTTTTCCAAACAACACACTTTTATCTTTCTCAATCATTACAGAATTAGCATCATAATAGTCTTCCATTTTCTCAAACTGAGCAGAGTTGAAGGTCTCAACATAACCATCAATGAATGGTTTAAGAAGAGCAGCAGCTTCTAAAACATATGATGTGAAAATTAAATTCAACAAGTTGATTATATAATTTTTTTTAAAAACTAACGTTCATTGGTCATTGAAGCCATGTTTTCTGATCGAAGTTTGAATATCTAAACGAGTTAAATATAAGATATGCCAGCGAAACAATAAGAAATCACAAGAAATATCAGATTTGTAAGAAAAGAATGGCTTTCAACATGAATAAAACAGCTATCATCGATTTGTTGATAAGTGAACAGAGGAGCAATAACCCTTAATACCCTTTGACGGATAGATAGCTAGTGTACAACGAGCTCGACAGTTGTTTTTGACATCATGCGTAAGCAGTTCACGGAAACATGGGGATTTTAAGAAACACTGTCATAGCCAAATTTTAAAATTATAGATATCATTAGTTCAATAGCTTATAAATCTTATTTATATGCATTCTTTTTTTCATTGGGATTACTATTTAATTTATTCCCAATTGCGGTAATGGTCATTATTCTTACTTACAAAGTTTAAATCACAAGTTTCTTAAAATTTTTAAAATTTATGGTTCAGATAAAACATTATATTTTTGTTTTCATATATTTTTTTAAAAATCTTTATAAAGTACATCAAGTTTCATTCAAACGTATTCCTGTTTCGCTTTACACAAAGCCCTTTAATGGTGCAAGATATTGTTGGTACAATATACATGTTCATTTCTGAATATATTATAAAAGTTTTTACTATTTAATTTTATATCAATTTCGTAAATACGATATCAAAATAAGCTGCCATTAGACAGTCATAATAGTAATTGGAATATTTAACATCATTAGTCAACAATATTTTTTTTGATTTTATTTGCTGGTTTATAATTCAAATATCGAAACATTTGAAATTATGTATTTCATCATTTTCTCTGAAAAAAATGTTGTAAAACGCTTTAATGTTTTCATAACGATATTTTCACTTTCATCATAATGTTTTTCTTTTATTTTCCGGTTTTTGCCACATTTCTTTTCACAGTTTTCCGTGCTACGTTAACAACGTTAAATTTATCCTTGCAGCTTTAAGTTCATGCGTGTTTTATGTCATCTTAAAGATGATTCAATTAAATGCCAAACAAGAATTGGCTGTTTTATTACTATATTCTGATGAAATTATGAAACTATTAGAATTCACTTATACTGATAGGGCTTTAGTAAGTATTTGTTAACTCAAGATAACTCCTTACTCGTAATTTAGATCCAACATATCTCGTCATTACTACCATCAAATTACATCCCAGAATTAGCTGATCAATATCCTGAATCGAAAAAATCCGACTATTCTAAGCATTTATGGCAGGAATTGATTCAAAGCCCAACGATAGCTGTGCTATATCCCACTCTTCTAAATTTTCTACAAAATGTTGATGAGTCTTTACACAAAATTGTAAGCATGACTTCTTCACATGTAAGGTCTTCTTCATTCAAGTTTGTTTAGTTTGTAATTTAACTGAATATAATTAAAACGTTTATTTCAGGTTAATATTAGAAAATGTAAATAATCTTATAAAAGTTTTCAACGTTGAACATGTTCTCAGTTACTTATCGACAATAACAGAAGAATATAAAAAAATTTGCGAGAAAATATCAGAGAGTATAGCAGGTGTATTACAGTTTAAAATTTTGTATGTAGGTATTTTATTTAAGAGTTGGAAGACGAGACGCAAAAAATTAAAATAACATTGAGAACTATTCCTTTTTTCGGTAGAATGGCAGCACTGGATTTGCTGAAAGCTGTATATAATCTGGAAAACGGTAGAGAAATAATAGATAAAATACAACCGAACTTTGTTGAGTATTATGGTATGAATAACATTGATAGAATGTGTCGAGTAATGTATAATCGCAGAAAAGATTAACTCTCAGAGAGAAAATCCTGATGGATTGGTAAAGTTTTATCCCACTACTGTTCCTGCGTCATTTAATAACGAAGCCAAGTAAGTTGGAGTTATCATTTCAGAATAATTTATCGTTTCTCAGAGGAGTTTGTGATGTTGATTTAACATGGGATGATTTTCCTCAAACTGGAATGAAACGATATTTGTGGGATAACCTTGAGTTAAGATCATTTGCAGGTAAACTATTTAAATAATTAAATAATTCAATTTGAATGTTTAGCTGCGCCGATACATTTGAGACAATATCAATTAGAGTTGGCAAAAGATGCTATAGCAGGAAAAAATTGTATAATTGAAGCTCCTACTGGCTCAGGAAAAACTATTGTAGCGTCTTATATAATTAAAGAGCATATTTTAAAGCGATTCCATACTCATAATTTTAAGGTTTGGAATGAGGTCACTTCATTGTTCTAAACTTTAATATTAAGGTTCTTTTCCTTGTTAACTCTACACCTATCATAGAACAACAAGCTAATGTTATTTCTAAGTATTTACTTCACAAGTTCCAGGTATAAGTTTCTGAGTTACAGGAATTTATCGTTTTCATTTAGGTTGGATATACTTCTGGAATTCAAAACCTTCCTTTGATACCACTTATCAATTCAAACGATGTTTTGGTATGTACTCCTCAATTGATTCTGTATGTTACAATTTTTGTTTTATTGGTAGTTTTAAAATTTATTTCAGAAATTTATTACTTGACACGGAATCAGGCATTTCTGAAAATCCTGATCAAAATTTCAATTTAACAACATTTTCTTTGATAATTTTTGATGAATGTCATAATACTAGGAAATGTTCACCGTATGCTGGTTAATCGTATTCAAGTTAACTTGGTTAACATTTGAATTCAGAATTGATGAAACACTATCATTGGATGAATTTCACAGGACGTCATAATATGCCCAAGCTACCTCAAGTATCTTACTTTTATTTTCGAATATTAAGCTTGCATCTAGATTATCGGCCTCACAGCTTCATTAGGAGTTGGAAATAAATCGCGAAATGTGCAACAAGCTTTGGAGCATGTAGTATCTACATGTTCAAAGTTGAATTGCAAGATAATCAGTCGAGTTAAACACAATAAAGCTGATATGCAGCAGTATATTCACAGACCGAATGACAGTAAGATCAACACTTTTCTTTCATTTACAAAATTTGGTTGAAGTGATTTGTGTTATGGAAGAAACCCACGAAGAGCGAGAAAACTTTAACGCCTTGCTTATTAATTTTTCAAATGTTATAGTAACGAATATATTGTCTTTCATGCGTAAGTTATCTTCTCATCAGCATTCAAATTATTTAATTTTTCAGAAAAGAATAACTTAACTCCTGATGAAATATGTAAATCTGAATATAACCCGAATTGTGTTCGACAACATCGTGTACCAGATATAAGTTCAGAAGTTTTTGATCAATGGGTTAATAATCATTTATCAAAATTTATTCCCCTATCATGCATCGATGGGGCGATTAAGAGCAACATTACTAGTCATTTTGAACTTTTACTTGTATGTTTTTCTACTCTTCCTTCAGTTATATTTGCTCCTTAACAGATACTCTATCGAGCAACTTTAATTTTTAAAGATTTTGCTTCTATAGATGCTCTAAAGTATATCGAAAATGAGGTTGTAGAACTTAAACTCCCCCCTATGCTTGCAGAAAGCTGGAACTGTATGCTGTTTCAGGATATATTAAGGATTATATATATTTATTTTCAGCATTTAATACAACTTTAAAACAGTATGCTACAACTACGAGCCCTATGATAGAAAAAGTAGCGGAGTATGTTCATTTCTCTTGCTAACTCGTATTGTTTCTCTTTTATAGGTTATTGTTGGAGCAAAAACGTATAGGAGAAGATTTTCGTGCCATAATATTCATTAAAACACGTATTGGAACCACAATTCTTTCTAAAATTCTAAATAATCGTTCTGATTTGATATTAGAAGGAATTAAGAGTGAACCATTATTTGGTATGATTATCTAGCTAATAAATGTTTAATGTTATACCTTAAAGGAACTAATAGTAAACAGAGTGGATTGGAGAAGATTAACAAGATTGAGCAAGCAGAAAAACTAAAGAGGTGAGTCTATCATTTTAACAAATATAACTTTTTTTTCTTAGATTCGCTGATGGAGTTATAAGAGTTTTGGTGACAACCTCTACTGCGGAAGAAGGTTTGGATATTATGTGTAATTTAGTTATAAATTATAACTATGTAACTAACGAAATAGCTAGTATTCAACGAAGAGGTTAGCAACCAAAATTTCTATCATAATATAATATTAGTTTCTTAGGTCGTGGAAGAGCAAAGAACGCACGTTCAATTTTCATAACATGCTGCAATAATCAGAAAAATAAAGAACAATTCAATATGCTTAAAGAACAGCTAATGATAGAAACACTTGATTTTCTTGATAAAATCGATTTTCAATCAGCCGTAAGTTGAATAAAATAGAGCAAATTCTGATAAAGTTGATTAAGGTTGAGAGAGGAATAGAAGAAGAATTAAAAGCAATTCAACAAAATAAAATATTAAAGCAAAGGCAAGACGAACGTGCCAAGAATAATCAAGTTTACAAATTAATATGCAGGTTTGCTAGTAACAGAATGCTGCAATTCACCAAATGTTCAGGAAATGTGACAACGAGATCTGCTCAAGTACCGATATCAAAGTTTATAGAGAATCCATGTATGTTGTTGTGAATCCCTTAATATGGAATAAAGTTAGTTTACTTGTGATACTGCTCGTACTGGAACTTTTGCAGGTCATAAGAAGAGAACTGGATGAGTTAGAAATAGAAGAAAACAAATACTTAGGAGTTGCGGAGCTTTTGTGTAATAATAGTAAATGTGGTAATTTTGTTGGACGTGTCCATAAAATTCGAGAAGTGGATTTTCCTAGTTTGAAAGTTGAGGGTAATCATTCAATCCTTGTTATTTTTAACTAATATTACTTGGCTTATAGCATTTACCCTGAAGTATACATGTAACAACATAGTAAAATTAGAGAAAAGGAGGAAATGGTCAAAAGTACGTATTTATGTTGCTCATTATTGTATTCAATGGGTTTTCAGGTTCTGGAGTTATTTAGTCCTTGTTCATTAAGCAATTACGATTTCGCAAACATGAACAAACTTAACTCGCTAATATTCAACAAGGCTCAAGAAATTATTAATTTATCGAATACGTGTCCATAGACTTTTAAAATTATTTATTTTCTTTCGATCAGAGTTCAATATATTAGGATATAAAATAATTGTGTTTTATTAAGATGTTTTATTGCATGTATTGTTGTTGTTCCAAACATATTAAACAAACTTCAAGCTCCAAGCAAGAGTATAAACGATTTTATTGACAAATCTTGAATCATTTTTTTAATTGGCTTAATACGTCTTTTAAATTAATAAATTGAAGTCTCAACGATATTTACAAAATCCCAAGTGAAGAATATACATACCATTCAGTTGACCGTAGAATAAACTAATCACTAACTTGCTGTAGTTTAGGCCTCAATTTTGAACATGTATGAGATTGTGCCGATTTATGTCTCGAACACAAAGTTTTTCCACAGCTAAATTTATTATTAATTTTGATCACAGTGAGACGAAAACTGAGCATACCGACAGTAAAACCCGTTACACAAACGAAAAGCACATATTGTGCAACGTGCTGTAGCGCCCCTCAAACTCATTCCTCTCATTGGTTTTGTGAAGGTTCGACGAACAGGTAACTGAATATGAACTATTGAAACAGGCATCACTGTTGTTGAAAACAAACTTGAGATGGAATCGTTGTTACTTCGACACCTCCTTCATTATCCTCTGAAGATGAAACATCATGAGTCTCACGGGTCCTGCTACGTGTACGTTGTTTATTAGAGCTCACCACAGGTGGATGTCTATGGCGACGGACCTAGAGAATAAATTATATTCTAGTATCTCAGGTTTCATACACATACTTTCAATTTGCGAAATTCGTTCGATAAATCACATACGATAATTCCAGATGATACCTCAGAACCTTCCTCAGATATACCATTCTCAGACATAGATGGAACTTCGAGATCAGTATCTTTTCCCGTAGAATTATTCAATAAATTTTTACTTGATTCCTGCTTATCAAAACAACTAGTAGCACATGCAGTTTGTGCTTGACCTAATTAATTCTAATTTTATTGAGTAGAAGTGATAATTCTAACCTTCTTCACCAGAATCTTCGCCTTTTACATTACAATTTTGTCCTCGACTATTAGTACGTAACCTACGTGGATATTTCCCAGTTGCATTGGATTCAGCTACCCGAACCAGTCGCTGCCCAACTTCGTCATCACCTTCTCGTTCGGTTTCTCCTGCACTGCTTTCTTTGGCTGAAGTGTCCTCTGGGGCACTAAAAGCTCTGAAATAAGAAGATATATAAAAATAACATAGGTGAAGTGTATACCCTATTTGACTATGGCGACAAAGCTCTCTATCGCTGGGCTCATCGCTTAATGCTACCATATCCTCTTTGCCGTTAGGTCCTGATTTTGTCATTACTACTAATTTCAAAGCACTGTCTTCACGAATTCCTATCATATCCAACTCCAGAGAGTCAGATAAAGCTCTTCCGCAATACACCTTTAAGAAATTGGATGAAATTCGTACTGAGGATCCGGACTTACTAAAGCTTGTCTATCAGGTGATATTCTTTTTCTCCTCCAGATACACCTCTTCAGCTCAGCCACAGTCTCAAAGAGTCGTATTCGCTCGGACCAACGTTCACCAGTAACTGCTTCAATCCACACAGTAACTGGCAACAGGTTTAACATGTCCTATGTATCAGGTAAAATAAAATTCTCAATGTAGGAAATCGATAAATTAACGATTAGAAACGTCATAACTACACAAAACAAAGATAAAACTAGTTTTTTTAATAAAAAGAATTTGTATTAAAAAATAAAAAAGCCTCTGAGAGAAAAACTTGATACGGATGAGCAAATGGCATATGTACTCAAAAGGGACTCGAGGTAAACCTGACTTAACACACGCAAGAAGCACACGGCTTAAATGGAACGAAAGACTAGAGGATAAGCCACAAAGGATACGTCACAACCAAAAAATGGAAAAATAATATTGTGTGAAACAAATATAATATGAAAAATAATTCAGTTACAAAAGAAAGTTAAAAGGTGTCATTTTCTTGATCTGTTGTGAGCTGCAATGATTTTCTAGCTGCAAATGAGAAATCATATAAGAACCTCAAAAAGCAACTTACGAGACTTTGCATCTTGTTCAGGATCAGGGAAACTATAGTAATATAATTGCATGATACAGTCAGTGATGTTCTCGTCTTCAATACCACAGCAAATAGGATAACGACCACGATTATCCTACAGATTTCGGATTTTTGATAATCAACACTTAATATATGTTACCTTAGTAAAAATAGATGATATAGAATGTGGTAGAATAACAGAAAGTAATTCACTAAGGCCATATTGAGCAGCACAATGAACATAACTGAACAGAAAAAAAAACTAAATTCACAGAAATATGAATAGCATACGTTTCTCCTTTATTATTTGTTGCTTTTAGGACATCCGAATCATTATAAGAAAGTAGAGACTCAAATATAATCTAGATGAAGAAAATTAGTATATGCTAAGAAAAGGAAAAAACTTTGCCAGCTTCTTCATTCTTGTGCATCATTGCCAGATGAAGAGCAGTATTTCCATTAAAATCTTTAAGAAGTGGATCGCAACCCTTATTTATCAGCATCTCTTAATAGAAAAAAGTTAAAAAGGAAAAAAGCTTGTATTATACCAGTTACATGCATATGGTTGGTTTTAGCTACTGAGAGCATTAAAGGTGTATGGTCATTGTCGTCAAGGCTATTCAAATTAGCCCCATGATCCGCTAACAGCTCAACAACCTCGTAATGGCCATTAGCTGCAGCACAATGAAGAGCAGTTTCCCCTTTGTGATTAGTAGCAGTCAACGGACAAGCCTTTTTCTGCAGAATATGAACCACAACGTTGAAATGTCCACCTTTACATGCCAGAATTAAGGCTTTATCGGACAATAGACCTAAATTCGAAATAATTAGTTTCAACATATAAACGAAAAAACTTACAAGGAGTCACATTGACTTTAACTTTCGTCCATCTTCTGGGATCTAATAACCCACCCAATATTTTGATCTATTAGCATAAGAATAAATATATATTTAAATGTTTATCATACATGGCCATGAGCAGCAGCCCAATCAGCGGGGGACAACCCTCTGGTGTCGAAAACGTTCATAGAAGCTCCAGCGTTAAGCAATCTCACAACAAAATCCTTCTGTCCAACTGCAGCAGCAATGTGAAGAGGAGTGACATCTTCTTTGTCTCTAAAATCAAGCTTGGTTACATTGGCACCAGCTAAGATGACTAGCCTGGCATTCACATCACAGCATTTCAGAAGCATTTCAAAGCAATCCAAACTTTTTCCAGCAGCGGCTCTATGTAAGTAGCCACGTCCATTGTTGTCAACATGGTTCTTATTGGAAAGTTCAATAAGCTGGCGTGGAGAGCTTTTACAAGATGTTAGTGCAATCATACCACATGTTCTACAGGAAATTACTGACAAAAAGCGAAGAAATATTAGTTAACCTCTTTGAATTGTCTGGGTAATTAATCATGATTAAATCAGAAGGTAGCTTCATGCAATATTCTATGCAATTAGTTTTGTCAGCTTCAGCAGCCAAATGTAACGGCGTAGATCCTAATGAATCAAAAACACTCAGGACAAAATAATAGAACTCTTACCGTTGGTGTCATACCAATTCAATTGCGATTTAGCATTTTGTTGCAACAAAAGCTTAACACAAGCCAAATTCCCTTTTAAAAAAACATATACAAAAACGCTTTTCTAACCTATACAAACCTTCTCGCATAGCATAATGCAATGGAATGCGATGTTGTTCATCTGCATATTCCAGCAAAGATTGTTGAATAGTTCTATCAGACTTAACAACAATAGCTCATATTATCAAAAAAATAAAGGTCCAACCTCCCAGTTGAGAATGGCTTCAACAGCATCAGGTTGATTATAAATACAAGCGCTGTGCAATGGTGTTAGTCCAGAATGATAAAAGCTTGCTTTGTCTTTTGCGTACATCTTTTCCAGGAACTAAACGTTCCAGTTTCATAAAAACCAAGAAACGGATAGAAAACTTACATATACACAACATATTGTATTCCCGAATGCAGCAGCATAATGTACTGGCAGTAGCTTAGAATTATCAAATTGGAGGAATAGATCAGGCTTATATTCACATAGCGCCTGAATGTGCTAACCATACACAAAGTTTCGATAGCAGAACTCACTTTGACTACAGTTATGTTGGAATCGCTATTTTCGGTATGCACTGCAAAGTGAAGAGGAGTTCTACCCTTGTTATCACTGATTCCCACATCAGCTCCAGATATAAGTAAATGATTAATCTTAAATGTGTTGATAATACTATAACAACACCGTAAGACCGCGTACCAGTTCTCTATTGGATTTAACGATAGCAAAATGTAATGCCGTCCATCCCTTTCTACTTCTGCAATTGATGTCTGCGCCTTGACTTATCAGGATTTGAGGAATTGCAATTTTTTCTCGATCTTTACATGCCAGCATCAAGGGTGTCAACCCGTTTTCATCTTCACTATCAATTTCTGCACCCGAAGATATTAACAATTTCACCGATTCTTTTGGACAGTAAATAGCAGCAACATGTAAAGGTGTTAAACCATTGGCCATTGCCCTTAAGAAAGAAGTTGAAGGAAAATAATAAAAAGCGAAAATTCTCTTACGCATTAACATCACAATGTAGTTTTAGGAGTATTTCAATGATTTTCTGTAGACCATAGAAGCAAGCATAATGGAGAGGTGTGCTTCCATCCCAACTTTTAGCATTAATTGAAGCCCCCGCTTTAAAATAATTGTAAAAACTATTATAATAATAATTGTGAAACCTTCAATCAGTTTTTCTACCCTTTTAGGATCATCACACATGCATGAGAAATGAAGAGCAGTATAACCGTCTTTTGTAATATCGTTGATATGGTCTTCGCGTAATTTCTTTGAAAAATTTTAATAAAAGCAAACATATTGATTTTCTTACATCACTAGAATAATCCATTACACTGGAATCAGAAGCATAATTTTCTGAAATATGTTGAGGTAGAGGAGACATTTGACTAGCAGAGTACGTGCCGCCCGACCCGCACGTTTTCAAGATTTTTAAAGGCAGTAAATTAGATATATCGTCGTTTTTTAACGCATTTTGAATAAGAAAAACAGAATGTTGTAATATTATTTATTTATTCAAATTAAAATACGAATTTTCAGAACGCTCTTGATTCCTGGATTCGAGGTATTTGTTTTCCACATTCATACCGATGATCTATCAATTTTGAGAAAAACTTTCACAACTTTTGAACATATTTTTTTATGTTTATCTATTATCTCACCTTGAACAACAGTTCACAAAGATTATGATAGAAAATAGTTTTCCTGATATACCTGTACGTCATTTCTAAATATATTTTGTAAATAAATAATATGTAGTATAAATATCAACCTGTACAAATCGCTTTCTGAATTAAATTATATTAATTCTTACACAACCTGTTCTAACTTGAAAAGATATTTAAGTAATTTCTCGAAACTGTTGACCTTTTTTCATTGGGGGATATTTCATGAAGAAACAGAGATTTTCAATTTGTTATCTGAAACGAAATTAGCTAAAACAAACTGTTTAAAACTATGCTATTAAACAAGGAGGCAAGTAAAAGGATAGAAAATTGGACAAATGTTTTTGACCTAATTTACGTGATAATGTACGTGAGCACCATTCATCAATAGAATAATGAAAGAAAAAAACCGAAAATGGTATTCAATCATGAGTGTCGATCTAACTGTCTAGGTTGCATATAGTTATAGTTGTTCATTGCGAAACACATTGCAGCATAATGAAAGGAGTATTTTTATCGGTGGCCATAGGATCCTCGGCTACTTTCAAAATTTGCTGGAAAACCGAGAGAATTCTACCAATAACCATTGCAGCGCAGCTGTTCTATCGTTTCTGCCTCTGCAGCTTAAGACAACAACAAGCAAAAACAAGAAAATACCTTCACTAGCACCATTCTTAAGAAATAATTGAATCATTTTGGAAAATCCATGATAACAACAACATATAGAGTATTTCGGTTAATTTAGCCCGTTTCATCTACACTATACTGTATTTGCAAATTTTTCTCTTCTTTTAATAGAACAACTCCAGAATAATCATGAAAATATAGAGCACGTATATAAAAAAAGAGAATGGGAATTAGAAAAATTTGCATTGAGAACTGATTTTGCATGCCTGAAGCTACATTTTATTAAAATACAAAGTAGAGACCCTGATGCCAATAATTATTTCAAGATCTTTAACTGGGTGGACAACTTTGTGTAATGAACTATATTCATTTTTATTCATCACGACAAATTTATTAAGATTTATTTCAAAGTTAAAATTGATGTATTTTTCATATTCATATCTATTTAGAAAATGTTTGATGCATATCAGTTAGAACAAAAAAATCATGCATGGTAAAGAGCAATACGTTCAAAATCATAGAAAAGATTTAGAATAGTTTACAACCAGTTCCACTTTTTAGATTTTGTTCAAGAAGAGTGACTTTATTTTAAAATATGTCATTCTAAACTCTTGAAGGATATTCATACTATTGTCAATACAGTAAATACCATGCCAAACAAAACAAGCATAAATCGGACTTAATCTGTTATGTATTTTATTGCATAATCAATAATATATTACAGAATTATCAATAATCATTAAGCTGAAAAGCTAACTTCAAAAAAATTAAGCTTATCCGTGGAATAGCGTGAACTATAATATATCGTCACGGTTAATTGCACAAAAAAACTAAAAAATCGCGCGCAATTTTTGAAAATATCGTTAGCAAGATTTCGTCAATGATTAAATATTTTAAAACGTTAGCTTAATTATGATAAAAACTAAAGCTTTTTTAAGGAATGGCAGAGAGCGTGGTGGGCGAATCTACAGATAATGCGGCCCAAAGAATAATTGATCAGATTGAGAATGATATTGAATTAGGAGATGTTTATAATCGTCTTACCCAAAATGGTAAGTATACTTTATTTGATAATGAAACTTCTTTACATTTGAGGTACTACATCTGTTTCGGGTCTTGGTGGAAATATATATAAAGAAGGTGGACAACCTGAGTACCTCCTTAAAAGGAAGCTTCCAATTCCTGAAGAGTTGAAACTCCAAATAAAAAGTATGGCAAATGGTCCTTATGGAATTTCATAGACTTTTTTTAGATATGAGAAGTCAATTTAGTATGGGCTTGTTCACTGAGATCTCTCGAGCTTGGGTAATCGTAGATCATGATATTTTCATGTGGAACTATGAAACTAAGTAAATTTAAATCTGTGCCTTCTAAGTGATTCAAACTTTTTGTCTGTTTTTTTAGTGATGATTTGGCCTATTTTGATGCTGTTCAAAATACCGTTTTGAAAATTGCTCTTGTTAAAGTCAAATCTGGAATTTTTTCAGTTAGTTTTTTTATTTCCCTTATGTTAGCTTCTCGAATTTCTTAAGGCTCCTGTTAATTACGGATTAATTGTGGGTACAATCGCCGATTTAACGTTATATCCAATGATTGTACAATCTGATGTTTCTATTGACCCAACTCATTACTTCAAGGTTTTTTTACTTGTCTTCGATACATTAATTTTTTTTTAAGGTTTCCTTGGAGCACAATACTATCAACGATATTATCAGTACTTCATGTGGTAGAGTGTTTTTTTCCGCTGATGACAAACTCTACGAGTTTGTTTATGAAGTTCGTACAACTCACGTTATATTTTTTATGTATGGATGAATGGCTTTATTTCAGAATCAAAAAGGATGGTTTAGAGATGGAAAACGTTGTCGAATTGTTAACCAATCAGCTAGTATTCTGTCCACATTGATTCCTTTCTTTGGCACATCAACAGGTTTCAATTATTGATCTGAACTGTTTAATATACCATCATTCAATTTTAGAAGATATTGAGCAATTGTCCGTCGACAACTCTAGACATATATTGTATTGCCTTGGAAGAAGTGGATCCATTCAAGTTTTTGATCTAGGTTCTGACGGTCAACAATGCACAAGGATATGTGCTTTGTTATCTGGACAAATTGCTGTAATTGATATTTTTCGGTTCTTGAATCTCATTTAATCTTATTTTAGTCTCAAGCTAATCTTTTAACCCAGTATGGGCACGAAGAGAATAATTTCTCAAATATCGTTTCTATTTCTGCATTGGAATCATATCAATCTAATCAGCTCAACTTGGTTCGTTTGATTCTTACCGTTATGAATTCTTTTCTTATTCCTCTATTCTAGGTTGCTGTAACTTCTAAAGGAGTACGCATTTATTTCTCAGTATTAGAGAGAAAAATAGGAACTTACGGTAGAACTGACCAAGGTGTTTATCAGAAGGTATATTTTCCCTTAAACTTTTAAAAATTTTGTATTTTTTTAGAACTTAACACAAGATGAAGTACGGGTTCAAAAACTTCGTGTGGCTCATGTACGTTTTGCACCTGGTGTTGTACCTGCATCCGTATATGGACAAGGTACACAAGGAGTCTCAGTAGCCTACGCTGACCAATGTATACTTCTTAAATTTATTAATATAATCATGTTTTTAAATTTAGCTTTATGTGTTATGGCTACTGTCAATAGAAAAGTTGTTTGGGCTATGTCTGATCTTTATTTCCCACATTCCAAATTTCTAAAAGAAGCTAAAGTAAGTGTTGATGATTGAAAAAAAATTTCATAGGTGTCTTTCAAAGAATATTAAAACATTTCATGATTTTTAAATTTCATTTTTTTTATTTATAGACTGAACTTTTTGTTGATGGAAATGTATGGGCTATATCTCCTTTAGCTCATGAGGTTTTACTCATTTTTTCTTCATTAAGTTCATATATTCATTTCAGTTACTCCCATATTCTCCTACTGACCCTTTCTTTGTACCCAGAGTTCTTTCTCACAACTTCCTTCGCCAAGTGATTATCGGACGTTCTAGATTGCTTGTTTGTTCAAATGAGGTTGATCATACTCTTGTATGTTATATATTTTTTTAACCATTAGGGCATTCACGAGTTTGAACAATTTACTCCAACTGATGCTCTGTGGCATGCTTTACAAGAGGGAGGTCCTGATGGACGTGCTACTGCTGACCTTTTAAGAGAATTTGGTCAAACTGAATTGCTTTTCCTTGCTCTTAGATTGTTATGTAGCGATGTGCCTAAGGATGAGCGAATTAAAGATAAGGTATGCTTAGACTTGCTTCTTGTTTAGGACTTTACTATTCAGGCTGCTTCCCTGTTCTTCACGTTAAAAGATATTGCGTCCAATGCTGCTGGCGATGTAACTCATAATCCTGCCTGGAATCCTGCCGAAGATAGTATTGCTGATTGGGCCAACAGAATAAGATGTAAGCTCAAGTTTTTTATTTCTCTTTGTATATTATCATTCAGCTCCTTTATTTGCTTCTACTCCTGAACATAGCGTTGTATCCCCTAATGTATTTTCTACTCCTTCATGCAGATCACCTCCAGGTATTTCTTTCAAAGTATTAAAATTTTAAAAATCTTCTTTATAGCTAATCAGTCAATGATTGGGTCTGCCCCTCATTCATTGAGTGGAGCACACAGGCATGATGCTCTATATCTTTACTTTGCTCGTTTGGTTTCATCTATTTGGACTCATCCAATTTGCAAGATTTCCAATAAATCGGTTTGTTTAAAACCTATTTTTGCTTTATTTTAAATTTAAAATTCTAGTTAGTAACAATTCTTTCAAAAAATGAGCTTGACTGGCTTTCAAATGAGTTGAGAAAATTGTCTGATGTTATGGAGAAATACCGACTTCTCCCGACAACTGAAGCTGGATTTAGAAACACGGCTGTTGGAAGGATTAGAAGTAATATTTAATTTACCAGATGCTATAATTGTTTATTTTCTTTTTTTAGATGATAATTCCAATGTCGAAAGACAATCTTTGTTAGTACTCCGCAAACTTGTTGCATTGTCAGCGGTAATTGTAGTTTATATTCCTTATTTTTATTGCTTATTTATTTAGGAAACATTATCTCTTTGGTCTATTGCTAATAGTTTCGATCTTCATGCGGTATCAGCTGGAATGAATCATGAAACAATCCAGTTGCTCTCCAGCAGACGGTTTTATCAATTAGCTAATGAATCTGATCATTTGAATGCTGATCTTATTCGCGCTTTGATTAAGTGGGTTTTTTTTTTAGAATTTACTGAATATAATTATTTTTTAGGTATTTCTTGGGAGATGAAGCTGGAACACGTGAACTGTCTGATAGATTGCGTAAAGATTGTCCTACTTTATATTCTGCTGTATAGAGTTTATTTCGTGTACTGTTTCGTAATATATCTTCTTCAGGACGATGCATGTGTAACTAATGCAATGGAACAATTGGGAGCCGCAACGAACATTCTTCCAGGACCGCAGAGGCGACAACTTATCGAGAGCGCTTGCCATATGCTTTCCTCATCCATTCTTAAGGTTGATTTACCATCGATCAGCCAAACTCTTATTCCGCGTATGAATCTCACTGGTATTATGAAGTTTTGTTTTGTTGTTTTACAGTGAATGGATATGAGCAACTAGTAGATCTCTGCTTGCTTCGTTCTAAGAAAGAAGATCCCAGACAGCTTGCATTGGTAGCTTTCAATAAAGGCAGTTGCACTGATGACGTCGAAATGAATTTGATTTTAGAAAAGAGAACAAAAGCATACAAGTAGGTAAAGCTTTGAAAACTATATAAGTTTGTTCTTTCAGAGTGTTCACTGATGTTTTAACCGAACTAGAGAACAGTATTAGCAACAATTCTCCTATGAGTAACGAGCAGGTTTGTATCATTTCACCTATTTTTGTTTGAATTTTTCCTTTAAACAAATATCAGGTTATTTATAAAACTTGTTGTTTTCAATTATACTGTCTTATGTTTACCTATATTGTTACAGTCTTTACATCGCGATCTTATGATTACAAGAATTATTTCTTCTGATGATGAGCTTGCTCATGCATCTCTCTTCCGTTGGATGATCGAGAAAAATAAATCAAATCTTATTCTTCAAGTTAGTTTATTTTATTCTTTAGTTGTTATCATTCAAATTTGTTTCTTGTCCTTCTTTCTACTCAAAGTAGTCATTGCTTTTCTTCTAAATGCATTTGTCAAGTCAGTGAGAGGAACAAACTTTAAGAAAAGCCGTATATTCCTCTCGGCAAAACCTTTTTTTTTATGAGATTTCTATATTTGCATATAATTATTTTCTGCTTTTGTCATGGAAGTAGAGAGATAGATATTATTAACAAACTGAATATTCAATCATTGTTTTACCTTTGTGACTGAAACGGTTTCAAAGTAAAATAGAACTGAGTAAACTCACTAGAAAACATTTTATAAGTCATGATATCTATCATGTAAAAATGTTTCCGGTAACAAACGCTTGCGACGCTGTCATATTTTTCTTTTTGCTAACAATTCTCTTATGATTTTCAAGGAAATTGATTTTTCCGTTTTTTTTTATGACTAATAATCGTTTTTAATATCACTGTGTGCAATGCTGCCATTGAATACAATCGCTTGAGTGTTAGATTTGATGAATCATCATCACCGAAAGTTCTTTGCTCTGCGGAGCTATTGATAGAGAAGTTATATATTGTCAAGGTTCAGCTTCATTTCTTTGCAAAACTGAATATGTCTCTGTGTAATACTAGGAATGCTTTTATTATATTATAAGACAAATTAAAGAATGTCCTTACAATTTGCTTGAGATTATACAAACTAAGGCTGCTCACGCAACTGAATACAAATGTGATTTGCCCATATGTGTTCCTACTCCAGAACCGCAAAGCACTATTAACCTGGGCTCAAGATATTCACAGAATTCAAATAATTTATTCTATAATTCACATTCAATTGAAATTCGTGATAACAGTAACAAAGTAAAAAATGACTGGATATAGAAATATATCAACTGTAATAGAATATGAGATCTGTTTTATTCCGTTTCTGCTTTAATTGCCCTCATTGCCTCTTCCTGCTGGCTGACTACTTGAAACAAATGATCAGTTAAAGATTGTGGGTTAGGAGGTGTATAAGTGTCATCAGATAACATTAAAACTCTTTTTGGGAAAGGCTTATTTGTTTTTGGAAAGCATTTCATAACCATATTCATGAGTTCTCGCTGCGATTCCTCACTCCTGAAAGATTAACTTTTACTGTCTATACTGAAAGACTAACCAGTTATCTACGATTTTAAAGGTACTATCGGTATCGTGAAAGGTTTTCTGATGACTGTAAATTGAGCGTTTATTTTTAAATACGGCTTGGCATAAGTTACATGAAAATCTAAACGTTTAAAATGTAGATTTACATAAGTATGATGACTAAACCTATCGCTGAACCCATGTGAGCGTGCATGAGCGTATTTGCGTGTGCTATAATTTGCCGGACGTGTTCCTAGTGCAATTATTTTCGTACATACCTATCAATGAATTTTTTTTTCAATTCTATTAAAAAGAACTTACCATACACCTGATTGCCATATCTACACCTTCCTGGTATTCTTCTTTACCTTCTTCTTCATCACCACTACCACCTCTTCTTAATTGAGGACACAGGGTACCTGGGTGATAAGGAACACCATTGTTTCGTCGATTTTTATTTTTACTATCCACTTTTGACTCGTCTAATGCGTTTGAAACTTTGAGGAGGGGATCCTCTAACAGATCGAACAATTTAGTTGCATTGATCAACCTGATTTCATTTTCAATTTCATCTTCGTCTTCTTCAAATGTTTCACCCGTTTCCCCACCATTTAACACTGCACCAATTGATGTTAGTGGGATTTGTTTCGTAGATGAAACTGTAACAGATTGTGAGGGCGCTTCTGCTATTCTCCGCCTCTTAGGATTTTCATGACAACCGCAGGCTGTCTGTAAATCATCTACTACAGTTATCTTGTGCTTGGCTCCTAACTAAAATAAATGGAAGTCAAACTTGAGAGACGATGTTTGAACTTACTAATCGAGTAACGATATCACCAACATCGCACTTATCGCTTTCTACAATCACATACACCATCCTGAAACAATAATACATGTCAAATTCGAATAACTGTGTCACTTCGCCATGTAAAGAACATTGTAAAAAGTTTGACAGATGTATAGGGTATAGGACAGGCACTGTTCACGAGCATGCTAAACGCCTGGCCGTTGTGCCAGCTCAGCGAACGTGAATGTCATTGCTTCATCATCCGCCTGTTGAGAGACGAGATGGAGGAAACGCAGCTGTAAGCTTTGAACTTATTTGAACAGGAGAGAGTGAGAGGGGTTGGGGAGATTTCAATTTGGCTTCTGTAACCGAAATACGTGTGTAGCGTGGAATGTGTATGTGTCTATATGACGTTTGCGTGCGTGTGTGCGTGTGCGTGTCGAGGTCGACAATCAATGGCGCGAACACGTGACGTGTACGACCGTGACGTTTGCCAGTGAGCGATAGAGTATGTGTGTATCACCATAAGTAGTGAGAGAGAATAGGTGTGGAGAAGATAGGAGGAAAACGTGTAGAATATGGGGAATGAAATGCAGTTAAGAAATAGCATAATGACCATGAGGTGGTTGGAGAAAAGTGTTTGCACGCGTGTGAGAGAGCGAGTGTGTGTGTGAGTGAGTGAGTGAGTGAGTGTGTGTATACTCGTGTGTATGTGTGTGTCTGTCTGTCGTGCTAGGCTATGTTATTAGCTGGTTGAATGGGGTAGAGACTGGGACGTCTGCTGTAAATGCACACATGTGAGGTATTGAATCTTTTGAATAACATGAATGTGACTGATATGGTATTTCTAATGGATGGGACATTGAACCAAATAAGATTACAATATGAGCTGTAGATGAAATACAAAAGATCCTTTTTTGAATTATCAATTATGCATTATTTTTGTAGTTTCTATCATAAAATTCTTTGAAAAAAACCTTGATATTTGCAATAATTATCATTAGCCAAAATGATCAACAGAGAAGCATGACAAAATTAAGGTATACGAACGAGCATTCTGAGAACTAAAGCAAATTCGGAACTTTGGAGTTCACACTTTGAACACGAGGTTTCAAAATACATTGCTGAACCGTTCAAAATTTATAAATTCCTGACAAAGTCATTCATTCCGCTTTACTAAATAAATTTCGAGACTGAATCATCTGTTTACATCATTTTATATGACTTCTCATGCTTGAATGTTCACCATGCTTGGGAGAAATATGACATGCGTTCGGTGTTACTGTCACATTTCTGATTTATGATCATGATGGAATCGAATTTTACATTATTTTAAAAGTAAAATATATGATGGTTAACAGTAATATTTTTAGAGCAAATCTCCTTATGTTGAGAAGTTCTTGACTTATGAGATCTCTAACGGCCGAGATCAGAGATATCTTGACCTTCTTTGGCGGTGGTATGAGAAGAGTGGCAACTATGATAAGGCAGCTACCTTACTAGCCAGACTTGCTGATAGTACTAGGTATGCTAAAACGTTAAATGGCACATAGCTAACTAAGTTTTTAGAGCCGAGGTTTCTCTTTCTCAAAGATTCTCTTATCTATCTCATGCCATTATGTGTGCTGAAGCCAGTAATGATGAAAAGACTCGCGCTTGTTTAGAAGATTTAAGAGATAAAGTTGAAGTTGCCAGAATTCAAATCGCCATACGGTAAGTGTCTGATAACGAGATTCAAGCTAATTTTCATGTTTTTCAAGGGACTGCCTCAAAGGCATTGCTAGTCCAACTCAAGTTCAAAAAGAGGCTGTTCGTACTCTCGATGGACCAATTTTACCACTCCAAGATCTGTTGTTTAACTTTGCGGTATTTTTCTCTATTTTCATGTAAAATTCATTCTTAATATTAGGTTCCATTGGACTTGTTCAAGATTCAACTATCTATTTATCACTGTGGAAGACTTTATCATGAAGATACAATCATGGATTTGTGGGAGAAGATATTAGATGCTGGTAAGATAATATATTGTACTTGTCACACTATTTTCAATCCTTTTCTTTAGAACTTAACATTAATGATGATCCTGCTGAGAGAGTTCGATGCTCTTTAAAAGAACTTTATAGCATTTTCAACCGCACAAAATATTTCCCAACTGGTATGTTTATTACTTGTTTTTATCTCATCTGACATTGAATTTGTTTAGAATGGATTGTGCGACGCCTGTTAGCTAAAGGAGCTACTAGCAGAACCATTGACCCATCTTTCTATTATGATTTAATTAAAGATATTGCTATGTCTTCAAATCAGTTCCTAAACTTACTCTTAGATGAGTACAGGTTTGTTTTCTCTTTACATTCTTTTCTGTATTGACGTTTTCAGAAATGGTGATCCATTCTGGTCAAAGGATGAGTTTGGACAGAAGTATATAGTGAAAGTTGGTATCTGCCACGTTGAAACCCTTTTAGAATATCCAAATGACCTCAAGAGAAAGTAGGTTTTTTAATCTATCACCTGATCTGTAAATGCGTTATAGGCAAGAGCTTGTCGGAAGCTGCGAAGCTCTTCTGTCAGCATTCTCTTTGGACTCCCGATTGGTCTCTGCTACCGCATCTTTGCGTCAGCTCAGCTCTCCATTGAGTGTGCTATTACATCGATTGCACGGTCTTCGTTAAGTTTTTTAAAATCTTTTGCGTACGTTTCCGTACTAATTCATTACTAGCTTAGTTGTGTTGTTACTAAAAGGTAAATCAAACAGTTATGCCTCCTTATTATATTATTATATTTTGCATTAAGTGTCTGTTATTTACGTATTATCGTTGTTTGTTGATCATGTCGCTGCTAGTTGCTGTTGTGGATCTCCCATTTTTTTCATAAACTTTCCCGGTTTGTACCTCATATCGTTTTCCTCGGAACCACCGTTGCAACTCATATTATTTATTTTCTGTTTGAATCATGATCCTGTTGAAGATTGTCTTCTTATGTGCTGTAGTACATACGGATATACACTACCAGTGTGTTTTTCCTCGTCGCGAAATTGCATTGGTAGACTATAAATTGAGAGCAATATTCACTTTTTTTTACTTATTATTTTTAATACAGTCGTTTTTCACTGTAATTATCTAGTCATTGTTGTTAATTTATAATAATATTTGCTTATATTTTAAGTGAATCATGCCCGGGGGAACCTTTGATCCGTACGATTGGAGATCATTCTATTTCGGAAAGATGGGCAGAGATGAGGCTCAGAGGCGTCTTTCTCGTAAAGAAGTTGCTGTAGGCACCTTTTTATTGAGAGATAGCTCTCATCCTGGAGATTATTCACTTAGTGTTAGGTAACGCCGAGCACCAGTATTTCCCCAGCAATCTATTTTAGGGAATCTGATGATGAAAATATGGTAAGACATTACCTCATCCGCAAAGTTGATAAAGAAGATGGAACTTCTGCAGTAAAGGTATTAAAAATTCTACTCACCTTTTAATGTATACAATGAATTAGATTGCTGAACAAACTTTCGTTGATATTCCAACTTTGCTTAATCATTATAAAATGAGAATACTAGATCAAGCTTCATTAACAGCGCCATATAGGAAGGATCAGATAGAACGAGTATAAATTATCCCTCTTATTGGTTTAAAAAAATACTTTTTTTTAGGTAATTGCTATTCACCGGTTTGACGGTGAACGAGAATGTGATTTACCTTTCGAAGCTGGAGAAGAACTTGAAGTTATAGAGAAGACGGAAGAACAGTGGTGGCAAGCTCGAAATGCTCTAAACTCTATAGGATTAATACCTGCCAATTATGTTACTCCGGTATTTTCAATAATAACTTTATCATTTTCAAAATATTGTTATGAAGTTAGTGGACAATGAAAGAGAGTCGAAAGGTCGAAGCCAGTCATCTTATGACAGCTCCGCTGGTGACGAGCGGTGTAGCGGAGTTTCTACCGGAAGTGATAGTCAAGAAGATCGTTATGAAGTAAAACGTATAATTTATTTGGCCAAATTCATTATATTCTATTCAGCCCTCCCTACCTGCAGTTGCTAAAGTTATATACGATAGACAGCCTAATGCATATGATTCGACGCAATTGAAATTGCAGGTATAGATTAAGCAGGATCTAGCTAAGTAAACTAAATTTTTCATTTATAGAAAGGCCATAGCATTACAATTTTGCGAAAGATGACAAATGGGCAATATGAAGCTGATTTTGATGGCAAAATAGGTTTCGTACCATTCACGTATGTTCGCTTTAATCGTCCTTGAATAATCCCTGCATTCAACTAACTTCAATACTAAATCTCAATTTAACGATTCTTAACAACTTCTGTTACATATATAAGTATGTTTGTGTTTTTCTTATTCCTCGCTGCTGGAAAGTGTTGTTTTTCTAATTCTTCGGGTTGAACCCATGCTTTGAAGCCTTAAAGGTTAAGATAATTGATTCTTCTTAATCAATGTTCTTAAAATACATCATAGTTTTAAAACTGGTCATTATATGTTTGAACCAATCTTTCTTTATAATTTATATTTTATGAACTTATAAAATCAGAAAGTTGCCTTAATACACATCGCCTTTATTTATTCAAGATTCCTTGTATATCCTGTAAAATTGTAATTTTTCAATGATACAATTCTCGAAGAAGTCTTTTTTCTTCTAAGTTTTTAAAAATTTTAAACTTTTTCTTTGTGCATATAGATGAAATCGTAATAGAATGTCAAATGATTCTCATGATTCTCATGATTAATCATTAGAATAAATGTAAAATCGTTGAACATTCAGTTGAATTTTTTTATTAGCTGGTAAATACTCATTTCATTGAAAAGATATAGGTAATATTTCAAACATTAGGCGATGTTTTGGTTCTGATGAGATGGCTGACAAAAGAATTGATGATGAATTTTCTTTTTCAAGTGATTTTCTTATGAATAAATATTTGAAAATTATTTTGTATATTGTTAATTGATTTGGTTATAAACTAACTTCGTATATTTGTTGAATATAGTGATGTTATAGTAAATTGTTTTTATTGGTTTAGATGCGTCATAAGAAGATTCCAAGTAAAAACAGAAAAAAATTGAAGCAAGTTGATCCTTTCAACAAGAAGGGAGCTCAAGTTAGAGAAGAAGCTAAGAAGTATGGTTGTTCATAAATTTGTTCTTAATAAATATCAATTGAAGAAAGCTAAATCGCGTACCAAAGGATTTGGATGACCAACCTTTAAGTAAATCTCTCTTGGAGTTAAAGGAGAGTCAGAAGCTTAATGATAAGAAGGAAGTGAAAAGAAAGAAGAAGGAAACTAATTTAATTTTACGTATGTTCCTATACTTTTTGATAGATTACATATATATGTTTCAGTTGAAGCAAAAAAAGCAGGACTTGAAAAGGGAAGATTTGAAGGAATTCAACAGTTTGTTCGTAGAATTGAAAGAACAGTCTTTAGAGACATTGACGAACATCATGTCAAGGTATAATGAAATTTGCTCATACATTTAGTTAAGGTTAATTCAGATGAAACAAGGTTTAACTGGAAGAGCTCAAGCAGAAATAGATGCTGATATGAAATTATTGGAGGATAAAGAAAAACGTCAAAAAGAACAGAAGAAGCGTGAAATTCAAAATAAAATCGTTGCTGCGCGAGAGGAAAGAGAAAGAAAGGCTAAAGCAATTGTTGAGAGAGAGGAAGCAAAGCAAAAAAGAAAAGAAGAAAGAGAAAAAATGATTGCAGAAAGGGAAAAAGAAGTGAGTTTCAGATCTTTAAAAAAATATTTTAATTTCGGAAGTTTCAGAGGCTTAGAATGGAGCAGGAAGCAGAGGAAGAGGAAGAAGAAGATGAGCAGGAGGAAGAGATGGAGCAAGATAATGAGGAAAAAGTAGAAGATGAAGAAGATGATGAAGGTGGTAAACCACGTAAAAAGAATTTGAAACCCTTCAAGAAATCGGAGAAACCTGCAAAAAGAGCAGAAAAGGCAAGAGCATTGAAGGAGATTGAGCAGAAAACAAAACGAAATGAATCTCTCTTAAATTCAGTTGGTAAGGCTTCAAAACCATGAGAACTTTTTAATTTTTTGATTTTAGAAATAATCCGATTTGGTGAACGTTATGATGAGCCTCCCAGCTTTTCAGGAGGACTTAAGAAGGAGTTTGATCCCTTATTTGCGAAGGTGAATGATAAAACAGAGATGTAGTTTTAAAGTTTCTTCTTCAGGCTGGAGGAAAAAATCTACTGTTAAGTTCTATGTTGAAGAAATGAAGAGGAAATAAAATTGATTATCAATATGTTCTTGTGTGATAGTTACTTATTGTTTTGTTGTTAATTGTTATTTGTTGTTTAGAATAAAATTCGTACGAAAAACCCTTGTTATCGCCATATTAAGTTTGTTTCTGATGTTACATCAATAAATTTGTAATATTTGGTCGGCAGAATGCCCGTCCTTATCAACATTCAATTTCCCACGAAAACTTTAAACTCTGATTTCAATCATTTGATGATTGAACTAGACCACGTATTCATAGTTTGTAGTGTATTTCGGCGATTATTATTATTGATGTAGTTCGTTCTTTCACATTAATAGTTAAAACTATAACTAAGCATTAGATGTTCATACAATGTTTCGAGTACTTTCTATCTTACATAATCTTATAAAATTGTTATTTAAAGCATGCAAAGCTTATAACTTATGCTTAATCCTTATGCTTTATATTGCATGTATTCAATGCCCGAAAATGTAAGTAGTGAACGTTCTCTGAGTCTCACGTAACCATATTGATCTGAAAACGTTACGAAACAAGATATAAGTGATTATGAGTTCTACTATACTATTGAATTAACTATATTAATCATAGCTTTTAAGAGAAATAGTAGCTAGAACGAATTAAAATTCAATGGACAGCCAGATACTTATCTTTGACATGTTTCATGTTCTTTGATTTATATGCAATTCTATATCTTTTGAATGTGATGAACTATACTAAAACTGATAAAAAAATTTTGAGAAAGATAATAATACTTGATTTGAAATTAGATATAAACGGAAATGAGACCCTGAGATTTATTGATGATGATTTCGGTATATATATATACATATACATATGTATATTGAAGAATATAAATACTTTTCTTTTGGTAAAATAATAATTATAAATATATAAATAGATTCTTTGAGATCTTTCTCTTTTTCAAAAAAATATAAATAAAATATGCTTTCAGGTAAGATAAACATCCTTAATTAATGAATGAAACTCCATTAAATTGAAAACATCTGATACTCTGGTTTGATTATATAATGAACGTACAGCACACTGAAATAATCGAATATGAATTTTAAATTGAAATATGATGTCTAACCCTGATTCCTGATGTTAAGAGTAGAATTGAGCCCATGCGTACCACATAATCTTCTGGATATTTTTTCTTGCAATGAATCATTAATTCAGATGTTATTCGCTCTTGTAACTGATTGATATCTTGACTCTGATCCATTCCAAAGACGAACTTGTCTGTAGAAGTAGTATCTACGAGAGCATTCGTAAGTATCATAGACGAAGCAAATGCCGATTCAGAGCACAATACAAACAAAATGTTTATGTGTAGTACTGATAATCAGCAGGCCAGGTGTTATGAATCGGAAAAAGGCTAATTTAAATGCTTACGAGTTAGTAGCAGAATTGTCTTCAGCACAGCTGTCTCGTAACTATCAATCTGTAGCTGTCGCATAGGAACTCCAACGGAATCTATCGAATCTCGCACGAAAATAGGATGAAGCCTGTTGAAGTAATTTGGTAATATAGTCACTTATGGAATACTACTCGACTTACTTTGCTTTGGTAGGTACTTCTTTATCATAACAGTCAACTTCTGGTAATCCTCTCAAATAATCCGGGCACATGTAGGTGTTATTCTGAATCATCCAGTAATCACCATATTCTTCACTTAATTGCGAAGTTAGGTGACCCTGATCCACAAGTAAAAAAGCAAATCCATATTCTAATAGAATAGATTTCTGAATTTTTATAAATTTTCAGTTGTTTTTAAAGTATATATTACCTGCATTTCTAAATCTAGATTTCTGAATGGTACAAACTGCATAGCCCATTCAGATGCATTCATAAGTGCAATTCTAAGCATGAAGTTAACATCTTTCTTTCGAGCACGTCGAAAAGGTGGATGATGAATCTGAAATATATTTTCTTTATAATATCAAATTTTCGAAGAAATCAATATTACATAATCATATATTCGATCAAATATATCAACTCCACATCCAACTGTATCTTCCATCATACATGCAGACGAGAAGTGTTGACTTCGTTGGCGAGTTTGTAATCTAACTAACTGATCTAACATCCACGTGTTACCACCTATTGGACTATCTAGAGCACGCTTTCTTGAGTAAAATAGCTGTTAACTCGAAAGCTCATACCAATAGACGGCAGCGAAGTGCTGGTGGACGGTGTATCAAGCATAGAACTATCAGAAGGTGATGATACCGGCTGTGATTTGCGCTTTCTTGGACCCATAATATCCCTTCGATGAATGGCTAAATTACCCATTAACATACAACAAGCTAACTATAAAGTATAATTACCATTGGGACACATACCAACCATCAAGCATTTTTGCAAACGGCAATAACGACATATACATCTTGTCTCTGTATTGAATATTTGAAGTTAAGATTCCAATCGACTATTTCTAATACAACATACCACTTGTGATGACACAATTCTGTCCTTTTAGACATTTATACTTTGCGTCTTTGCATACAGATCGTCGAAAAAATACAATACATCCCAGACATGCCGGTGCTTTATAGCGATTTCCATACACACGATCGCCACACACGGCGCATGCCGTCATGTCCGGCAGTTTAATTGAACTGATTTCTTTTAAAATTGTGGTGAAATTTCGGTTTTAGGAACCCCTGAAATAGTGATTGTCATAGAAGCTATAGTATATGATCTTTCAAAAATATCTTTAAGATAAGAATAAGACATTGGCATTGAGAAAGAGTAAAGTATATATTGTTAGTTAAAAGCCAAATAGATTAATCCATAGAATATTGAGAGCATAATGAGAGAAATTAGTAGAAATAGTAGAAAAGAAAGAGAAACAGTATTCATAATAGAAAGAGATAAGAATATAAGAAATATTGAGAAAAGCAGATTGAATGTATAAGCGTGAGGATAATTCCATGTTCTTAGAACTAACAATAATAAATATACAATTAGAAGATATTTTAAGAGTATAGAAAGTATAATGATAGTGGTCTTTGATGATAAAATATAAGATACAAAGGTGAATTTTGTAAAAAAAAAGTTTATGTTTATACTAAGATTATATTGGAAATTAGAAAAAATAAAAACAAAATTTAGTTTTATCGATGTACAGATAAATTGAAAGAACAATAATCGATTTGTGTATGTAGAAAAGCTGAAAACGATTATGTCTGTCAGGACAAATCTTATAAGAGATCCAAAAGCTTAATCTTTTCATGAAATTCACAAGATCATACATGTATACATGTATTATTGTGTAATTTTGAAGATGAAGGAGAGAGGGAGAGAGAGAGAGAGAGCGAGAGTTAGTGAGTGTGAGAGAGAGAGGGAAGAGAGAGAGAGAGAGAGAGAGAGAGAGAGAGAGAGAGAGAGAGAGAGAGAGAGAGAGAGAGAGAGAGATGATTTTAATTGTGGCTTTAAAATTTGTCAATTAGAAAGAGAACTTGTTTTCTGTGTCAGCTTTTGATAAGAAAAATGATGGACAACAACATGAGTAAAGGTGTTTCTTGATGTAGATTTCTTACACATATGTATACAATGTAGATTGCTGATATGATTTAATTATTTAAAAAAGAAATATAAAAAGACGACGAAATATAAAAATGGAATATAGTAATACAATAGAAGTAGCTTACGAAATAATATACAATTGATATATATAACTCGCGAAGAACAGATAAATATCAGTAGGAAATACCAGGAAAGTAATCAACAGTTTATAAAATTATTCTGAATGCAATGACGTCAATTATGAATAAATATTAAAATAACTCGGATTCAATAGTTGTATAGATAATCTTTTTTTTGGTTTAGTTGTTAGAGCATGGCTACACACATTCTCTGGCACATTTAACTGATGTGATGTACAAAATGATAAGAATCATAGATTTTATGTAATCAACATTACAGAACGAGCAGAATACAATCAACGAAAAATAAAAATAAACCAAGTATTTGATTGAATAGATAATGGTTTTTCTAAATTTCAAAAGTAGCAGTGAAAAGTAAGAGAAACGTGCCAAAATTAAGAGACAGCTGAAAAAAAAGGAAATACATTTGCCTAAAGGAAAAACATTTTTACAAGAATTTTTGTTGAGAAGACTCTGCGTGTATGTTTTTGTAGTAGCTAGGTGTGCATGTATATGTGGGAGTGTATGTATGTAAGTGTGGATTCATTCCTCATTCCAGAGGAAAACCAAAGACACAATAAAAAAAACAATGAAAGGTAGGCATCGTAGAAAATTAGTTCTGACAAAGCTGCGTATAAGAATATCAAATTTGTTATTGTATTTCAGATCATAAGCTTCATAGAATGATCAACATCAACTATCTTGAACAGGACTGAAGTATGATGTTGTGTCTAGTTTATGATTTCTGATCATGCTTGCTTTGCAGCTTTTTCAAGCTGCTCTTGTTTAGGTTTAATTTACCTTGTGAAAATAACATCTTAATGGAATAAGAATCAGAATATGAACAATAAATAAGAAATAACATTCTGAATCCTGTACTAATTAGGAATAATATTAGATATAAAATAAATTAAGTTATATAGATAGTTACATAGAAACAGAGGTGAACAGAAGAGAAATGAGGCGAAGGTGGGAGGGACGGTGACGACGAAAAGAAGTGACGACGAGATGAAATGAATCAATGAGAGAGAGAGAGAGAGAATAAATGAAGGGATGGAGAGAGAGACGGATAGATAGAAAGAAAGAGTGCATAATTCTGAGAAACAGATTAGAAAATTATATATATTATGCGTATATTGCTATTGGAAATGAAGTCGATTATGAGATTTTTCTTAGTAAAAATTAATTGAGGAAATATATACCGGAATAAATAATATTAAACATATTATAAACTTTTTTCTCAATTAAATACTTTGAAACTTGAAATGTTGTCATTGAGAGTATCATATGAAGTAATGTAGTGGAGATAGATAAAGAGAGAAGTCGGAAGAGAGAGGGACAACAAGAGAGAGAGATAGAAACCGCCTCGTGTCTTCAAGCGTTATCATACATATGATTGTGAAAGTACAATCAAACTTATAGACAAATGCTACTAATGGGGAATCGATTGTTTCGTGTCAACTGATTTTTATATAGACTAGTGATTTAAATCCAGTTTTGCCTGTTCATCGCAACTTTGTATCAGGATTGATATAGATGGTTTAGGGGGGATGCCCTTCAGCATTTTCGTTGTATCACTCTCTCTGTCTTTGGTTCTCTCTCTCTCTCTCTCTCTCTCTTTCTCTCTCTCTCTTTTTGGTTCTCTTTTTCTTTCTATTTTGTCGGTTACCTCTCAGTCATGAAACAGTTTTTTTCTGTCAAGTAATAAGTGAGAACCTACCTAGGTGGTACGAATAATTGACAATAAAGATTTCTTTTTTAAGATACGCAAATAGGATTGATTATAATTTATAGATTGAGCAGAAAACACTAATTGTATTTTACTAATATTATCTTGTTATATAGCTAGTTAAATAATTTGTGAGCAAAACACATATGATATAATTTTAAAAAAAATGTACATAGATATATGAAAAGAATGAATAATCTAATAAGTGATAAGAGTTTGTTTGATTAAAATATTCAATTTATCTCACATTCTCAAGGTTTTCCTCACGTAATGAAAGAGGGAAAGAGAGAAGAGTTGATTATAAAATCTCAGATTAATAATATTAGTTATACTTCAAGGGGGGGGGGGAGAGTAGGTGGAAGGAATAACAGGAAAAAAAGAATATATGGTACGTAAGACAAATTGAATTAAAAATATAAAAAAATGGTTTTATTCTTCAATAATTTTGATGAGGAAGTAATGTCTGATTAACGATATTGGAAGTGTTATCCTTTACACACACTCATATATGTTTTCGTAGATGGAAACATATTAGGTCAATCCGATTAGCCCAACCTTGTCGTGATAAAATCTTAATTTTCATTTAAGAAACGACAAAAATAGGTTCATCTATAGTTGCTGGTATTCGTTAGCAACCAATTTTCTGAGTAGAAACATTGCAATAACAACAAAACTATTTTCAAATATATGTATATGTATGCAATAGCTCAATTTCTTCAAAAATGTCCAGAATTCAAAAGCTGAAACTAAAATTGTAATGTGATTTCTGAAATGAATTTGTGTTTTTGTAAAAATTGCAATCAATATGAAACTTTCTCCAGCGTCTTTGTTTTCAGGCAATAGCGAGATAGGCATTATTTCCATCATCATCTTCATCAACATATTGACTATGACCAGTGACAAAAAAAAGTGGCGAAGCATGCTGACTATGTTTGCGTCGTTACTTTCTTTATCAATTGAATATATTTTTGAATTTCTTTAAAAGAAAACAATAAGAAAAGCCCAGCAAGAGCAAAATCTGATCAAAAATCACTGTTTCACTGAGCATAAGTAATCAATTAAAAGCCAAATATGAGTTGTTGTTGAAACTATTATGAAAAGAAACTCATAATTACTCTCAAATCTATATGAACATCGAACATTAATATTTTGTGGAAGGAAATCATCATAATATGAGAATTTTCACTATGAACCTTATCGTTGGCTCGCTTCCTCGTTTTTCAATATAATCAGTCTTACTTTTTCTCTTCCCGTTCCATTATGAGTTTTTTTTTCCTGAAACTGCTGGAACTATTCAGTTGTATAAGGCTACAAACAAGTTGTAACAAAGTTGGGAGTATAAAAGGACGGTCTAAACTGCCAAATGATATGTCAGAATGACTACAACTACTCTTCTGGTTAATATTACTTCAGCTGCTAGCATTATTGCTCTGCTAGCTTCCATCTCCACTGTTCTCTATCTCTTTAACGACATCAACAGTTACAGAGATGAGGTCATTAATGATTTGGAAGTATTCAGAGTAAGATAAAGTTATAATTTTTTAGTAACAGTTTCATCTATTTTAGGATGATGCTAACTCTGTCTGGCACGAGCTCGTTCAATTGGCCCCAGTGAAGGAACAGAGATCCGTCGCCGATCTCCTTTACGGTCGTCTTAAGCGTCAAGCTCCACAATGCAACTGTGGACTTGCTGCTGCCAATTGCCCACAAGGACCACAAGGACCTCCAGGACCACCAGGAGTTCACGGAGAAGATGGACACGATGGACCAGACGGACACGATGGAGTTGACGGCCGCGGAGGACTCGTTAGAGACCGTGCTACTGGATGTCTCTCCTGCCCAGCTGGACCAGCTGGCCCACCAGGACCTGACGGAGCTGTTGGAGCCGCCGGACAAGACGGAGACAACGGAGTTCCAGGTAACAATGGAAACCCAGGAACCCCAGGAGCCATCGGACCAGTTGGAAACAAGGGACCATCTGGAGCTCCAGGAGCCCCAGGAACCCCAGGACCAAAGGGAAAAGACGGAGAACGCCAAATTGGAAAGAGAGGACCAGCTGGACTTCCAGGATCTGTAGGAGATGCTGGAGAGAATGGAGCTCCAGGAGACAACGGAGCCCCAGGAGCCCCAGGACAACCAGGACCAGCAGGACCAAACGGACAACCAGGAGCCCCAGGATCCGACGGACAACCAGGAGCCTCAGGAATCGCCGGAACCCCAGGACCTGATGCCCAATACTGCCCATGCCCACCCAGAGATGGAGAGATTATTCAACCAAAGGAAGAGACCGCCAGTGGATACAGATTTAAGCACAGACACGCTGCTGCTACCCGCCGTATCGCCAGAAAGAAGGTTGCCAGAAGAAAGTTGGCCAAGGCTGCTCGCAGAGTCGCTAAGAGAGCTTAAATCTAATCTTCCATTGAATAAAGTTTAGTTCATTCATAAATGTTTATTTGTCTTCATTATTACAAGAACTTAAATGATTTGAGATATCAGATCCCTAAAAAGCAAAAATAACAGTTGAAATATTAACAAACTTCAAACCTTTACACTTTTAGATTCATTAGTTATTTTCGCTATACGTGAACCAAACTGCATAGCTTGCTTCGGAGAATCATGAGGAGCGTCAAGTTTAGCCAATGTCTAAAGAACAACACATTGAAATTATTTGAAACAAATTAGAACTACTCTTCGAATCAATCGTTTTTCACCAACACCTCTTGGTAACGATAAATCACACTTCGAGAGAATTGGTAACTTATTTGCCCATTCGACTAAATCATCAGACAAGAAAGGCGCCCTGTAAGTGATTTTTTAAATTTCTTTGATGATTATAGAACAAACGCTAATCGTTTATTGTGTTGAGATGCTACTCTAGCATCTCTACCTCCATTTCGACCACCAAGTCGGCAAAGTTCACTCTGGCATTCCTATGATTATGTATGAGATGTATTGTAGAAAATAATAATTTCAAACCTCTGTTACTGATAAGTGACCATCTTTTTGAAAACGTGTTCTATGTCTGGCATAACCAGCGTAAATTTCATCTGCGCCACTTCCAACGAAAAACACTGTTGAAGTACTTCTAGAATAATTCAAAACTACTTAATATAACCATTAAAATTAGAAAAACAGACAAGAAAAGAATATTTATATACCTTTCTTCTTTTCCAGTTTTATTATTAAATCCTTTGCCATCGAGAGCAAACCATAATACTGAAGCTAATGAATCATCCAACACAGAGAGGCATGGAGCTGCAGCCTATATGTCCTTATATCCTAATAGAACTTGGTTACCTGTACTCACCTTAGCTATGTACAATTTTCTTTTGTCTTCCAATTCATGTGCATATACATTTCGAAGAAGTAAACGTATATTATGATCTGGATATGCTCTACACAAGTGATCAAGTGTTGAAAGAGCTCGAGATCTGTCTGGTGCACACGAGAAGCTCTGAAAAAAAAACAATTTTAAATTTCCATGAATTCGAAAGAAAAACCTTCTCATCTGTTCCAAAAGCTACATTTATCAAGGAAATGGTTGTATTGATGGGAACAGCTTTCGCAAGAGCATATGCTATAAGCAAACTATCAACACCACCAGAAAAAGCAACAGCATAATCCGTCTGATCTATATTTTATAAATTCAATAGATAATTGGCAGAATGAGCCAACCTCCAGCTAATCGCGAACAATGATGGACTAGAGAATCAAATAAACAATTAACTTCTTCTTCTTCATTACGACTTTTTCCAAGATCCGAAGACACCTGGACAAAGAAGATATTACAGAAGATCATAATATATAATACCTCAATCATGCCTTTCTTATCTTCAACAGAGGTAGATGCTGTATTATTTAAAGCAAGCTTCCAATTTTCACAAAATGCAGGATCTAATGTTGGAATCATGTAATAAAAATGTGATCCTCTACTTTCCAGATGAATACTGGTTACTTGAGCAAATGGTAACTCATGCCACTGGTTCTGAAATTTGAAGGAGCACGTCAGAAGTAATGAAAATGGAACTGACTGAATTTCGCACAGAACAGCCTATTATCAATTCTTCATTTGTGTTACTGAATACCAAACTTGTTCGACCAAATATATCTCTACCAACAAAAATTTTATTGATTTCTGCCTAAGAATTTATGAAGAACATTGAAAGCATGTTGAGGAACTTATGAACCTGGTAAAATATTATACTATATGCTCCTTTTTGATTTACAATCCATTGAATTATCTCATCTTCTTTATTTAAGGTGAGCAAATGAGCAGGATCTATTTCACCATCGTAAAAGACAGATGTCTTATTAATCGTCAATACTCTGTCATTTTCTACATAAAAAAGATCTTCATTCTTAAGAATCCATGCAGATTCAAATATAATACGCTTTATCATCTAAAAAAAGGAAAAGAAACATGTCCAGAGTACTGATGAAATTCTTAACAGGTCTTTAAATAATGCATAGGATTAAAACTTAGGCTTGTATTGAAAGTTAAATTTAAAAAAATAAAAATAATTTATTGATTTCATCGAATAAGAAACGAATAATTTCGGAATGAAGGACCCAATATTGTACAATAATTAACACCTAGTTAAGCACCATTAAAATTACGGGGTTAATAGGAAGATTACTTTCAACATGAATAAATTAGTAGCAAAGAGCTCAAACATCTTGATATAAATTTGTAACTGAGAAGGAAAAATAAGCAGGCTTTAAAGTTATACAAAACTATCATACCCGACAGCCATAAAACATATTATCACAGTATTAGAAAACAAAAATACCAGTGAATATTAACATAAATATATCTATGAAGTAAAATTTGGAACAACTTTTAGTAGAAGTAGGGTTTGATAAGCTTTCAGAGTTATGACTAGTTGACTTTCTAATAGAGGGTCACTATGACTGCAAGGAACAACATCTACAACGGTTGGATACAGAGATACCAGTTGTGAATATAGTTCAGTTAACGAAGGATTCCTAGAAATAGCCTTCGTTAAGCATTAATTAACCAGAAACTTACTTCACGAGGCGATTTATTAAAGATTCTACAGCTTGCAGGGCGGATACCATTTCAGCAAGTCTTGTTCGGGGTAAATGTAAATCCCCTGAACCGCTCCAATCTCGAACAAAATTGCCCATTACCTGTAGAATTTGAATAATTTTCTGTCTTCAGGATAACCTGACTTACTTGAGTACATCGTTGTAAGAGACTTGATACAGCAACATGGCCTAGACTTCCGTCGCCATCGTTCGAAGTAGAGAGTAGAGCATCAAAACAAGCTCTAGCCAATTCAGTTCTTTGCGTGTGAGCATCTGAAGCTGAACATCGTTTTCGGTTACGTAATGCATGCGAGTTAGAGATTTGAAGAGGACAGTAAGAAAACAACAGAATTAACAATGAAAATGCTCACCTAACACATCATTTGGATCCAACTGGCATATCGAACCACGGTTCAAAAGAGCTATTAATCTTTGCACAGCAGAAGAGGGGATAGCTGAAGAGTGACTGAGCAGTTCAGTTCTTATGAGATCAATGGCTTGGCATTCAGTTAATTCATCGCGTTTTCTTTCGTCAGCAGCCAATCTGGTGCATGTGCTAGAAGAACTCAAATAAATATTTTTATGAATAAACTTTCTCATACTTCGGTGTAAACAAGAATTTCTCCAATGTTTCGCATATCGCAGGCCAGAACTTTGCAAATTTTTCAGCTGCAATATGAATTTAAAAATAAGAATTTGATTTAATTATATCTCACGATTCTGTCTTGCACAGGGAATGGAGGATTTTAATACAGACATTAAAGAAGAAGCCGCCAATTTCCAAGTAGTTGTGGAAATACAAGTGTATTTGATGTACAATGGCTCCGCCAAGAACTAAAATTTAATTTTGTTGAAAAAAAAAGAGAACATCAAAATTACTTGGACAAGATCAACAGCTACTAAAGAATCAATAACTTCTGGATATGAAGCAGTGGTTGTGAAAAATTCAGTAGCCATACGAAGGGAGGTCTCCGCAAAAGGTATAACACATTGCAGAGCCCAATCTCTCTATAAAAACAAAGATTTCAAAAATAATAAACTAAATAGCAAACATAGTTCTTTCCAGGTGGTGCTGTCCTTGGGTTACTTCTAACTGCCAATGCTGCAAATCTTAATAAAAGACGAATTTGATCAGCAATCGCTCGTCGCAAGGTAGTGGTTGGAGAAACACATTCCTAAAATAGTGAAGGCTTTAAAATGGTAACAGAAAACTTCAAATACGTTGTATGTTGTCCGAACAGCGTCTAGCACGGCTTCTTGCGTAGGTGTAAGCTGAGATTGTGTTGAAGGCATAATGAAAGGAGCTTGTTCAGATGGTACTGGAGCATTAACCAGGCTCTTAAAGTCATATGTTGAAAAATAATATTATAACTATATAGAAACCTCTATTACAGAAGGCAACTGTTCATATAATAATTCTTCAGCAGGTAAGATTTTTGAGACACGTTCGAATAAAGCAGGGAATATATGAAGCAAAGTTGTTAGATGAGATGGTCCAGGAACATAAGCTCCCTTTGCCAACCCTCCTAAATAAAACATCTTATTAAGAATATAAATACTCAAAAACCTTGTGGAAGAGTTGCTGCGGAACCCAACTTAGCCAGACCACGAGCAATACGATGCCAAGACTTAACAGTAAAAATAGAGGACAAACATAAAAATAAGCTCACATTCCAAGAATCCAGCCATTGATTTTGAGGTAGGTTAGGAATTTGTTCGTTGCAAGCGTTTTCTGGATTACTTAAAAAGTTTCATCAATTAAGGATCAAAAATTCGCGAAATCATACCTGGCAGAACGATCACGAGTGTTCATATCAAGTGTCTGAGCTGACACTCTTCCAAGTAAAATTTCCTAAATGACATATACGAAATGCTAGTGTTTTGTGAATATTTTTACCTGAAAACTTTTCAACGCTGACAAAGAGAGCTCTGCGTTCTCGTAGCATGAAGCCCATTCAATATATGATAGTATAGCTTCCCATGCTGATGGAAAATCATCTGTAATACGAATAATTAAACCGAAAAACTAAAATACAAATATACCTAATTCAAGAAGTACTTTTCGTTGAACATTAAACATTTTACAGGCCGCAGATAAGGTGTTGATGCAAGTTTCAGTCCATTGCTTCTGTTCTGTGTCTCTGGAGTGATGCATTATGAGTGAACTAGAAGATCGCTCATTTGAAGCGCTTCGTGTGTTCGATCGTACTCGATCCAGAAGTGGCATTATTATCTACAAAACAACCTTTGTAGAAAATAACACACCAGTGCAACATACCTGCCAAACCATATGAGTCCAAGTAACGGGTCGAAGAGCATGACCATGAGCAGCAACAGTTTGGAGGAAGGTTTGACAAGCGCTTTTGCGAACTGAATGTCTTGTATCGACACACAGTTCGGATAAACAGGTATACAGAATCAGCCAAACATTTTCTGCTCCATCCGGTCCAACAGTGTCTGTCTTTCGATAAACATAATCTGAGATTGTCCACTAAATATTGAAACATGACAAAAGTTTTCATTAAGCAATCTAACCAGCAAAGCTAATGCGGATAACGAAATGTTCTGATCAGTCATTTGTTGGCCATATCTTGATATAGCTTCAACAAGTGAGCCAATACAATTAAAGGGAAGTGATTGAAGGAAATCAGCGGAAATTAATCTAATACCCAAATATCCTTGTCTAACTATTGTTTCATCACATCTAAGACAACACGGTCAGCAAATCATTGGAAAACTACCAAACTTACTCTGTTCCCTTTTCCACAACAGATGATACAATGGTAATCAAAGTACCCCAAGATGATGGATGAAGTTGAGATCCTTCAGTTTGTAGAATAGACATCAAACATTCCAATTGTTTTCTTCTCGCTTCTGGGAAGCTAGATTGACTAAGAGCCAACAGTGTTTGCAAACACATAGCTTGATGTTCTTCAGAGGAGTTTCCAGCTTTGGATTTCAATGCTTGTCTTATGAGAGTAGTTAATATGGCAGCAGCCCATTCTCTCAGAATAGGGGAATTATGGTTACTGATCTGAACAAAGAAACAAAAATAACATATAAAAGAGCTAATGCAACCTTCAAAAAATGTTGTGTTACTCTTGGCCACAATTTTTCCACACGTGTTAGATTACTCAAACAGACTCTTAATAACGAAGCAATGGGATGAAATGAGCAATCCTTTCCAGTAGCAGCTACAGCAACTTGTTCTTCAGAGAGCCTAAAGGTTTAGAACAATTATGAATTAGATTCAGATACTACAAACCTAATCAAAGCGTCAACCATTTTTTCCAAATTCTGTTCATCGAGAACAGCAGAAGTAAAATTGATTTTATCCAAGAAAGAAGCCTACAATGAAATAGAAATTTTAATAAGAAATAAAGTGTGCGGAAGCAAACCAAAACAGGAACTTCAGCCACAGCAGCATTAGTAACTGTAACCAAAACTGATGAGTTAGAATCGGCATCTGATTTTTCACGAACGAATAAACCCCCAGAAGAAGGTTTTATGTTCAATAGCCATGATAGGTGTTCACATGCAGTTAATGATAAGTACCTAATTATAGTGAAATCAGGTAAAAATAATAAAAGAAATGTTACCAGAAATCTTGGAGCATTTGTGCGTGACCTGTTACAACACCCATCAAAACTCTGGCTGCTTGTAAATTTCGAGATGAAAGCTGAAACATAAGGAAGTAGTTAAAGAATGGTATAAAATATTAAATAACTTACAGCAACCTGCTGCGTCCATAGCTCAGAAGAAACCATAGAAGTTGGGCATGGACAACCAGTAGCTACAACTTGCTGGAAGCTGTGAGAAGGCTCAGCTTCACTTAAAACACCTCAAAAGGAAATCATAAAATAATTGTATGATTGATAAAAATATACCTTGGTCCGGAAGTTGTTCCATAGCAGAAATTCCGGCAAACTTGTTCAAGTAATGTGAAGTTGGCAAACTAGCTGAGCACAGAGTGTAAAGTGACTGTCTAGTACATCTTTCGACTCCAAGTTTGCAACCAATAGCTACCAGAGTAGATACACCACAAAGCAGTAAATCAGTTACAGTTTCTTCGACACTGTAGAAAAGAAAAATTAAAAATAAAATTAAGCAAGAATATACCTAGCATTAAGCAATATGGAGAAGCCACACAATAAACCAGAGAAAATACTTTCATATAGAGATAAAGCTACAGGAATATTACTTTCACTACTCTCATTATTCTCTTCTTAAACACGAATATTTAAAATAAATATATGAAAAAGAAAGATTACCATTCTGAACCATATGATCGATAGCCACATACGAATTTTGAGTCATATCTGCTATCATTGCACAACATCGAGAGATCACATAACCATCAGGAATTGAGCATGGCTCATGTCTTTCCAAAGAGTCCAATCTATTAAATACAAAAGAAATAACAATGAAATAGCATCTGTGAATTACAAAATGGTCTTTTTTGTTGATAGATGTTCGATGTATGGAATCCAAATGCCTCTCAGATAAAATCCTGGACTACCCGATTGTTGGTTTAATTCACTATCGTTTAATTCACCATCTTTATTATAAAAAGCATAAATTTGGAAAAAATAGCATTACTAACCTGAACTATACTGATTTGATACAAATCCTTGCTGAATTACATTACAAACGCCTTGGGCTATTTGTTTTAACAGCTTTGCTGAAGTTCCTTGACTATCAAAATTTTCGCTTATCCATCTTAAGATATTATAATTCTAAATCCAAAATTTAAAAAAACCTTAATATCTCAGAGCTAGCTATTATTCTATGTAGTGCTTCTAAAGCTAACGGCCTTTGCCATCCTCTCTTATCTGCATCAACAAACTTTAGCAAATGAGAAATAAATATTTCACTTTCAGTTTGCTATAAATTCAATAAATTGAAAATTCATAATGGATAATGAAAACAAACCAAGAGGTGATGATAAAATGTTATAAGAACAACAACAATTCTAATTAACCGCATAGCAATAGGGAAAAATGGTCTTTCAGGTGGCATATTCGACACATTATGTTGCAATTTGCTTGAGGGATGCTGCGAAGAAAGCTATAAAAAATATATTTTTAAGCAAATAAAATAAAATAAAATAAACATACATGAACAGTTTTAAAGTTAGCAGAGAAAAGTTTGATGATTAACTGGCAAACCTCTTGTTTAACTAGTTGTCCAAGTTCAGCATGCTGTAAGATAAACGTATTTAAAAAAACAGTAAAATTTATACCTTCAGAAAAACACCAGGATAACTCTTCAGAAGTGATTCTAATAGTTCTAACCCTAATGTTCGAGTTATTTCTTTGATCCCCACAAGCCATATTGGCGGCTCAGCATTTATAAGCAAACACAAATCCTATACAATTGTGTTTTATTTTATCTAATTTAATTTAATTACGCTTCACCAAACCTTAAATAGCATATACGCATCAGCTGCACATGGTCTCAAGGTGGGAGGAGCTGATCTTGATGATGGCCTGCCACCAGATGGAGGTACAACTGTGAGATCTCCACTGAAAACTCCATCTTCCTTAAACATAAAATGTAAACATATAGTAACAAACAATCCACCTGTATAACTCTCTCAAACACACCACCTACTAACTGTCTAACAGCAGCTGATGCAGCATTTATAACGACGGTATCTTTGGCAAAGTGCATTCGGAAACACATTACAATACACTATAAAGTCATTAATATATTCCTTAGTTACTGTATACTAACTTTAGCTAAATTGTTTCCAGTCACCAGAAGGTCTGCAGATACCAAAGGAGGTACGGTTTGAAGAACTCGAAGTTCTTCACATTCTGATTCGACGAGGCACCATAGCTCATTCACAACAACATTGGCACAACTCTTAAATATTTTAAAATAATCAATCATCCTAATCAAAGCGAACCGGCTCAAGAATTCGATGTTGTACTAATCTCTGAATTCCTTGTAATCCCACTTGCACCAAACGTGATTGTCTCGTCCCACAAGCTAAGGCCAATGGGTGAAGCAATTCACTTGAAGCAGCACGCAAGTTTGTTAACAACGAAGAATCAGAAGAAGCAGTACTAATATTTTTCACTCGAACAACTCCTGACTCTGCCGCCTAAAGTGACTAGCTTTAAGTGGTCAAATTAACAAAAGCCACACCTCTTTTACATGATTATATTTTTTTTTAGATTCAGTAGAAATTAGTCTGAGATCTCCAAGTAAAGCTTCAACAAGCTTTTTGGAGTCCGCCGGTCCAACGACCGACATCTACACAAACTGCTGAAGGAAATTATGAAGCTAAGACTATAAAATTTGAAATAACCACTGGGATAAAACCAATTGATATGAAAAACAAGATATTCATGAGATCGATTTACCACATAATGTCAAATGCATTATACACGCAGTACACACGTAACACGTGTCATTACATTAAATTAATACTTATTATTTACATGACTAGATGAAAAGTTTTTTAAAAAATTATTTGATTTCTCGATGTAGAGATGGTTGAGGTTTTGCTGCTAATAATCCTAGGACGTTTTCGGGAATCCAACTCTGCAGAATATCCAGAATATATGATGCAAGTGTCTTTGAAATCACAAGAAACTACAATTAGTTAATAAATCATCGAATAATATATTTTAGGCTAACCGTTGAATATATATCGTTTGCATTGCTGGGATAGTAGTGAATAAGAATAGCCAAGAGTCCAATGAATAGACAACAACAAGTTTGAACAACGGACCAGAAGGTTGATTCCTTTTTCGGGAAAATAGAGACGTCATGCCAGCCTTAATAAGAAAACTAGCCTTTACATAATGAGATTAGTAACATACAAGGTAGCAACTCTCGATCGCCCATTTCAATAGAACTAGAATAGGGATAACAGAAACCTCCCAAGGGAAATCGTGAAGTATATTCAGCAAACTCTAAAAATAAGAAAATACTAACTAATTCAGACCGTAGAAGAAAACCTCCTTTCCAAACAGCTTCAAGTAATTGCAAAGCACCATCAATCCTTTTCCAGTGTTGAATATGTGCAAAGGAATATGATATAGCTTCAGAATCCCCTCTTCTTAGATAATGTTCAGGTGGAAGAATCATTGATTGTTGTTCTGAAATTTTATGAAAAACATGATAAGCTTTAACCATTATATATCTCACCTAAAAGATAAATAGGAACATGAGGGTTATACTCTATGGCTCTAATAATAGCTTCAATAGCTGTTACCTCTGCGGTTGTCAACCCTCGCCTCTGAGACGAATCAAATATGAACCTGAATTAGGAAAATTATATCTAGTCTCAAATTATTAAATCTTACTTATCAGAAACAGCCCTAGCTTTTAGCAGTGCAGAGGTATAACTCATTACAGCTGATCGAGGTTCTCTTATATCTGAGAAAAATCAATAAAACAACAGGAGTACAAAGAACCTACCATCATATCGAACGAGAAGACCTTGAACATCAGCATATGCTTGAACTTCCAAACAAGCCTCAATTAGATTTTCTTGAACTCCCAATACATTACTAATGGAGCCTTCACGTACAATCTACAATAAAGTTAGAAATTATAAAAACTAAGAAAAGTCCTGACTTCTTTGAACATTTTTATAGAGTCCCGTAAACGACCTTGTTTTCTGGCACACATAGCTAATCTCCGCCGAATATACATCAACATGTTTAAATCACGTCCTACAGTTATATTTCAATTTAAAAAATGTATTTTCTAATCTTACTTCTTGATCCCTGCCTTTGGTATGCATCTAATGAAAATTTCTCATGCGATACTAGTTGACTTCCTTGTCCAGAATTCAAACTTATCTCCGTTGCTCTAAGTGCCCGTCTTTAAAAGAGTATATACATATATCGATATCTAAAAAAATAAGAAAATTACTTAAGTACAGCTTCAGCTTCGGCGATTGTTGGACAATCTTCTTCTGCAAGTAAAACTAAAGCTGGTGCACAATCCTCGTTGATTCGTAATGCTTCTTTGGCTGCTGATATTCGAGCAGCGCTATCGCGTTCTCGAAAAGCAACATTCATGACTAAACATAAACATATGTGCCCATTTTTACCACGAAAACTCACTGTCATAATCAGGCCGATTAGAATCTTCTTCACAAGTAAAAAAACTTTGATGATCTTGAGCAGACAAATTCATATCGTGAAATGTTAAGGGATCGAGAGTAACAATAGATTTGAAACGGTTATATTCCGCTCCTCGAAACAGCGCCATCGGATTTCTCCAAACTTTACATTCTAAAATAAATAAATAATATTTGAAAAGGAATTGAAAGATCACCAGCAATAGGCTTGGAGTTTTCAGAGGCATCCTCATTATCACTGCCATCCTCACTTGTTGTGTCAACGCTATTGCTAAACCTGTAATAAAAATACACTGATAATACTTTTCAAAATTCTTACCACCATTCAAATATTAAAATTATTCCCGACACAAGACTAGAAGTACCAGTGAGAGCGACGTAAAACTTTGGAGTTAAATTATAAAAATACGAAGAAGCTAAAACGATATCATAACTAAAATATTTTTGAAGAAGTTTACCTGATGAAAACATATTAACATTTTCCAGCGATTCACTCATCTTTGAAGATGATGATCGGAGAAATACAAAGAATATGATAACCAATGCAAGCCAGACGAACCAGATATAGGTCCAAGACCTAGATGATACGTAGTTTTTCAATTTCGAGAATATCATATGATTCTTATAAACGACTATTCCTAATAAGGAAAGCGTTCATAGATTGAATGGGAAAGACTATATAAGTCAGAAGCAGAAATAGATAAGCCTCTCCTTCCGTATAGCACAATAAATATTTTTTTCAGTGAAACTGTTTTTGATACGTAGTTTCTCGTGACCATATATGACAGTACGCAATAAATAAATGCGTGTTTATTGCGAAGATTCGAATTATCTCCTACAAGCAGATTTTAAAAAAACGGCAATTTTATCCTTTTCTGTCTTGAAAAATTTTTAAATTATTGTTTATAAAGTTGTTATTTACTTTTTTATGCAAAAACTTTTTTTCCAATTTTTTTTTAAATTAAGAATTTTAATTGTTTCTATTATCATTGTTAGTGAAATATTTTTAAGCTTTAAAATTTTAGTATGTCTGGGATTGCTGCTGGTCGACTTGCCGAAGAACGCAAGGCATGGAGAAAGGATCATCCTTTCGGTTTTATCGCCAAGCCTACAAAAAATGCAGATGGCACCTTAAACTTGTTTAATTGGGAATGTGCCATTCCTGGAAAAAAAGACACAGTTTGGGAAGGTGGACTTTTCAAGGTATTTGCTATTTAAAAAAAAAATAATATAAACTTTTTTAAGTTACGAATGATCTTCAAGGATGATTTTCCTTCGACGCCTCCAAAGTGCAAATTCGAGCCACCTCTTTTCCATCCCAATGTTTATCCATCAGGTTAAGCTAGTGTCAAAATAATAATCACACCTGTCTTTTAGGAACCGTTTGCTTGTCTCTGTTAGACGAAAATAAAGATTGGAAGCCATCTATTTCTATCAAGCAGCTCCTAATGGGTATCCAAGATCTCTTAAACAATCCCAATGTTGAAGATCCGGCTCAAGCCGAGGCTTACCAAATTTATTGCCAAAATAGGTAATTGTTTCTTAATAGTTTCAAGCTATCTTTCAATTTTTTTAGAGTTGAATATGAGAAGCGTGTTCGCCGTGAAGCTGTTAAATTCAATGCCGAAGTTGTTCAGAAGCAAATGGGAATTAATTAATGTGGAAATTAATTATATAAAATCGTTTCAATCACTCAATTCTAAGCTAAAAATATTCATCTTTTGAGGCAACACGAGAGGTAGTTTCTGCTATGCCCATTGTGTATGTGTATTTCGGACTTTCATTAATTTGATATTATTTTTCAATGGCATGTCTCCCCAAAGTTTATTTAGAGAATGTTTACTTTTAATCACATTAATGTCCCCCGCTGTAGCCCAAAATTCTAATATGTCATAGTTTAAACCTTTTCCTATGTCTTGTCCGGTTCTTTATCTCGAGTTTTTTTGTTCTCATTCCTGTATAATTATTCATCCAATTTTTCTTAAATAAAGCATTGTTGTTGAAAGATTTTTTTAAACTATGGCTGAACTACTAAAAGATGCTGTACTTCTGAGACAAGATCTTACTGAAGTTACGGGCGGCGAAGCACTGGAAGGGAAGGTTTGAAGATTAGGTGTGCTAAGTGATTCAGTACTCTGCTATTTTACATAGGTTGTTGCTTTGTATTTCTCGGCAGGATGGTGCCCACCATGTCGTCAATTCACCCCAAAACTTGTTGTAAGTTTTAAATTTATATTAAAGAAAGAAACAATTATTTTGAGCGCTTCTATGAGAACGTGAAAAGTGCTGGAAAGCCATTTGAGATCGTTTTCGTTTCTCGAGATCGTGCAAAGGCTGACCTTGAAGAATATTTTGCTGATAAACATGCAGATTGGCTTGCATTGCCTTATGGAGACACTCGTATCCAGTAGGCGAAATCACTCTTTTTGTATTGATCAGTTATAACTTTAAGAAAATTTCAATCAAAATATGAAATCAAAACCATTCCTATCTTGCGTGTGATCAAATCTGATGGAACTATGGTTATTGCTGATGCTCGTGCTCAGATTAATGTAAGTTATATGCATATATTCTGAGTTGTTATTATTTTTTTAGGATAAAGCCAAAGACGACCCACTAGGTCTTTTCGAAAGTTGGTATAAACAATGCTTCTAATTCAAATTTCAATAATTCGCATGATTTCTCGCATTAGTTCTATACGTTTTTAATATTACTTGAGAGAAAACTTTATTTTTTCTAAAAATTATCGATTATTTTTTTGATTTTTTGATTTTTCTTTTCATGATACCGTATATATATCTTCCTTGTATGTCGATTGTCCCTTATTAGCAAAGGATTCGGAATGCTTATGCAACATTAGATATATTGTAGCTTATTTGAGATCAAATAAACATTGAACAGTCTTTGCAATATAAAGTTATTGAAACATGAAGTCGATAATGAGCAAAGCAACTAATAAGTTAGTTGAAGCTGCAAGTTATATCAGCTATTTAAATAATTACAAAATTATAATTGATTTTTGCTCGGGGATTAAAGTTCCATTACAATTCAGAATATTTTAACACATTTCATTTAATCATTAATTTATATATAATAGGAAACTCATTGAAATAACCAATTTTTGAAAGAAATCTTTAAATATAAGTTTCTTCAAATATTATGAAACACGAATTTGCTACAAACTATCACAAGTAGACATTTCTTGTTTTGTTTTTCAAAAACAAACGAGTGATTAGGGTTTTTCATATAATATACGTTTTGTCAAAGACAAAAGCAGCTCATTTTGTATTGAATTTCATTTTTTTACCGTTTTCTCACTTTCATTTCACGACGAGCTATAATATGACATTTTGAATTTGTCACTATCGCCTTTTTATCACTATTCTGAAGTTCTATCTATTCGAATCAGAATGGAGAAGTATTTTCAACCAAAGAGGGCTTGTGAATTCTCATCTAGTCTTCAACAAGTGTGTGATATTATTCAATTCACTGAGCTATTCTTACTCCTTTGTAACTTTTTTGGATTTCCTATATTTATACATTTTTGCTGCAAAATTACTTTACATGTCAATTTAAAGTACATTATCGGCTTTCTAGCGTATAATTTCTTTTTAAATGTTATTATTCGAATAATAGTTATTGTTACGGAACAAAAACTTTTTTTTGCGATAGAAATCTCAGGTATCTTCTATTTGAATCCAATTTTAATCATTTTCTATTCCCCAACTCTTCAGAAGAAGTCATTAACACAATATATAGTTTCTGTTTTCATGTTCATTTGTATTTTATCGAAGTTTATGTGTGCAGGTAACACTGATATTCAGATTTTTTAAAAGTATTAACAAAAGATTTTAGCCAATTGGCTATATGTGTAGAACGTGTGGCAGCCACTTGTTTCATAAAAGATTATGAAATTGCAAGAAGAACTTTCATTTATAAAACTTCAATATTCCTTACTTTCCTAGGTAGTGCTTTGGGGTCTCTAATATATATTTCATGTGAGTAGATGATGTAATATTTCGCATCAAAAAAATCACCTTTTAGCATTTGGAACATATGTTGTTGCCATTACTGCCATACTCGCAGCAATAAATGCTTGTTCCGGGTTCTTCGTAAGCCTGTACAACATAGATTATGTAAAACTTATATCATTCTAGGCTATGTATGCATTAGAAAAACGTAATAAGCAAATGTTGAAGAGTATATCAACTGGAAAGCAGAGCGTAGATGTAGATTATACTTTAAGCATTCGATTTCAGATACATGAAAATATTCATTCAACACAGGTCTTTAATTATAGTTTTTCATCAATCAATTGAAATATTTTAGTTAATTCGAAATGTTTTCATACTATATGCCTTAGCAAATTTGCTGTTTGTACCAGTCTTTATACTCGCCAAGAACAGCGGCTTTTTTGGAAATATTTGTATTAATCGTTTACTAGAACTTTCATTCAACACGCTAATCGTACTGTAAAGAAATAGTAATATATAAATATACCTTTATAATATTAATTTTAGAAGTTCGACCGCTGTTCCAGCTATATCCCTATCATCACATCGTCAATATCGGGATTTAACAAAAGACACATGGCTGCTAGGTAAGCTCATCATGTCATACTATTGAAATACTGATACATTTCAGGCCTTTTCTCAAAATATATGGACCACAAAGATGACACAATTGGTAAAACAGAAGAAGGAAACCTCTATTTTCAGAGGTTATCTCAACAGTGGCAATAACTACAAACTTGTTCTTTTTTTGCATTGTAAATCATTAAAATTAGTCATTTTGTCAATAAAGAGTTTTAAGATAAAGCGTTTTTGGTATTCATCTAACAGCTGATTAAATAGTGCAAATCAGAATTACGATTTCATTTTATGTTGAGAAATTCTATAATATAGTCACACAATTTTGTTCAATTCAAAAAATCATTAGATAACTTCGCAACAATTTGAAAATGCAATCACTTATTGTTTTATTCACTGTTTTGCATATTATAAATGGAAACACAATCATAGCAGTGCCAGATCGTCCAAAATATATTTGTGGCACTGAGCCGTATTTATTTTATTCTGATATTGGTATCTCTACGATTTTGAATCGTTATCCGAATTTTCATTACAGAATGTTCAATGTATCCTGTATGTCCTAACGGCGGTATGAAACTTTTCCAAGGCTGCATAAATGATCAGCAGTGCCAAAACATTCGAAGCACATCTAAATGTATAGGTAAGTACCTACCATTTTCTTAAGCTATATTTGAGTGGCTCTGTTATTTTAGATAGCTGTTGTTGTACAATTCCTTCTTTCTTGGGTACAACAACACCTCTCAAATTACGAGACAAGAGCTGTAATATTCAGAGTTTTACCACAGTTTTATTTATTGTTCCATTTTTGTTATTAATACTACTAAACTCTTTTTAGTATATTTATACGTTACTTAAATGCAAAACTTTACAAACATGCAACGTTTATGAAACTTGAATAAAATCAATATAGTAAACTTTTAAACACCGATGAATCAATAACAACTACGAAGCAAATGGGATAACATGGTTATCTAATAGTCGTCACCTCGTGAAACAACTTCTTTACAAGTAGGGCGGAGCAATAAAGTATGCTCCCACTGAGCTGTATAGCAGCCTCTTTGATCGCACAATGGTGGATAAGGATCGACGATACCCTAAGATGTAATTATCAAATTGGAATATGCCAAAACGAAACCTTATCGCACAAGTCTTTCAAAGCCATCAAATATTTGCTTTCACCAGCTCTATCGAGCCATCTGCGGCAGAAGGCCAAAGTTCCGAAGTGCTTGTCAATAACGTTAAGAAGACCTCTAGAACGAGGGAGTCTGGAAACAATATATTTAAATACGATAATGAAATATTATGTAATACCTAAGAGGAATCTTGGTGTCGGCAAGTTCAAAGTTCTTCATATAATGTGAGCACTCCATATCATCATGAACATAACCTTTACCAGTAGATCCGAAAGTCTCAATAGCATAGACCTGTAAATATAACAGTATATTTTCTCCCTGAATTTCCTTATATTTCAAACCTCATTTTCTTCCATCTTAGTTTGTTCTCCACCCTTAACAATAGGAACAGTTTTTCCAGCATGAATTCTGGAAACATACTATATTAGAATTGAACTATATTTTTGGAAACCTGTAGGGTCCAATAGAGTGGCCATTAAGATTGCGAATTGGTTTGACAGTATATGTCTTTCCATTAAGTTCAATTTCGTGAGAGGTCATAACCTGAAAAACAAATTTCAAAGAATTAAATCCCAAAATATTCAAACCTCCTCGATAGTTTCTCCGATATCACAGAGACGAACATCAATACCAGCCTCCTTGATACCGGCGTTAGTAGCTTCTTTAACAGCATTAACCAAAGGATCAAATTTAGGATCAAAATGTAAAGTGAAAGCACTATCAATCAAACGCCCACGAACATGAACACCGTAATCAATCTGGAAGTGATAGAGTTGAGCAGTGTTAAAAAATACAAGAGTATCCCACCTTGCAAACATCATCGTAAGTGAGAACAGTTTGATCTCCAGCATTAGGAGTATAATGGGCAGCAACATGGTTAAGAGAACAGCCAGTTGGGAAAGCAAGTCCAGCCTCAAGACCAGATTCTTTGATCAAACGGCGAGAACATGATTCCAAGCGTTCACTACAAATTACTTATATAAGAGCACAAAAATGAAACAATCTTACCAAATCTCAATCATAGACATACCAGGTTTTACCCAGGAGCGAACATAGCTGCGAACTTGTCTGTGTACTTCAGCAGCACGGCGATAATCCTGAATTAAATACTTTTTCCAAAAAAATTTCTAATGCATACCATCCAAATTTCTTCATAACTGAGATCGAGAGCTTTTTTTTCTTCTTTACTTTGACGATCAGAAGCCACACGTCCATCTTTACCCTTCTCGTAGTAAGTCTCAATTTGTCCGATCGGGAAGATTCCATCAGTAAATTGCTCATCAACTGGAGTCATTCCAGCAATTTCGGCTTTCCAAGCCTGCTCTGGAGGTACTACTTCAGCTTCTTGAGAAGTTTCAGGCTTGCTAGCAGCTCCTAAAGATATTGTTTGAACAAATTTTTTAGCACACGTCACGAACCCTTCTTGGCTTTGCCCTTTTTGGCATCCTTAGAAGCCTGTGCTTTGTCAGCTACATCAAGCTCAGCAAGAATTGCATCAAGATCTTCTTCTATACAGTAAATAATTGTAAGATAAAAAACTGAAGTCCTACCTGGAGCAGCCGTCTTTCCAGCCTTTTTGGCATTTCCTTTTTTTTGATTTCCCATGTCTGACTCTGCAAAGAAAACTATACAAATCTCTCCTTTCAACTATTACAAGACAGGTATTACAAGAGAATAAACACTTTTAATACTATAATGAAAATAGAAATATAAATGAATTTAATTCCAAATGAGCTATTATGAGCATCTTGTTGATAAAAATATGTAAGAGCTCAAAATGTTTCCCAATGTGGATTCATTATCAAGAACATCATCCGTTGACGAATATTGAGTAGCATTATCTTGCTCAATAATATTGTCCGAATAATCATTATTTATATCATTATTCTCCATTATTGAACAAGCAGATTTTTCCTCGTTATCATTATCATATTTAATATCATAGAAACTTTGCGATGACCTAAACAAAACATGGAAAATTAAACACATATTTGATACCAATGAACCTATCATGATCATTCGAAAGACAATCTTTTTCATTAATTATAACCTCTACTTTTTCAGCTGTTTGTTCATTTTCTGGGCTCCTTGTTTGGGAATGAATCAATTCTCTTGTTTGTTGCGAACTACATAAACAACTTGAGTTACATTTCATCGAAAAAATCTACCTTTCGAGTTGTAACTTTCCTCCACAACTAGCTTCAGCAATAACACCACAAAGTTTTTCAACGTCGTAGTTAAACAATTTTCCAAAATTGTTAAGACGGACCGTCTCCATTTCGACTTTGTCTTTCCAATCCGAAGGCGAATCTCGTTTTGGAATCTGAAAACAATTTTTTTTGAAATGTATTCAATATTGTATTGAGCAAACCACAGGTCCAGGCAAGATTGCATTTTCAGAGAATACTGAGAATGCATTACGCAAGTTTGTGAAGAAGTCATCGAAAGATGTTTCCGTTACCAAATTACGAGGAATACTTCTCGAACAAGCAATAGCCATATTAGATTCTTTGTTGACCTCCTTCAGCCTCTCAGAAACTATTTTTGCTCTTTCATTCTTTTCTTTATTTCGTATTCTACGAAGTTGTAGTTCGAATGGGCATCTCAAGTAGGGATCCAGTTGCCAAGGTTCTTCGGTAGTATCCCACTTACTTTTAACGTATGGAATCCAATCCTAAAAAAAAAGTACATTAAAAAAAAAAGTATGAAATCCTTACTGATTTCGGTACTCTCATTTGAAGCGCTAGCATATCTTTCCGATTATACTTTAAAATCTTTTTGGCTGGTTCTGCTCGTTTTTTTTGGACTGGTTCTTTTCTTAAACAAAAGAGAAATAATAAATTGTAAGAAAATGTATTACTTCAAAGGAAGTTGTCTATTAGAATCCGGCACTTTAATATTTTTCACAACAGGTTGTTGCAAGAAAGGGTGTTCTGTCAAATCAAATCTGAAAAAAAAACTAAAATGTAATCTCGGAAAATGATTATACTTGGTAAGAGCGTATTTGTGCCACATTTCGGGTGTGTGAGAATTGCGTATAGACAAAAGTTCTCCACGAAGATAAAACTTTTTTCTAGCATTTGATCGTACTGGTACGAATCTAAGTGTTAATATATTCTTCATATTTAAAAAATATATATACGTACACATATTTCTTTTTGAGGGCAGGAGCCGAGGGTTCTAGTTCCGCTGTTTTCGAACTGATGGAACATTGACTTCCAAGACTCATAGCTAACTTCCTGATATCATCATCAAAATCAGAAAAAACACCACTTCCAATCTAGACCAAACAGTGGAAAGGGAAGAATATAAGAAAACTTGCTTTTGCGCCCACAATCTGATTGAGTACCTCATTATTTAATGGTATAGCTTTATTCCGTAATCGCATTACTTCTGATCTCGTGTAACTAAAACAAACAAAGAACTCATACAACAAGTTCATAACGCATACCATCTTCCCTCTCTATTCTCGATGGATAGATCTGGAGCCCTATGCATAACAGCTACAGATTTTTGCTGCAAGTAGAAGTAAACAAATCAAGAAAATACTTTTTGAATGACATACCTTGAAAGGTCTACATGAATCATGAAACGTAGAATGGGTTACAATATCCGAGGGAAATCCTTTTATCAAAATATTTACATTCAAATTCCCTTCTTTATGAAGATTATAGAAATGACTCCTGGCATAATTATTTTTCAACAAAGTTATTGCCGCTCCAATACCACCTAAATCACAGATTCGTCCAAAATCAAAACAGAAGAAAATGATCTACAAACCAAATCTGGCTGCTCGACCTATTCTATGTAAGTAAGTTTCAACATTCAAAGCCGGTTCCATGTTGATCACTAAATTGACATTTTCTGCATCAACGCCACGAGCAGTCTTAAATGGAAGCATAAGACCAACATAGCACTATATTCATACTAGATCACTAGAAACCAAAATTTTGATTTTCCGATTTTTGAGATTTTGAATAGCAGAATCTCTTTCAGCTTGTGTCATTTGTGAAGAAATGCTCATACAATCAAATCCAGATTCGACAAGATGGTCAGAAACCTTTTGACAACTGCAAAAAAATCTGAATTATCTTTTTTCAGCTGAAATAATCTCACTCAGCAATTTTATTACAGAATACGAGCATTTGATTGAATGAAATATTTCGACACAAATCAACCAACACATCAAGAGAATTTTCCTCGAAGTGATTAAACGCATATTGCTTAATTCCAACCAATTGAACATCATCTGAAATATTATCCAAACATGAAGCTGGATCCTTAATAAATGTACCAGAATTAAGACGAACTAGAGTTACATCTTTCATAAATTTACAAAGCATTTGATCAAGGTTTCTAGGATAAGTAGCAGAAAAAACAGCTACTTGTCGATTTTCCGGAATACATGAGAAGAGATAACTAGAAATACTTCTGATTAAGAGGAATTTTCGGTAAACTCACTTGATATCCTTTTCAAAGCATCCTTCCATTAATTTATCAGCTTCGTCCAGAACAAATAGATCAATACTATCTAGAGAGAGGTGGCCATCTTGAACCATGTGACAAATTCTTCCCGTTGTTCCAATAATGATATGTGCTTTTCCTTTAAGTAGCTGTATATCATCAGCCATATTATTACCACCAACAAGTACACTAAAGGAAAATTTTGCTTACTGAATTTGATTGAGTAACTGACACTACTTTTGCGAATTTAGATGCAATTTTTAGAACTGTATCTCTAATTTGACAAGCAATTTCTCTAGTTGGAGCAACTATTAGTCGTTGAGGTTTACTCGATTGTAAGTTCAGGTTTTCCACGGACATCACTGAAAACACCAGAGTTTTTCCGGTGCCAGATTTAGCTTGTACAAGTACATCTGAAATATATTTTTTAAATATTTAAGCATAACAAAAACAAACCTAAACCAGACAATCCGGCTGGTATAGCTTTTTCTTGTATAGGGGACGGTTTTCGAAAACCATTTTTCATCATGCTTGAAATAGTTGAAGCTGATATCATCAGGGTTTCGAAAGAGCATGTCGTTAGGACATCAGCGGTTCTCGCCTTCTCCTCAACCGTTATTATTTCATTGAATTCCATTTTAGCCTATTCTAAATGTAATCAAACTTTCATATTGAAAAAAACTATTTCGCGTACCAGGAATTACTGTTTAAAAACACAGAATTTACCATAAAAACATTATTTGATCTATAATTTAAAATATATATATATACATACGATTGATTTCTATAAACAATTATGAAGACTAGACTGAACTTGATGATATAATATACTTTACCATCCTGATATAAATTAACCAAATGATAGAAAAACATTATTTCTAAAATCCCTCTAATCAATTTCTACTACTCTGAATTATTTAATAAAATAATAAAGCTTTGCAATATCTTAATTTCAGTATTCCTATATTTACAAAATTTTGATCACATTTTTAAATGATATATATTTTTTAAAGGTCTGTCTATTTTTTATTTTAAAGGATTGGTTGTACGGTGGTTTTTGAATTATTATTATTCCCGCGGGCAGAAGCTTTAAATTAACTAGTCAATTACATGGGCGAAAAACTTGGTACTTTGCTCTTTTTTAATCAAAATTAGAACAATGAACGTAAAAATAAATTTTTTATCTTTTTTTTTTAAGCGAATGGAAAAGTCTTACAATGCCACTAGTTTTGATGAACAAGACGTGCTGAAGAGCAAGCAGAATAGTATCATCCTTGAAGATTCAACATGTGGCAATAGTCGGAATCCAAGAAAAGGTTGAACAGTGTATAGTATGTATATATCCATATGAATTTTTGTTCTAGATTTGAAATTTTCTCCAATAATCAGATTGGATGAAGAAAGCAAGAAAAGTGTTTTCGGTAGACGTATGGCTATGTGTAAAATGAGAGGAGAAAGTCCTCTAGCTAAGCCTACAGCTACTGTAGTAGAGTGTTCTGAAACCACAGTTTTTACTGTTTCAAAGGTTCGATTAATTATAAGATGTTAATACTGTTCTTTTTCAGAACGACGAATTTGAATCTTGTTATTCATCTCATGAATTTACTAGTTCAACTATTGATTGTGAATCTTCAAAATATCATTTCACCCCAAAGTGCTGAACACTTCTTAATAAAATTTTAATCTAAAAAATTATAGACAAAAGCAGGTTAGAAAAGCTGTGAATCCTTTCCATACCCAATTGCTTGACAGTATTCATCTTAATACATTGAGCCCCAGTCTCTTTGAGCCTATGCCTAGTCCCAAGGTAACAAGAAATCTACTTTTGAACTTTTAATTTGATTTTCTAAGGACAAGGAAAATATATGGAGCATTGACGAACGGGCCATACTTCTACCAGCTGATATAACTGATGAAGATATTAAGATGACTACTTATTCCCCGTAAGCAAGTCTTGCCGTTTTGAATATTTGTAATTTCCCTTTTAGTGATCCTGTTTTTGAAGCTAAAGTGCACGCTGGTTTGGAGCTTTATTGGAAAAGTAACGCTGGTTATGTACCATCTCCTGAGGGTCCTAGACCTGTACGTTTTTTATTTTTATCGTTTTAGTTATACAAACAAATTTGTTATTTAGATTCCTGTAGATAGTCCTGCAGATTCTTTCAGTGATAATCCCCATCACTCTTCTCCAAATGGGCGACCACCGGTTGCTCGAATGAAAACTATAATCAAAAGAAACGTGAATTCCCAAACTGATTTTACGATTCCTCCTTCTTTCTCATTTGACTTTCAAAAGATATTAGGTTTTTCTATAGTTATTTTACCTTCTAACTTTAAGGGTTATCAAATTTCAGGTGACCAATATAAATACACTGGCGGGGATGAAACTTTGGAAGAAGAGTTCAATGTTTCAACGATGAATACTTCACTTCCACGGAAATTGTTTTCCGAAGATGAATCGTTCACGTCTCAAAACGACAATTCAAACGATATGATCGTATGAAAAAAATGTGCTTTTTTTCTTTTTACATCATCTAATTTAAGGATGAAAATGAATTCGATTACCATCAAGAAGGCGATTTTTGTGATTTAGACGACGATGAAGTGCCAAGTATGAGAACAGCATTTAGTCTAGACCTGTCTCCTATAAAGAAAGAAGCAGAAGAAGAAGAAGAAGAAGAAGAAGACGAATGAAACGCGCTCCATTGCGAAGGTATTTGGAATGAAACTCGCTCCAATATTAAATCCTTCATATTTATATGAGAGATTATTTAATAATCTAATTACTTATTTTTTCTGTGATTTTTCTAGTTCTTTGTCCCATATATCAATTTATTGTGCTCAGATTTTTTAGAAGCACACCTGTGAATGACCATTCTCTCAAAGTTTATGAAATATCTGTGAATTTTAAGCTTAAGCATATTTCTGAATATGGTTATATATAATAACCTAAAACTATTATATTAGTCCTTTTTAAGAGGGTTACGGGTTTTTGCAAAGCACGGGTAATACAAATATAAAAAACCTTATTGCCTTCCTATTTCTGTTGTTACTGATCATAGATTAACATCGTCATTTTTGTATGATGAATATTTCGTGTCGATCTTATAAACACTTAAACATGTCCTATTTCTTTTTTTGTATAGAATATACTCAAATTTATATAGTTCAGATCAATCAGCGCTTAATATGAAATTGTTAACGCACAATTTTCTCTCCTCTCGTTTCCTCAAGGTATGAATTGATCATTGAGTTACCGGAAGGTGTTTTACATATTTCAAAAAAATGTTTAAAGGATGCCAAGCAAGGATATCCTTTAATATTGAATGTGAATGAGAAGAAACAAGTAGAGAGCGAGTTCGATGCAGAACTTATCACTTCTTTACTGGGCAGAGTTAGTGATTCCATGTTATTATATTTAATGTTTCCTCTAAAGATTGACTACTCAGCCTTAAAAATAGGTGCCCAAGCCATTGAGGAAGCTAGCCAACTTCCCGACAGTTTACCGGAAAAAATGAGTGAAGAATTATTACGCGAAGTAAATTTTTTTCATTTGAACTGAACAGTTCTCTTAATTCTTTTAAGCTTCATCGGCTTTTATATTGCGTTGATGTTGTTGACGGCTCTCTTACATGCCCCGATACTGGGCGAGTGTTTCCGATTAAGGTAAGCTTGTAATTTATTATTTTATTTTAAATACAATGCTCAGGATGGAATTCCAAATATGTTGTGCAAAGAAGACGAAGCAATATAAATTCAAATATTTTTTGGTGATATTGATAATTGTTATGTTGTTATACATTCAATTGAACTAATAAATATTGGAATTATTCTGATACTTTCTATATTATCAATGTAAAGAACATGGAATCATTATTTTAAGTATAGGACATACCGCTTCGGTGTCAATTACGAGTAATTGTATCATTGAAACTCGTAGCTATGGAAAAGATTTAATGTATGATCTTTGCTATGATAGTGCATCATTGAATCATATTGCCATAATTAGTTTTTTTCATAATTTCAAACCAAAATTGTATTGTTTTAACAGGATACATAATGAGCATTCGTGTCTTGTGTAATACTTTGTATGCTCCAGACGGCTCAAGAGATGAACTTAAAAGGTTCATGTTGGACAAGAACATTGAATTTTCTTTTATCCACCGTGAATGAACTAGAAACTTGTCAATACAATGTTTGTTCCGAAACACGAACACGAAGTTATTCTTTAAATAAATACATTAGTTGCCGTATGAGTAAGCGAATTGAACAACTTCTGTTTGTTTATAATTTTTTTATTATTAAAGATCGTTTTAATTGAATATTATTCCCGTTTTAGTTAGTTTTAGTCTTGCTGGCTGGTTTCTTAGCGATGTAAGCTTTGTAGAAGAATTGAGCAAAGAGGTAGAGATAACTGAGATACATGAGAGCACCAATAAGTAATACGTTCCAGCTAAAATTAAAATAATGACAAGGTGAAATTGCAATTGGAATGCAATAAGTTTACCTGACAGCGCAAGTTGGGATAATATCGAAAGACTTGATGTATACCAAGTGACCGAAGATGTAGCAACTGATAACAAATTGAATGATTTGAATACTGGTAATGAACTTGGCAACAGGCTTTGGTGGTCTGATCTTCAAAGCGCTGATTCCGAAGTAGCTGAAATACACGAATTATGTTCTAACAGATGTTCATAATTGAAAACTCACAAATACATGATGGTATGTACGGTAAGATTCAAAGCAAGAGACCATCTAGCCCAGGCTTGGTGCTCAGCATAAGTCATCTCGGCATAAACAAAGGTAAGAGCATGGTGATACCAGTGCATGAAAATAACTGGCCTCTTTCTATAATAAATTATATATTATAATTAAAAGTAATGAGATTGTATACCTCAAAACAAGGAAAGCAGTATCTCCAAGTTCTGGAAGCTTAGACATGACGAACATCCATCCCCAGAAACCGGTGGATGGATCAGTGTAATAAGTATGGTTATTACAGTAGGAACCTGTAACAAAAGCATGGGCATGGTATAATAATGTTGATTGATCAACAAAATAGAAAGAAAACTGACCTACAAACCCGTCTTTCCTGAAGACAGAGATAAGCTCAGGAATAAGTTTATAAGCGGCTATACCAGAGAAAATAGAGAACATAAAGTTCCAAATAGCCAAAACATTATCAAGAGCATATTCTTTTCTGTTCTTCATTATTTTTTGTCCTATGAAGACACTGATGATATAGAATATAGCTAACTAAAAAGATTAAATTATCAAGATATCCTCGAATTTCAACTATTAGGCTTACTTTGTAAGATAATGGCACAAATTCAGACATGAATGAATCTGTCTTTGGCAATGACCATTCTCCGAAAAACACATCGTTGAATGAAGCTACTTTGGTTTCAGCCATAGTTGTTACCTAAAAAATTCTTATAAGACTTTGTTATTTTAGAGCAGAAAATAAGTGAAAATGAAAGAAAGTACATAATAAGAGAGAATAGGTGGTCGCAGATGCCTTCGGATGACTTCTGACTGAACGTTCAAAAGAAGGCGTGCTTATCTCAACAGAAATTAAACAATGTGGGGCGATGCACATCACGCCACAAACTTACATGCAAGCGTTAAATGATAAGAAAATTAAACTTTTATTCAAATTGTGAATTTAACTTAAATAAACTTAGCAAACCCTACTTGTGGCTATTCTAAGAACAAGAATAAAGAATGGTTCTATTCAGTAGTTAACCTAGCGTATACAAGTTGACGTTAGACAGAGAAGAAGAGAATAACGAGATACACAGACATATACACAAATACAGAAACAGAGAAAGGTATAGAAGAATGGTATGAACGATTAGGCTAACAGAAAATGTAGATGAACATGATTGAATGTAAAAAAAATTACCATAGATAGAATCGGAAAGTTGCATAGGTATGAAAAAGTGTTAGAAAAACGAAAGGCAACGTAATTTGAGGGGGATCACGTAGGATTTTCTAAAAATACGAAAATATATTTGGAGAACATGAACAGGGTCCTTTATCAGTTTCAGGTTGGTGCATTAAGTAGAACTTTTATCGGAATATGTTATCAGTTGATAAGAGGTAACTGGAATAATGCCTTTGTACGAGCTGTCTATTATATAAAGTTTTAAATATAATAAATAAGATAGATAAAGAAGATGAGAAGTTATAGTACGTGCAAAGACTTACTGAAACATTTTCATGCAGGGAGAAAAGGTAGAATATACGTAGGCAACGATAATATTATACAATCGGTAGAACGTAATGCATGGCGTGACAAGAAGAGATAAATGAAAAAAATGAAGGAGTCAGAAGAAATTTCCGATATGTTTGCTTAATAGAATGGAAAGGGGTGGAAAGGCAAATGTTCTTTCAACCTCAACAAAATGGAGAGAATGTCTTTTACGGAAGCTAGTCGGTTACGAATAAGTGATCACGTTGAAGATTTGAAATATTTTCTTTTTGAATGCGACAATCAGTCTAATAAAATGTTTTTTTTTTTTGCGAAATGTGTTGTTAGAGTCTAAAGGTCAATAGGGGCAAAGGTGAAGTTGAACCAGATCGCTTGGCCATCACAGTTCCGAAAGAGAGCAAGTAAGATTTCCCATTGACCTCTACAATCAATAAGAAGCAAATAGAAGTTTGTTTAGTTTGGTGTTTAACGAGTCGATCTAGTAAAATTGACTTAGCATTTTAATTACAATTGAGTTTTTCATTATTGAGGATAGTTAAAGTAAAATTAGGTGAGTTTATAGAGAAGGAAATGAAATAAATCATTAAGAAAACAAATTTAAGGTATTTACAGACACTACATTATTACCATATATAGATGTTCGAATTTGGTGTACGAAATAAACAGCAATTGAATTCAGAATATGTAACTAAGTGGCAGCCATCTATTTGATATCTTTTATAGCAGAAAGAAGGCTTTGCAGATATAGTTCTCAGAAATACTCTCGATATGGTCACAGACCTAGCCATTCTCTAGCTTCTCGTAATTTTTCTTACTCTCTTCATATGTCTTGTGCTTCTTTCTGATTCAGGTTTCACTGAGGAGTGGCATGATTTTTCATCTGTCCACTTTACTCACATAAATGGCGCGACAATCAGCAGACGAGGGGCGAAGGTCGTAGTTGATATGAAATGATAATTATGTGAGAAGAGTGACTGAAGGAAGGAATATAGACCTTTCAATTTGGAATCAAAAGTGGATTATCTTATCTAAAAAAGGTTCAGCTCGTGTGAGCCATCAATTCGATTAGGTTGTAAGATCGGCTGATCTGTAGTGGGACTTCGAATGGAAATTCGAGGTCCTATGCCTGCCTGTCCTCATTCATTCATGAGACAGATGGCATAGGAAGAAACTGTCGCGTTGGTGGCATTGATGGGACGAGGGAACATTCCATATGGCAGACATTCAACGCTCTATAAGACATCTGCAGGAGGTGGTGTTTGGTTCGGAAATTTCACAAAATTTTAGATTGCTCATTCATGTTTACACAGAATTCTCAGTTTTGCATTACTTTCTCATGTTGTTGATATTTTAAAACAAAGAAAACTTCATCAACTGGATAATAGAAACATGTGTTTTCTTGAACGGCATCATGTACTTTTCACGTGAAAAGGTTAAGAATAAGCAAATAGTTGCTTCGTATCGAAGTGTTTCAATGATATCACACTTAAAAAACTAACGTTAGAACTGAACTGATAAAATTACAAAGAAAAATTATGAAATTTCCAGTTTAGAAATATTTATATATTTATTGTACATTATACTATATAACATATAGTTAAATAAATTAGTTATTAATAACAAGTTTTGATTTTTCATTGTAACATCTAATATTTTATCCCCGACCACAATCTCCAAAAGAACAAATTGTACCGAATCTTTCAGTAATAGATGGCTTCTCATCAGCAAAGATCTGCAGAAATTATCAATATTGTTGCAGAATATTTTTTCAAATAATATGCTATACCATATAAGTTATATTTCCCATTCCTTCTAAAAAGGCCTGAGTTTGACCGAAAGGTTTAACCTCATCATTTTCCGGTTTCTCATCTCTCCAGACCTCAAAGTTGTTGATTGTATGGGTTCAATAAACTACTTCTTCTTTTAAACAATACCTTCATAACAGTTGGCTTTAAAGCACAGAATTTATCCTGAATCTTCAAAAACTTCATCTTGTGCTCAAAATCAAGTTTATACCTGAACAAGATTATGTTTCATAAGCTATAAATTAACAATAAAACATACATACGACTTTTTGTGGCATTGTGGAAGGTAAATTGAGCATAAAATGTTCTTACACTATCAAGCTTGATTTTGACGTTGATATCACAGCATTTGACGACAGCTATGAAAATAAGGAGTCCAAGCGCAACTTTGGAACTGTTGATCATAATGTAGTAGGAATACGACGCAAAAGAAGGAACGTTTGTTAATAAAAGGAAGAGACAATATAATGTATATCATGTTAAGGCGTGTAACATCATTGAGGTCAAGGCGACAACTATCAGAAACCAAAAGATAGTTAAAAAGCGTGCCGGATTAAGAACCGAGAACCAAAATTTTGATTTATCAGTTTTTGATCAATCCGGCTAGATTTCAGTCTTGGCAAAAACATATAAAAATGAAAAACAGGTCATATAATAAAAATTTATCTTAATTATACAATATCTCTACAAGTTATCACAGATAGATACATAAGACATGCAATTCATTACCCAAACCCAAATATTTTTTAGTTTTCTCTTGTTATATAAGATATATTAAAAGAGATCCTCGTATATAAATGTATATATTATATAAAACTAATGGCAATAAGTTAGTTATCTTTTCATTCCCGTTACTCCAAAACCTGTGTCGGCTGTGAATTATGCATGATCTAAAAATAGATATATGCTTTTAATATTTCTTTCATTAATACCAACCTCATCAGTTTCTTCTTCTTTGGGGTCTTGTTCTTCTTCTTGTATTTGTTCAACTTCTTTTTCAGCGTTTTGATCTTCTTTTTCTTGAGATTCTTCGTCATTTTGCCACTTGATTTTCTCAGCTTTTCTTGTTCTGTTTAGTCGTTCATTCAGTGCTCTTAGAGCTTTCTGTCTATAAAAACAGAAATACAAGAAAAAGCACATAATACGACTAACCGTCTTCGTTCAGCATCTCTAGCTGAAGAATCTAATCCAGGTAAGTTAATTGGAACAGTATGAAGAGAATGTAAATCTACATGTCGAACCTGAACAAACGAATCATCTCATCAGAAAATGAAAAATGTTACCTGTCTACTGCAAACTCCAAGCCTGGCTAGCGTGCGGAAGCAGATACGTCCAACAACTGTACAGACTGGTTGGCAAACTCTTGGAAACAAACTGAAACAAAAATAATACAATGTATCGTATCAGTCAAAAAGAAAAAATGGAATGCACAACCGACAAATTTAGGTTAGAAATTCAAAATGACCGGGTAATTGGGGCAATTAGAATAAGAATAATAAATAATTCGCACCTTGCCCACGTAAAATGCTCGTTACTGTCTCCATAAACAGCATCTGTTTCATGAGGATTGAAAAACCGAAGATAAGTCCAACTAACTTGTACTCCAACAAGCACTTCCCAGAAAACAGTCTTAAAAATTTGAATGAATGAACATTTTCAATCAAACTTACAGCATTGAAAATGCCCAAGAATGACCCGACAGCAGCACAAATTATCCCGCAAAATGGTAAATGGGTGTATTTCACACGTCCAATGGGCGTAGTTAGTAGAATTGAATCAGGTAAGAACTATATAACAAATTTTGAATATTAAAATAATACTGAAATGATTACCTGCTTAATCATAACCAAAAAAGCTACGTTCGCATTAACCAAATCTAATATAGGTGCTTCATATAGTAAATGAACATTTCGTGAAAAAATAAATTGAAAAAGCGAAATAATAGACACTATGACACATGTTAGTATCTTAAATTAAGATGTAAAGGAAGCGATATAAGTGATAGGAAGCTTACGTGTGTTACTCCCAAAGTTTTAAGAATGGCTTCATTAGAACTATTCTGTCTAACAAGCTGAGCACCAAAATGTAAAGTTAAAATAGACCAAGCCAGAAGAATAAGATTTTTTCCAACAAAGGCACAAGTAGCTATTCTCCATATTTCTATTGAGAATAATTGAATAGGTATAAGAGAAAGGAAGCCATATATAGAAGTGAAGGGAGAAAGAAAAAAACCTAAATGTTTAGTAAAGTTGAAGAAGTGACTATCGAAATACCTATCAATCTCAAGGTAATTAAGACTTGAAATGGTAAAGCATTGTTCTTTAACACATTTGAGTGTCTTTCCACCACTATCTGCAGATCCCCCAAGACAGCTTTCATTCTCTAGGTTCGGGCATTAAAATAGTAGATCCTGTAAAACTTATTTTATTAAAACGTCAAAAAAATAAAACTTAAAGCTGAGAGACAAAAACGAAAATTAAAGCAATTAATACGGATGAGAATCAAAGGCAATTATCACATTTAAAGCAAATAATTTAAAACATTTGTAGTTTAATCTTCAAGTAAACGGAAAGCCAGTTGAAGATCATCATAAAGCTTATTAAGATCACCCTGAACTTTTGTCTCCCCGTTTTTTGGGTCCTGAATTAAGAATTTAAGAATGGACCAAATATATCAGTTTACCATGAATTTCATTGCAGAAAGTTCGTATAAAAGATTTCCCATGCGTTCTCTTATCAACGCCCAAGTAATCAAAAATAGGAAAATATAAAAATTTGAAGCTTTTAAACTAACTTTGTGATCAGACATCGATGTCTTTTCAACCGCACCTCTGGCTAAGTCATAGAATGTCATCAAATTTCTCATCATACCAACAGTCTTATAGAACGGGCAAAATCTGAAGATTAAAGATAATAATTGAAAACCAATTATAATTTCTTACTTGTCATAAGGAGTATATCCGTTTTGTTGCAGGAAGTCGTCCTTGATCAACCTAGCTACTTCAAGTGTAACCTTATCAGCTTCAGCCAAAGAAGCTTTACCCACCTAAAATTCATTTGATTAAAATTTTCATAAAATACTCTTGGCTACCAATTGAACAATTTCGCTAAGATCTTCTTCTTCCTGAAGAATTTCCTTCATTTTGGTACGGAGGTTAACGAAGTCAGGATATTCTGGATAATACTTAGAATATTATTTAAGATAAAAGATAAAAGTAATACCTTTCTCATAGTATTCCTCCAAAGAACGGACATATTTGGAATATGACACCAACCAGTTAATTGATGGGAAATGTTTACGTTGTGCTAACTTTTTATCCAAACCCCAGAAAACTTGAACAATACCTAATGTGGCCGAAGTTACAGGATCAGCAAAATCTCCACCAGGTGGAGAAACACTGAATCATTAACTTCAAAAAAAGAAATGGCAAATGTAAAGACATACGCTCCAACAATTGTAACTGATCCTTCTCTAAGAGGACTTCCAAGACATTTCACTCTACCGGCACGTTCATAGAAAGAAGCCAGACGAGCGGCTAAGTAAGCTGGATAACCAGAATCGGCGGGCATTTCTCCTATAAACAAAACAGCAAAAAAATTATAAAGTATCATCGCAATACCTAATCGACCAGAAATTTCTCTGAGAGCCTCGGCCCAACGAGAAGTGGAATCAGCCATCATAGATATATTCAGACCCATATCACGGAAATACTCAGCCAGAGTAATACCAGTATAAATAGAAGCTTCACGAGCAGCTACCTAAAATTTAGAAACATAATTGAAAACATAAAAAAATATTAATTACAGGCATATTACTAGTGTTAGCTACGAGAGCAGTTCTCTTCATAATAGAAGTGGTAGTGCCATTCACTTCCATAGTAAGCTCAGGAAAATCACGTAATACCTGTAAAAAGAAAATATAAAATTGGATTTTTAAAATAATATTAAAACCTCAGACATTTCATTTCCGCGTTCTCCACAACCAACGTATATAATGGCATCAGAGTTAGAGTATTTCGACAAAGACTGGGATATAACTGTTTTTCCACAACCGAAAGCACCAGGAATTGCTGTAGTTCCTCCTTGTACGCATGGGAACAAAGCATCTAACACACGCTGTCCGCAAAGAAGAGGATAGTTGGCAGCCAGTTTCTCACTGACTGGTCTTGGCTGACGAACAGGCCAAATCTTAACAAAAATATATATAAATTTAAGATATATAAAGATATTCTAACTTGAATAAGAGAACACTTAGTAACTTTGCCCATAAATTCAACTTCTAATATAACATCATCAACAGTGTACTGTCCAGCAGGTGCAATGAATGAGATAGTTCCACAAACCTGTAAGAATCAGGTACTGACCATTAAGATATAAAAAACCCACTTTAGGAGGAATCATAACTTTATGATTGATAAGCAAGTTTTCACACACATGTCCGTAAACATCTCCACCAGCGACATGGGCACCAATCTATATAACAGAGTTTAAATCAGAGTTCGAGGAACGAAAGAAGTCACCTTCATTTCCTTAACGGGCACAAAATCCCATCGAGCTGTTCGAGAGAGAGCAGTTACATTTAAACCTTTAGGAATATAAATTGACCTTTGAATTAAGCAATTAATTCAAAGGTACAATAAAACTAAATACTTTGTTTGCTCAGCAATATCTTGGAGGGGACGTTGAATTCCATCAAAAATTGAACCCATAATTCCAGGACCTAATTCGACAGACAAAGGTTTCCCGGTGCGCAGCACTGGATCACCAATAGTTACACCAGACGTTTCTTCATAAACCTTAAACCGAGCTTAGAACAGCAACGAAAAGATCAAGAATTACTTGAATAGTAGCATAATCTCCCTCTAATCTAATAATTTCCCCGACTAACTCATCATGTCCAACTCTTACTAATTCATACATAGCCGCTCCTAAAGTGAGAGATATATCACTAGCTAGTCTGATATAAAAATAAGTAGCAAACCTGCCATCTTTTCAGCAGTAACGACGGGACCGGACACTCCATAGACAAACCCGTAACAAGCTTCCGATTCCATAATTATTGTAAATATGCTAAATGTAGAACACTATAAATGAACTATGTTGTGCAAACAATCGATTTTTCGCGTGGATTTCATATCAGCGAATTTGATCGCAAATGCAAAAGGAGATCAATGTGAAGTATTATAATAGAAATAAACAAAAAGAGGAATCAACAATCAACAACACAGTAATAAATAATATTTAATATAAAACGTATCCATATGAAAGATCACAAGCGTCAGGGAGTGGGGGAGTGGGTAGTACAAATTAGGGATGAGATCCTACATGATATATAAATAATACAAACTTTTTGTAAAAAAAATTAAGTGCAAAACGTTTCTAAAGAATTAGTACAGCAATAAGTAAATTATCAGAAATCAAGCCTATGTTTGTATACCAGTCTTAAAGGAGCATCGGGTGGCTTTCTTCTACATCTAGTTAAGTGAATAAATTTCATTGAAAAATCACGGCCCATTAACTCATCATTACAGAACAAATCCATTTCCATGTATCGATTTTTCGTACCATACATAGCAAAAGACAAATACCTTAAAATTATAGAAGTCAGTAAATAACACCATAAATGGTTTACCTTTTCAACGTTGTTACAGTACACATTTCTCCTGTTCGAATAAACCGCCTTTCTGGTTCGGGTAAATCCTCAGCACCACGGATTAACTCAACTACCATCTGTGAAAATAAATTTTACAAGGAATCTTATTAGTAGAATTATACCTGTGCTTCGTTTCTATGGTGTGATTTCTTAATACTACCTTCGAAACAACGATTTGTTCGATCTCTCTCTAACTCCTTCAAAGAAAAAATACGAATTATCAACATAAAATTTTGAAGAAATTACTTTTTGTTTTTCTTTTGCTAACCGTTCTTCTTCTTTCAAATCATCTTCATTCTTCTGTGATCGCACAAATTGCGTTCGTTGTTCTAACTCTCCTTGATGAAGACCTGAAAATGATTGAAATAGTACATATCATATTGAAATTAAATTCTAACCAGGGACAAGTTTATATACAATATCTTGAAGAGTACGATCATAAGCAATATAGTTAGTAGGATGAGACTGATGTATTAATTGACCGCAGTGTGGACAACAATTGTCTTCTTCCTCAAAATATTTTAACAAACAACTTTTACAAAACGTATGAAGACACTCAGTAATAGTAGTGGCATCAATTAAATAACCCTTAAATTGACAAACTGAATGATTTCAAGAATAAAACGTTAGCATACCTCACATAATGAACAGACTATAATAGAATTCAAGGACTTCATAGCTACATGGTATGGCTTTTTTGGATCAAATTCCGAATCATCTTTTTCGTCGACTTCATCTTCTGTAGGTTCTTGACTCTAGAGATATGAAATTTGAAAATATTGACGCTTTTATTATAAAAACCTTTCCGGATTTACTAAATCGACCTCTTCCTTTTGGAACTTCTTTAGTCTTTCTTCTCTTAGGTGTAGGACTTTCAGGCTCTTCTTCAGTAGTGGCATCAGGCTCACGCGAAGTTTCCCCTTCCGTTTCAGCTTGGTCTGTGCTTTGTCCAACATCTCTATCACGTTCCTTTTCCTTTTCTCTCTCCTTTGCCTTTGGTCCACCACCCCGTTTCTTATACTTCGCCATGCCTAATGAAGAAATGCAAAATTTAAAAATTTCAATTACAAATAATAGGAACAAATGGAAATTAAACCCATGTGAATATTAAAAAAAAACAGGAATACTCATATTTATAACAAAATAATTATTATCAACAATTAACCGTTTCGATTTGCATTCATAGTTGGAGGATTTAAAAAACCTCCACCGGGCATATATCTAGAAAAAAAAAAGAAAAAAAAAGATCAGCAAAACAGATAAGTCATACCTTCCTTCTTTTTCATCTTTTTCACGTTGTTCTTGGGCCAAATGAGCAGTATTTGATAAGAAGGCGAGAACTCCTTTATGACATCTATTAGCATAATGACCCTTTTCACCACACTAAGAACGTTGAAGATTTATAAATGAAAAGTTTAAAGTGGACAAACCTTGTAGCATGTAACTTCTGATAAAACTTTTTTATCGGGAATTAAAGATAGATCAATAGGCCCCCGATTATTAGTAGATAGAACTTCAGTAGTAGTCTGATATAATATGAAATATGCTTTTAACAAAATGAAAAATACCTTTTGAGGCAAGTTTGGACAATATGTTGCCTTATGTCCCCGTTCATGACAATTATGACAAGTAATTAATTGATTAAATGTTTTCTTATTGTTAGCAGAAGAATTTTCTGCAGCTGGTAAGGCAAAAGTTGGATGAGCAAATTTACAGTCAGGACCTAATAGAAGAAAATGAAAAGAAGTAAAGTTGCAAGAACCAAACCTTCAGGGCAGAATCCAGCTAAATAATTGGGACACATAACCCTTCTTCTATGTTTGTGTTTACAAAATGGTCCTATACGATAGAAAATTTATATTTAAAAAATGGCATAAATTTACCATGTCTACAAAAGCCCCTATCATACCAAGGACAATCTTTCAATTTAGATTCAGGATCGATATGTCGGAAAGGACATTCTCTATTACTACATGCCACTGAAAAGAAAAGTAATGAAAACGTGCAAAGTTAATTTTTAAAATCCTTACTATACTTAGAAAAGAAGAAGCATTCGGGCATTTTAGTGAGATCATATTCATGCAAAAATTCACATTGATCTCCCTTTAAATATCAACATTAATATGAAATACAGTGAATTCAAACCTTTTTACATAAACCTCTAAGCCAATGCTTACAAACTACCATTTTATCTCCAACAAGATGTCTCAAAGGGCATACCTAATAAATAAAACAACAAAATAAAGTATTTAAAAATAATTCTTACCGGACCTAATGTACATATTCCTTGATAATGTTTTAAACATACTCCCCTTCCACTTTTATCCATTCCAGCAAAAGGAACCTATACAACAAAACGGTCATTTCAATAAGAAAATACAATATATATATATATATATATATATATATCACCTCTTTAGCTCCTGCTTGTGTAAAAAGAGTCTCCTCGACGTCTGTATAAGGTACATCAATACTAGCAAGTATATCTTCCATGGTCACCGGGGTTTTGTAAGAATTATGTTGATCATAATTAGGAACATTTGAAGATATTGCTATCATCCTAAAGATGAGGAACGTAAGTGTGCAGCTTTGGATACCAAATAGTCGAATTAATTTATACAATTAGCTGAGACAAGAATGCTTATGTATAAAGTTGAAGCCAAAATCAAACACCTACAGCCTCTACGAGGTGTCAGTACGCATTTGCGTACAAACACACACAGTGCATCTTTTTAGGGACACCCAAAGAATATCCGATTAGCAAGACTGTAAGGGATAAGAGAGAATTCGAATTATAAAATTTTTGTTTAGTAATTATGAAATATTTAACTTACTTTGCATGTATTTATTAAACATTTAGAATTTAAATATTTGTTAAGCATACATTAGTTTAATAAAAAGTAAATTATTAAAGATTATTAAAGAAATACATTAACTATTTAACTATAAAATAAGTATAAAAAGGAAAGTTTTCTAAAAAATATTTAACCAAAAGGTTGTGCCCTAATGTTTCTTTCAATAAATAACAATTCCGAACTAAGTTATTTGGATGAGATTACAATTATTTTGCTTTATTGCTAATGGGATGAACGTGAAACAACAATTCACAGATCATATTTACTCCAAATATAGAAAATAGTTCATAATACACACGAGATTTCGATTTAATCAAGTTATTATAAAGCATATTTTCGATTCAAGGTTTCTGTCATATTTTCGTCGGGATAATGTGAATACCTATATATTTATCATGATAGCTTATATTGGCTCATCCTGCTATTTTAAATTTAAAGTAAATCTTATCTCCAGAAGAGAATTTTCTTTGTTGTGCAATAATTATTGTTCTTTTGTAAAACGAAGGAAAGAAAGTAATCGTCCAAAGTTTTACAATATATGTTGTATGATATTGAAATCCTCAAAATATTTATATACAATAATATCAAATAGAATCTTTGTTTTCCTGAAAATTGGAAAAAAGCTTTGTGGCAATTTATATCATTTTTAGCTTATTAGTCTATTTTGCTTGTCGAACGTGAAAGAACTTTGAGAAGTAGAAACAAAATAGAGCATATAATCTTCTACTGAGGTCAGATGACTTCATTAATCATCTTGGGGATTATAGTCTTTGTTAGAATGCCTCATGGCAGCTGAATATTTCAAGCAGAAGCAGCAATGGCAATAGCTATGTCTGGTTTGATACAAGGTTTTGTAATTTTTTCTGTTGCGAATCTCTGCTTTTGTAGTCAATCTATAGCACAGTCTGTTTCTTCTTTGGTAAGCTTTCGCACTTCACAGTTCGATGTGAACACAATAAGTGTTTAGGTTGGTCGTCGGCAAGTCGTGGGAATTCGAGGACAACTTTTATGCGGTACTGAACCTCTTCAAAATACCACAGTTAAACTCTGGGATGAAGATACCGGTAAGTTGTTTTGTTTGAAAGGGAGAGACAGCCACATAATCAGGACCTGATCCCGATGATTTGCTTGCTGAAGCAACAACAAACGAGACAGGTCACTTCGCAATTTACGGAACAACAAACGAGCTAACCAACATTGACCCTAAGTTCAAGATCTATCATCATTGTCACGTAAAAGAAGGAGTAAGATGTTGTTTGATGTAGTATAAAACGTGATATTCATTTCTAGGGTTGCAAGAGGAAGGTAAGCTTCGCTATCCCCGACAACTACATTTCCTTCGGAAATAAGGTTTTTTCCTTTATTTTAACATGTCTCCTCATAATCGATTATCTTTTAGCTGGAGAAATGGTTTGAATTTGGAAGCTTAAACATGGAGATTATAACGAGAAAAGAAGGCCGTCAATGTTTTTAAATACCTTTCCTTAGTTTGCTTAAAACAATGTGCATCAAATTGCAGGCCATAAATAAAAATATTCTTTATTACAATGTATTTTATATTGAAATATGTTGTTATGTTAATGCTTTCTATGTAATCTTCTCAGGTTTCAATTGGCCAATTCAATGATTTTTGAAGTGAAAACCAAAAACAACTAACATCAAAAATTCAGTCGTATACTTTTATTCAAAGACCTTGTCAAATATCATTGGTCATGCTTCAAAATTTGAAAACTTTAACATTGCTTGAATAAATGTCTTTGCTAATTTGTCTTAAAATGATAGTTAATTTGTTTTCTCTTTTTCTTCATTCTTCATTATTATTCATGATTATTTGTACGCCAAGTCTTCGATCTAGTAGCTTTGATGGCGTAAGTTTATCAAGGTTTTGCAAGGGTTTCAAGTTTATTTTTAGCTTTTCTTCTCGCAAAACATAGGGGATATGGTTGCAGTAATTCTTAGAGTTATAACGAAGTATACACCGATTTTAGTATTGAGAAATCACTCTGGCATTATAAGTTTTGATCAAAATACCTTTGTATGTTAACACTTGTTCAAGCATAAGTTTGAGAATTTTTTAGCCATTAGCTACACTAACTAATGCTGCTGAGTGGTATTCCAATTATGTCATTATACTATCCGCCTTGCTTTTCAGCTTTGATCGTGCTGTTATGGCTATTTCGATGAAAAATTATTCTTGGGTGAGACAGCCTTTTGCTAATGCTTCACTTAATTACTTTTTAGTTTTGTAATCCAATGTTCAAAGTTTGTTTAATTATTATGACATGGTTGATGCCTATGGCTTGGGTATTGCCCATGCTTGATCCATGCTGTAAATCTCAGTACTATGGAGGCAGAATGGAACTGGTAGAAATGCAAAAACATGAGGTAAATATCCGATTCTTTTCCTATTCGGAGGTGTTTTTCTCAGGCTGATGTTACATACGATTCTATTGATATGATTTTCGAGACGGTTTTCTATGTACCAGTTCTCTGTTTCATGAATGGCTTTTCTTTAATATTACTCTACCATCAATGGCTTAAGTTGGTGAAAAAGCGGAAGGAAGGAAATCGACGTTAGAATTTAAAAAAATATATTATAATTTTTAAAATTTAGAAATCATCAATGGTTCGATACCGATTTCAACTGTCAGCAATCTTTGTATTGACACTGAAATGGCAATATATCTACCAAAAAGTAATGATAAAGACTTAATTGAAAAAGAAGGTATACTAGCATATCGTAACACATAAAATTTCATTCACATTTAATATTTAGATAGGTTAATAGCTCGATTGAACCTGGAACTATCGTTTTGTATGATCAGTATCATTGATCAACAAATTGATTTTTGTGCTGTTCTGTTTTATTCTCTGTATTGGGCTAGCTATTCTGGTGGGTCACATCTTCTCTACTAAGGAATTTGATATTAAATTCAAAAACATTTTCAGGTTATATCGGTGTGGATGCAACCTTGTTCTTCGAAGTCTATAACTATTTCTTTGAAATTGGAACAATTCTATCCCCCTACGTTCTTTTAGTATTTTGTGCAAATTTAAGAAAAGAATTTAAGCGAAAAATCAAATGTTATAAATGATAAGATATTTTAAAATATTAATAAGATAACGTTTACACAATCAACAATCCCTACGGTTACCTCAAGTTTCTTTGTAATATAGTAATAGGAACATTATCTAAAATATTCTTTTATAAATGATATAAGTTTAGGGATTATAAACTTAACTAATATAATTTAGAGTAATCATTTTCTAAAACATTTTTGTTTATGGAGTATTAATTAACAACAAAAAAAGCTATGTTAAATAATCGTGTATAAATAAATATTCGAAATACCAAAATATTAATGGAGAATGTCGAATGAAAAACGTGTAAATATCTATCAAATATCAAGTACTCTTTGCACTGAAGATGAACGTAGCCAATTAAAACTCAACACGCATACAACAAGTACTGAGTACAATTGCCACCATCGTTTGAACATGATCAATTACATAAATGTTTTATTATATTGTTTAAAAGGTTATTCTAGCATTATTTTTTATAAAATTGATAAAATCTCTGAAACAGAATCTCTAACGACACCGAACAGGGTAAGATTACAACTGATACCAAATCGACATAAGTTGTAAAAGAAGTCCACGTATAATCTAATATACAGAATTCTTTAAACTCTAGCTGTTGACAAAATGTTTCACGTAAACAATGTAAAAAATCATGTTGCTTTTCCGAAGTCAAAGGATGAGACTAAAAAAATTTTTTACAGCATGACATATACAAATACAGTGAAGGGAAACTAGAACTTACATACCATATTAGGCGCGTCATTAACTGGCAATGACTTTTTGTTAGTACTACTTATCTTGTAAAAGTAATTACACATCACAAAAACTTGGAATGTTTAAAACAGAATTGGAACATAAATATAAAACTAGTAATATGTACGTCTACGAAATCTGAAGATAAAACTATGTCTAACATGCTACACATTATATCACAATTTCGCTGGCAATTTTACTTTTTCTCCATGAAGTCAATATTAAGCTTGAAGAAAACGTATGGATAGTACTCGTTAACACCAAGTGACATCAGAGCTGGGGAATCTTCGAATGTCTAAATGATTGTTTGATATTTAAATAATGATAAGGTGATATCATACATCGATTGGTCCGGCAGCAGAACCGTCTAAGTGAATGTAAAGTTTGTTAAGTTCCGTGCGCAATTTCTTTTGGTTGCCCTTGGTTGGTTCGACCACGGCAGCTTGGAAGTTGACAGGAAGTCCATACCTGTAGACAAAAAACTATTATCACGAAGATCAAAAACAAACTTACCTAAGAACGGATTCAACGAAAACTCTCAGAGCCTTCACGTGGATATAGGCGGCGAAAATTTCTCCAAAATTGATCTTCAACCATCTGATAAGGGGAGCATACTGACGTTGCTTTTCGGCAACAAGTTTATCTCTCTCGCTTTTTCCCAATTTGAGAGATTCCTCGTCATAAACGAAATCTCTGACGATAAACCTGCAAATCAACAATGAAGAAACGTAATCAACACCAATTTTCCTACTTATTTTCTCTAGCAAGCTGCTTGAATTCATCAATAACCTTCTTGAAAAGAGTGACGGAGTACAAAGTGTGATCTCCCTCCTCAGTAATCAAGCGGCTAGATCCTGGAACAACCATGGAGGTGAAAGAAGCATATCTGCTTTCCCAATCCTTGGCGTTTACTCTGGAGAAGACTCAATCGTCTAGGAAGCATATAGGAAATTACGAACCTTGGTACGACAACAATCAAAGTCTGTAAGTACTCAGAGTTAAGAACGAAATCCTCAGCCTTGACAATATCAGCCAGATCTCTTGTAACTAGAGATCCACTAGAATTGAGATAAAACGATGCAAGAAAGAATGAATAACCTACGTGGCCTTTCTGTCAATTTGGCTCAAACTGTTCTTCAAGTTGTTGTAAGCCAACGACTTTGACTTAAGATCGTTGTCGATTTGAGTAATTTGCTAAGAAAATACCACGTTTTGACATTAAAAAAAGGAATAATACCTTTCCAATAATTTCAGAAAGAACTTTCAAAGATTGCTTCAAAGGATATTTAGCTCCCTCCCATTGGAACTTAGTAACGTAACTCTTCATGTCCTCTAAAGATCAATATTAACAAAGTTCAATAGCGAAATAAAAACCTACTATTTCCAATAAGAAGATTTTCAGCTAACTTGCTCTTATCATCCTCTAATACATCTCCGAAATATTGCACGAGCTTCCTAACTGTTCTAAAAATTAACTGAATTTACAAAACATTCGAATAAATTTAGAAACTCACGCCTCTGCTGCAGTATCCAGTTTGCTGAGGTCATCAGACAAGCCAACCAACTGGTCCAAAGTTCCGACCTAGAAAACATATTCAATAGCTATACAATAACAAAAAAAACTAACCTTCAAGTCTGGAATTAGGAACTTAGAGTTCAATGATAAGTTGGCGGTAGAACGGTTGAGCTTGTCCCAAGCATCATTTGCTCCTTTCTCGCCTGGGGCGGAAATGAGCCAGTATTCACCAGGGGGTACTGACATCACCTAAAAATTTTTATTCATTAATCGTACAAACTAACATACAACATAGTATCCTCTAGCGAGTGAGGATATACGAGCAGAAATGAACAGTATAATAAAACATGATCACCTAATCTATATCTATTACGGAATGTGCATGTAATAAAAATAATAAAAACTATGAAAACGTATGTTAAAACATTACTCCTTATGGAATAATATTAAAGAAAGTGTAATCGATGAAGCCAAATTAATGTTAATAAAACGTTTGTGAGAAGTAATGGCGATTTCTAAGAGCAAAAATAAATTAGGATGATGTTCCGAGGATAAGAGCAACAATCATTCCGTAAAGTCCCAAAACTTCAGAGAAGATAAGAATCAAAATCATTCCAACGAAAAGACGTGGTTGTTGAGCAGTTCCTCTGACTCCAGCATCTCCAACAATACCAATGGCGTATCCAGCTCCAAGTCCACAAAGTCCACAGGTGAGTCCAGCAGCAAGATGGGCGAATCCCTTGTTCAAGTTGTATCCATCAGAGGCAGAAGTAACTTTTCCTTTCAAGACCATAGCGACGACAAGACCGTAGATACCGATGATACCAGCCATAATAACGGGGATGACAGACTTCATGATCAATTCTGGTCTCATAACTCCCATGGAGCAAATTCCGACAGCGGATTTAGCAGTTCCATAAGCAGCTCCCAAGACAGTGAAAATTTGAGCAGAAGCAGCTCCCATATATCCGAAGAATGGGGAGTAAGCAGCAGCTTCAGCAGTAGCCAAATCGTAAGACATTTTCTGCAAAAAGGACAACCATGAAAAATAACATTACGGCGAATAAAATTGAAGAGCAAGAGGAGCACTACAATATAGAAACTGTTTAGCAGTAGTAGTTATGCACCAGCACATACACGAAGTTGCTAACTGCTGATAAATTTCTAAAACACAAAGGAAAATCAATTCCACCGAAGACGAGAGGTGCAAGATCGATTTTCGGTCTTTGCGGCCAGCATTTGAAACCCAGCGCGGCAGGACCAATTTCAAATACCCTTGAATTATTCGGTCACGGCTAAAATACAATGATTAATTCTCTCTCCCTCCAACTGCCCGCAGCAACCAAAATCAAAAATTTGTTCAGTTTTGATTGGGGATTGAACTTTTAGAATTAGGATTAATGATATTAAAAGAACATGTCAACAGAAAGTGAAAAAATTACAAAGACAATTTTATTACAACATGCATTTAAGTAACAATGTTTTCATTAATATGGAATAACATCCAAAGTATTCTTGAAGTATCCACCGTTATGAGTTTCATTCAATTTGTAAATCGAAGGAACCAAGTTTAATGTACATTCATCAATCTAAATTTCATGGATATTATCAAATTTTAACTAAAATTATTTACTGTCAGCATGGCAGTTGGTCCACCCATATCAGTTTTGACCCAACCAGGGCAGAAAGATGTAACTAAAATATGATCCTTTTTGAGATCAATAGACATGGTCTTAGCAGCACTGTTTAAGGCAGTCTAAAATTGTTCAAATTAATTTAATTTAATTTTTTATTTGATTTTTAACAGCTTTTTAACCTACTTTGCTCATACGGTAGGCAAGTGCAGCGATGGGTCCAGAACCAGAAGTATTGTCAGAGATTGAGCCTAACATGCTAGAAATATTTACGATGGCAGCACGGTCAGTTGTGAATCTTTCAGAAGACTCCAAAGCTGCAGCTTTTTTGAGAAGTGGCAGAAAATACTAAAATAGTGTACTTGAAAATACAGTCACCAGAGGACTAACACCTGTGAAACTACTATTACAGATACAGCATTTGTATCTAAAATACGAGTTAAAGCAGCACGGTCAACTTGCTCCTGGTTAGCGCTGTATTTAACAAAAATACCGGCATTATTGACAAGTAAAGTGAGTCCGTCATCTCCAACGATATCAGAGATCTAAGAATTAAAAAAAAACGAATAAAAAAATTAGATTCTTGAAACTGACTAAAGCAACAGCTTTTTGGATTGAGTCATCGTTTGTAACATCCATTTCAATTGTATGCAAACGAGAATCTGTAATATCATCCAAATCCTGAAGAAACTGACTTTATGTGTTAATCAAGTGATAATTCACCTTGGCTTCAGATGGTTTTCTACATGTAGCAATTACATGCTTGATATCTTTATTCTCAAGAAAAGTTTTCACGAGTCCAAGTCCTATACCACGGTTACCTCCAGTGACAACAACGGTGCGGGGAGCCATAGTTTATTGCTAAACTGAACTTTTCGATAAATAAACGTATAAAAACTATAGAAACATGGGAAAGAGTATACTAAAATTGGTTTGAAACCTAAACAACGAAAAACTGTGTAAATGCTGATCATCTCCAGTTATCAAAAAAGATGATAAACGAAAAACTGATAACCTAGGCTTGCGATTCAATTTCAAATTGTACTAATAAAGAATTAGAAGATTGTTTTTATTGTTATCATATATAAGATGACAATGATCAATACATGACAGGCGATACTGTCTACGACCTCTCTTCCAGTCTCGGTCCTACGTACACGTGTTGCGTATTTCTAATTACTTAATGATGCTTATAGAAATCATTGTTATGTTAAATTAACGTTTTCTTGTTTTGTTAACCTTTTTCCTCGACAAGAATAACAATCTCTTATAATACTTATTAAAAAATAGCATGAAAACTGTCATAATTGACGCTTGCATAAGTACAACCGGTTTGAGCGAGTCAATAAAAAAATGAAAGGATTTCGTACACTTCGTGGTAAAGGATTATCATATTACTCTAACATCACATGCATGTTCCAATAATTTCTTCATTGCTACACTCAAAAATAATAGTTTGATTAATTAATTATTTTAATTTTTATATTTGTTGACAAATTGAATTGTAGTCATTATGTACAAAAATATTGCAATAGTTTGCTGAAATTATTTTCTGTGAAGTGGTTAGTAATTATAATGATTATTTAAAAAAATATAATGTTCAAGAGCTTAATACTAGGTGAGCGAAAGTTCAAAACAAATATTGAGAAATAACAAGTGAAATACTATTACTAGTTAGTTTTATGATGTACAACCGAAATATTTGTATATGTATATGAATTCATTGCTGGTTTTTTCGAGAAAACTTATTTAGCTTCAACCTCGATTGCTCGAAATAATATAAAAGCCATGGCACCAATTCGAAAATAAATGAAACTGAATAATAATTGGTTCTAAAAACGTTGCGTATGTTTTTGATTACCTGTCTGGTTCAAATGTAACATAAGATCCGAAATGCTTTCCGCATACACACTGCCACGCTTTGCCATAAATACGATCGAAAGTCTCTTTCATGAATTGTGCAATTAGTTTTTCAGTCTCGAAACTCTGCAAATAAAATGTTGTTCTTAAGTTCTCAGCTATAAGAAAGCTATAAAAGCTTAACATACTTCCATAGCTCGTACAGCAGTATCACAAGCTACCTGCTCCATTTCTGTCGACATAATACTATAATATACATCTGCAACTATATGGGAACTACCAGTACGTAGTCGTTCAACTTCTATTCTGAATAATATAATTTTATAAACTATAGGTTGTGATGGTACTGTACTCTAATGACTTTCGGTTACATAGAACAATTTCTTTTGCTAGCTTCTTCTTTTTGGAAGAGTTTGATCTAGTGCATGTAGATGACGTGGTAGTGGTAGTCATATTGGAATTGTGAACAAAACTTTGTTAAATGAGAAAATTATCCTGAAAATTATTAATAAGCCAAATATCGTAACTACAATATGTACAAGAATATCTTTGAAAGCAAGAAATTCAAAAATTCTTGTAAACTCGATTTTTCTTCAGAAGAAATGGGCTGATGCGCTTTCGGGAAAGCTGCTCGAATAGCGTTATCACACCACAAAAAAACTTTGTAGAAATGTTTACTAAATGACGTGGAGGTACATGATATGAATTTCAGAAAAAAAATTAAAAGTAAGAGAAGAGGAAGCGTAAGACAGGCATAAGAGAGCATTACAGTACATTCTAAAATTGACAGTGAACTTTAGGCTAGCAGGTATAGAGTGGGCTGATAGTTAGAGAACAATAGAAAGTGAAGTAAAGAAGCCCAATGTGTGAAAAGATTATAGAAGCTAAAGTATGTGAGTAAGAAGGAGCAAAGAAGAGATAAAAAGTTAAATGTATTTAGGAAGATAAAGAGGGATATACAGTAAGAATGAAATAAAAATAGTGACTGGAAAAAGAGAGAGAGAGAGAGAGATAAAGAGAGAAAATACGAGATGTATTTAGTATCTGCAGACACAATGCACAAATCATATTGTTCTTGTGAAGAGGTACTAACATGAGGATCGCGAAACAATCCTCAAGATGTTATGCTGCAGTTTAGCAAAGAGACATGATGATGATATGACAAGGTTTTTGAGTCATTGAGCCATTGAGCCATGAGCGGATATTCGTATTTCATAGATCCAAAGATCAACATTAAGTCTTGATTTGATCAGATGGAAAAAAAGTTCAAGAAGGTAAAATGAACCGAGTTTCATATCTTAAAACATCTGTTTCAATAACAATTTTATGAGTTATTACTGTATAAATATAAAAGTTTAGTTACTCTCATGAAGGTTCGATTCAGAACTTTTATAATTTATAGTAAAATATGTAAGCTAAAAGGAAAACAAACTACAAACACATGTTCATAACAGTTTCTGGCTGAACCATCACATGCCAAAAAATTAACAATGAGCAATGGTTTAAAACTGATCATAGTATCCTTTGTTTTCCGATCAGCAATTTATTGATACTTTGGTCTTAAAACAAATAAATGAAGATGATGCCCCCGTAGGTGGTGTCAAGTACTATTTGGAGAAGCGAATTTTGTAAAAATGTTCAGTTTTTTGGCTTGTAATGTGTGTTTAAGAGCAAAAAAAGAAAGAAAAGACAACACTTTGAGATGATGCATTCTTTATTTGAAATAAAACGCAACGAATTAACATCGTCGACGATGTAGAAACACTGTTTAACGTCTTCTGGTTCCATCCTCGAAGAAGACTCCTCCGTCGATAGCGCAGTACTTGGGGCAGATACCCTTCTCTCCAGCTCCTCCAGCCTTTCCTGGCTGTCCTGGAGGTCCTGGGTTTCCGTCGGATCCAGCTCCTCCTGGTGGTCCTGGTGGTCCTGGTGGTCCAGCTGGTCCTGGCCCTCCGCTTCCAGAGCTTCCGTCTTGTCCTGGTGGTCCAGCTGGTCCTGGTGGTCCTGGTGGTCCTGGCTCTCCTGGTCCTCCTTGCTCGGAAGCTCCAGCTTCTCCTGGGGCTCCGGCGTCTCCTGGGGCTCCGTCGTTTCCTGCTGGTCCTGGTGGTCCTGGTGGTCCTGGTGGTCCTGGTGGAGAAGATCCTCCTGGAGTTCCTGGTTGTCCGTCAGGTCCTGGGTTTCCTGGAGTTCCAGCTGGTCCTGGTGGTCCTGGTGGTCCTTGTGGGCATGGTTGGCATGGTGGTGGAGTAGTTGGCTCACATGGAGCAGAACCTCCCTTTCCTGGGTTTCCTGGCATTCCTGGAGCTCCTGGCTTTCCTGGCTTTCCTGGCTTTCCTGGAGTTCCAGCTGGTCCTGGAGGACCTGGTTGGCAGCATCCTTCGCAGGATCCACCTGAGGCTCCTCCTGCTCCTCCGGCACCAGCGGCTCCTCCTCCACCGACAGCGGCAGCACCTCCAGTGCTGTAAGCCTGACGGGCGGTACGGTTGGCGACTGGAACATCTTTAAGGCTGTGGACTTCAGTCCAGATATCCTTAGCAGATCCCTAAACATCAAGAAGTTGAATAATACGGTAAGAGAAGAAGAGATAAGTACCTTGCAGAAGTTTACTTCATTGTGGACTTGCTTCTTGATATGGTGCACATAGTTGTATACCATAGGAAGAGTAACGAAGACCGAAACTACGGCAACAACAGAAAATGTGACGGCAGAATATGCCACAAAGCGATATGCTTTAATTCGAGCGTCGAGATCCATTACCTAGAATGTGTGAGAGTAGGATGTTGAATGAAAACAAATGAAAAAAGATTTGAATACTAGACATTTCTTTATAAAAAACCACTAACTATGTGTATATATATAGATATATAAATAAATAAGTTAATTAATTTTAATTGCGAAAGAGAAGATGAAGGATGAAGAAGATGCCCACTGAAGCTAATGTTCGCCTTAAATATGCACCCTTTTCGACGGGTTCTGTGGTTACGAGGTATAGCCTGTTTACCACACTGTGATGCTACCAGTTTACATCTATCTCATTGCTTGCTTGCTATTTGTTGTCCAATTATTGGGAGAAGAAAGACAACATGCTAAGCCAATTGATAGCCAATCAGCTATCTGGTCGAGACGGTCACACATACCCGCAGAAGTTATTCCTTATACGCACACATACAGAGACAAGCAATAGGTCTTTATACATGACATGGAATAGCTGATAAACACTTTAAATTAGTTTTCACTGGTCCTGTTAAACCGTTACACATCTCGGTGAGGAAACGACGAACAGTAAACTATATATCAGAAGGATAAAATGCCGGTAAACGCTTGCTCATAATCACTTATACAAAGATTTGTTGAAGTTGTAACATATACTTTTCTTGTATTTTCATCTCATGTCTTAACTGTCATATTCGCATCTCTTACTAGCAAACTTATCTCTCAACCGGCTACACTCTCAAGATTGGCTTTTCTTTTCTTTTAATATTTGAAATAAGACTTAGAAGTTTCAGAAGCGTAAAGCAGTATGTGCGACAAGTGGATAAAGTCTGATGCTTCACATACCGAACATTTTTAGAAACTTAATCATAAAGCTGTAAAAAAAATAAAATATTTTAAAAGAATAAAATAACAAATTCTTCAAACTTTAAAAACTGAATTCTATGAAATATAATGAATTTTTAAATAAAAATATTTTTATATTATAAGAAGCAATCACTTTAATAATTAAAATTTTAATCAATCACGTTGTTATTTGAAGTTACCATGTTTAAGATAAACAATTCATCTTCACATATATGCTTCCGATTAGTATATTCATTTAAGTCTTAGTTATATTACTATAAATAAAATCTTGTTTTGAGACAAGGATGAGTAGGATGTTCTACAAGTTTTGCATGGAAAAGGTTTAAGAGAAAACTTAAGTGTTCTCGGATCAGTATATTTGACCTTATTATGAGTAGTGGATATTGAGACAATACCGGTTTACTTGATCACATGTAATTGAAAGACTAGTTCAATAATTTTATCAAAATCATTGATGTTTGATTAATCGAAAAAAAAACAAAAAAACCTTTAAATGTTTTCAGGAATGATTATACGAGAAAAGGTTGCATACAGGAAAAGCTTAAACAAAAATGAAGACCATTTTTGAAGTATCAAGTTTATTCGATGTTTTTATTTAATAAATTCTTTTATATATCTTAAAGAAATTATTTTGAAGTCGCTACTTTTCGTTTCGGGGTTAATAAATAATTATTTTATTTCAAATATGAATATGATTATAGACTCTCCGCAACTTGTTTCTCAAACTAACTGTTTCTCTTACTTTCTTTCCTTCTTTGGTCAATTTTTGTCTTATTAGAACATAAAAATTATATTTGATAGACTTTTTTTACAAAAGAAATGACCTTTTCTACATTTCACTTAAATTAAATTTATATTCAAATCCATTTGTTCCATTCATAATTCGTAAAACTCAACAAGTTTTGGTAATAAAAAACGAAATTTTACAAGTACTTTCATCGATTCATATCCCATAGTATCACTTTCATCTTCCTTATGTTTATAGTTATAAATATAGATTTTTATATTAAAGCATAAAGAAGAAAATAATTGAGAAAAAATATCGGCGGATTAGTTGTTGGTTGAGTAACTCCGCCCCAAATTCGGACATAACCAATTGCTGTTTCTCGCTCATTTCTCTTCGATAGTAGTTTCTTCATTTTCAGACAGTTGTGTCCAACTTTCTACTCACTTACTACTTTTCTTCATCAGTTAATTCTCTTTCAATTTCGTCCATTGCTTCATCACAACACAATAACATTACTTTAGAGTTGAAGATCAAAAAAGTAAGAGGAAGGGGAATCTAGGTGGTTGTCTCTTTCTCTCTCTCTCTCTTTATCGTCCATACAGAGGCATATTGTTGGATACTTCCTCTTATTCTACGACATTTATTTCTAAATAAACAAGTGCACAACCATGTCAATTGCCTCATCTATCTCAGCAGCATTTTGGATGCTCAGCATTGTAGGCATTTTGCTTTATTTAACAGCTTTAGTTGGAGCTCAAGATCCAACTTATGTAAGCTTGGCCGAGAAGGTGTATGTAAGTTATCGATAAATATCCATCTATTTAGTTACTTTTCTTTTTCTAGCCCAATCCAACAATACGGGTACCATCGTTTGAATTAGCTCAACCATTTTACGAAGATGGAAAACCAAATTTTGTCGATTTTCCAGAAGATACCTTAAAGTATTACGGTCGTGAGCCACATGGGCCACTAGAGATTCGTAATGTTCTTTACAAAGTAAGTGACCAAAGTGTTTTCTATATAAGAGATAAAGCATATGATTATATAATTTCACAAAACTTGCAGAAGGCTGAACTCCAGCAGGAACGTGAAGCGCGCCAAAGGTAAAAGAAGTCAAATCAAATATATGCTATCATCGTTGAAATGGCAATAAAAAGAAAATCTTCAATATATTCTAGTGCTTCTTCGTTTGCGGATCATTTAAATGAAATTAGTGGCTTTGAACCGCATCTTGCATCGTCATTTTCACCATCATCTTCGTTGTCGTCATCGTTGTCTGGGTCTTCAAAATTCTCAGTGAATCCCTCGTCAATATATCGTCCTCCACCTCCACCTGTACGACGCGAAGTGCTAATTAATCCACGTTGTTCCTTCGGTAGTTCGATTGTGTATTATTTTCATTTAACTTTTCTAATATATTTCTTTAATAAATATGTAAGACGCTGACAAATGGTCTATGCATCCTGAATCATCAATCTCAAATGCCATCATGTTTTATCGTGTAACTGGCATAACTTGTGAAAAATGCTTGAAATTATGTCAAAAAAAGCAGGTTTATCATGCAGCATGCACACACTATTCTTCGTAATTGTAATTTTTGGTTTACAGAAAAAACCATGGGCATGTCGTTCGGTTGTCTACGATAGTCGATGGAGCATATGCGATCTGTTTGCCGTCACAGCGGCTTCAGCTCCATTTTTCCTAGTTGACTATACAGGCAGAGATTATTTCGAGTAACTTATATTTTATTTATTATTAAAAAATGAATATATAATAATTAAAATGACAAGACAAATAAAAGCTTTATTTGAAGATATCTTGCTGCAACTCCATCAACTGGCGATGATCTAGACGAAGCTAGTACATTCTCAAGAATTGAAGATGACATTTCTATTGTCGACTGCAAACGTTTAATGGAAAATGAACGACAAGCGGTAACATAGATTTCAAAAAATCAAATATTCATCTTATAAATCATTTTTAGTTTGCATCCGGAGTTAAAAATCTGGATAAAAGTGGCTTTCAGTCCGCAACATCATCAGTATATGGAGCCATTCCCTTAAAAAATCATTCAGACAATGATGAGCATGTGGGAATTCAAAAGCTTAAAACTGAAGAAAAAAAGAAAACTAAATATAAGAGCAAAAATAAAAACAAGAAAGTAGGTAGCATATATAACATATCATATAAGCTTTAGCTTTCCAGCTTATCCTATAGTTTAAGAAAATATCTAAAAATGCTTAATGATACAAACATTAGAAGTAAACAATATTAATTTGTTATTTAACAGAACTTCAAGAGAAAGTTGGTAGAAGCTGTGACCACTTCTGAGCCTCATCGAGAAGAGAGTCATGAAGAAATACGAAGTATAGGAGAAGAAATTGAGAAAGAAAGCATCGAAATTATAGAAAACTCAACGGTATTTACATACTTATTTCAGAAAAATGAATGCTCTATCTATTAACTGTTCAGGAAAGTGGTTCAGCTTCAACAGAATCTGAAGGTAGCTCGGAAGATATCTCAGTTAGTAGCGAAAAACGAAAACGTATGGCTGGTAGACGTGCTGAACATACCAATGAGGTTGTCAAAATGAGAACACGAACATTTGTTCCAACAGCTAGTACACTTCCTGAAATGATAGAAGATGATTTTTCGGTGGTGACAGCAAGTTTTTTACGAACTACTCAAAAGGAGGCTAAAGAAGTATCGTCTGAGATACGCATTTCAACAACATCACCTCCTACAACAACACCATTGAATTCAGATTCAGGTTTGTAATTTTGGGTCAGATAAGATGGTTAATATCACATCTTTTATTTTATTAGATGATGTTGTAGTTGCTGAGATTGGAAAAGCTACACAAGAGGTAAGCTCATCTGTTAAACATTCTGGAGCTATTCGACGACCACGTTCAGATGAAGATGAAGATGAAGAGGTAAGTGTTTTGTTCTTGAGATAATAATGATAATCTGGAAAAAAGTAATATAAATAAGAAATAAAAAAATGAATAGATAAATAGGTGAAGCAACCGATAAATACGTATTTTGAAATTAAAATGAAAGGTTGAATATAGAAAATTAGGTGAACTATATTATGCTAATTTCGATAATAGATAGTATTAGTAGTTTTTGAGTTAAATTATGAATACAATGCAGAAAAGAAATGAAAATTGATTCAAATTCAAATTAATTCTATTTTCAGTTATCAGAAACAAAACGTAATGTATATGAGAAGACTATAAAAGAGGTTTGCTTTCGTTTATTCATAAATATAAACAATTTTTCTTTTTTCTTTTCTTATTAAGAAAAAAAAAGGACAAATACAATGGAATGGAATATATCTATCAAATGATTATTCCATCACATAACACATACTACGAGTATTTGTGAAAATTCGAACAAATGCAGGTTGTTCTACTTTTGTGAAATTAACGAAATTTCTGTAAAAATAAAGTTAATTAGATCACATCTTATCAATTTTCTCCTGTCAATTAAATCTTTTTTTATGATTATAACTTGATTTAAGGAGCTTAAACAAGACTCTCTATGTCCTATTAATCAAGAAGTTACTATGGTAGATTTCAAGTCAACAAATCGACAACCATATAGCGCTGATATCCGACGAGTACGAACTCGTTCTCCAGAAGAATGCAGTGATTTATGTGCCAGAGATAATGAATGGTAAATGAAAATTCTATTTATTTCCATGAAATCAAATGAAAAATCAAATTAATGACTAAAAAAGTGAAAACAATTTGTGAAATTTCAGCTCATCATCCATATTTTCTACAACTGGTTGTGAATTAGCTTCAACTATAGCCAATCATCGAACGAACGATTTACAATACTCTCAAACTTCTACATATAGTGAGAAGATTTGCATAAATCAGCGACAAACTTTAGGTTTTAAAGTTCAAAATAAGGAAAAGATATTTTATAAATTATATTCAGATTATAAGTTAAGCATCAAAGCATATATTGATTACATGTTAGTTGGCCATGTTGAAGTTGTAGAAACTACGGATAGTTTTGAAAACTGTATAAATATTTGTATTCAAGTAATTTTATTTGTTAAAAAAATAAATTTGATTCAAATTTAATTTCAGGCTTTTCTAACACATGGCTTTCAATGTGACTCTGCCATGTATTACATTGAGGAGAGAAAACAGGTTTTTTTTGATTTTTTTAAAGATAAGAACAACATTATTTATTTATTTCCTTATAGAATTGCCATCTGAATTCTGCTTCGCAAAACTTGGACCCCATAAACTTTATACCAAATGTACAAGAGAAAGAGATTATAGCATGTAATAGTTTTCAAACATTGTTTTTATTTCAGGAAAAAACATCTCGTTTAATTTATTTTGAATTCCCTGAAGAGGTTTTTCGGATGAAAGCTCGCCGTCATAAACGAATGAAGGTAAGTAATTTCTTTTTTTTTTGGCTGAATCTTATTGTCTTTCATGTCTTTACTCTTCAATTAAATACATTTAAAATATTTTTAATGAAGTAGAAAATGTTTAAAACTTTATTCAAAGACTGGAAATGCAAATAAATTGACGATGTGGTCATCATGTATTCATAATAAGGTTGACGACGACAAAAAACTTTATTATGGAATGAAATATAGGTATTTACATATTTATCTCATCTGGTTTTTTTTAAAATTTGAATTATTTGCAATCAACTTATTGAATCAAATCTTCCTATTCATCATTTTAACTGATATATTAATCTTTTTTTTTCTAAATTTCTGTTGTAGATATGAACAATGTGCTGAAAAGGATATTCGAAACTGTCGAACATATTCAACTTCATGTAATATGGAAAGAAGTAAAAATTAGAAGAAACTATAACTATATCATCTATACTATATATAGAGAGAGATAGATCTATATACTTTATATCTCATCATCATATAATTTGTCTTATAAACAACAAAATAATTAACTTAACTATATATATGTATATATATTTATATGTTTCTATAAGTCTAACTATAGGACAATATTGAAGAACTAATATTATATGTAAAAAGTCCACTGTAATTAATTCAAATTATGAAAATATGATGATTAGCTTCAATTTATGGTTGTGCAATATGTTGCTCTCAGTTAAAACATAAGCAATATGTAATAATCCTTTCAAAAATGTTTTTTAAAATTTATTTTTTGGTTTCTTTTTTTTTTTTGAAAAAATACATATTAAAATATATATATATATATATATATTATTACTTATACTAATAAAATACTTTCTTTATTTCCTGTTAGTCTACTCGTTCTCTTAAATTCTATGGATCAGTCACATAATGTGGAAGCTTTTGATGTTGTTCTCGCTCGCCAAGAACCAAAGACAGGACATCCATTTACAATGAAAGTATCCAAATTGTATTTGTTTTGATGTATTAAACACTAAATGTAATTTGAAGGCATTTTCAAATGATTTACCAAAATGTTGTGGAGATCCATGGAAAGGAGCATACTCTCTACATGGATTTTGGTATAAGTTTCAAAGAGGAAATGATAATGATTATCGTCAAGTATACCAGTGAAATGGAACACATTTCACTCATTTTATTTTGATTTGTTGCAGTTGATGAAACTAAGTTGTGAACAGGATCGTTATTTGATTGTAGAAGATGCCTTAAATGTTTGGAAGAAATGTTACGGAGAGGACAACGTTCACTTTGTTGTTGCTCGAAACTTAAGTTGCAAAAACGTTCAATAAACTTAGAATATAAATATTTTAAGGATTGGAATACATTGGTGGAGTTGTAGCTATTAAGAAGATGTCTTATCTACAAATTGGATTTTATTTTGTACAAGAAGACTATAGACATTCCTTAATAGGTCAACAACTATTTCGAAGTGTTGCCAAAATGTCGTTGAATTTCAATCTTCCCCTTGTTTTCCAAAGCAGTTTGTCTATATTCCCATTATAATAATTTGAAAAAAAAACTATACAGTGTCAACATTGCTAAGTAAAAGTCAGAAGTTTGGTCTAAATCATGCAGTAGGTAGAACATTCCAACATATTGAGCTTATCAAGCCCTCAGGCTATCAATCATTAAATGTGTGTTTACACATCTCTAAAACTTAAAAACTTGTACATGTTATAGAAGAGTCAAAATATCCAAATTGTTAATGGAATTCATGAAATATCATCGGAACAATTGAAATCTCTAGTAGAGTATGATCAGCAAATATCTGGTGAATTGCGTGACATAACATCAATGTATTCATCACAATTTGCTAACTTATTTGTTGCTTTTGATCAGGTTTAGCACGTTTTAAACTAGCTTTCTCATCTATAAGTTTTAGAAAAAATGTGTGGGGTATTTGGTTCGCAACGAAATTCCAAGTTCATTACATCCAAAGCATTTAATTATTGCTCCACTATATTCAGACTCACCTGATATTAGTGAACATCTGCTAGTTGCAGCTTTTCATGAACTTTATGTAAATTATAATTTATTTTATTTTAGAAATAGTTAATATATGCATTTATATATTGTTTTCAGAATCCTGAAGAAGATTACGATTTCGATCCCGATTGTAATGCAATTTATCGACGGAACATCCACTTTGTAATGCCATCATCAAGCACCAATCAGCTACAGCTCATGCCAATTCTAGAAAAGTTATCTGGAGCTGATGGAATTATAACAAAACATCGATTATCATATCAGGTTTAGTTTTAAATCATTTATTATAACTTTAAGAGTAACAAAACCAAAAACAGCATTAATTGCCAATTTGTCTTTTCAGACAACCATGTCTGGAATGCTGCCAGGCTGTGAATTGGATCGAGTTCACTGTATCGGTGACATGTTCTCAACCCTTCTCTAGTTTTCAAAAACGCTTTAATCATTTTTTCTTTTCAATTTTGTCTTAATTTTCCTGAACCAAATATTTTGAAATTTTCTAAATATTTTCTAATTTTTTAGTATCATTTCATGCTGTGCTGGATCAAATGTGCTTCACTGAGTGTGAATGAATCAGGAAAAATTAGATTTTCTTCCTAATTCCGTCTTTCATTTCATGATAGGACATAAATGTATGTATGCATATCTATGTTTTACATACAATATGTATAAATTCATTGAATTTTTGAAAGAATCACACTCATTTCCTTTTTTTTCATACTTTATTCTTGCTATTTTGCTTTTTTTGGAGAAAAAAAACCAAAGTTTTGAGTGCAAGCCGTCTGCATTTTTTTTCTTTTTTTCAACATCATCAAGACTGAAATTGTCATGTTCTTCTTGATCTATTCAATTTCATAGACGGATGAATGCAGAAATATTTGAAGAATTTCGGATTTTTTTGCTTCAAGATTTTAATTTTTCTTATTATTCTAACGAAAATAATGACATATATTTAATATGTATATGTGAATTGAGACACAAATCGAAAGAATGATAGTAAGTAAGATGAAATAAGAGAAATTCTGTGAGTGAAGACAAAGAAAAATGATTGAAATTTGACTGTAAAATGAATAATAAAAAACTTTTTTTTTTGTTTATATATGAATAGAACTTAACTATACGGAACATATAAGATATAGTTATATGTTATAAGAATAGAAATTTAAATCTTAATTCATTCATATTTGATTATAACTTCCTCATTCTTTCTATTTATAATGTTATCCAAGAAGAGACCTCACAGACACAGACATACATACACACAGACCCACACATCGGCTGTAATGTTAATGAAATCTTCTGAAGTTATGTTATCAATTGAATTATCTCCGTTAACACCTGTTTATTTATAATTTCATATTTGACTTGTTATAAATTCTTTACAAACTTTACACAAAAAGCTTTATGCTCGTTTATACATCCACAAGAAAAAAAACCCAAACATATCCATTCATTTTCATTACGATTAGCTATTAATCTCGTATATTTAAAAGAAACAAAAATGTTTTGTTTTACTACTAATAGGCATAGTTAGCATAGTTATATTTTGAAAAAAAGTTTGGTTGAACATATCATAATATTCTTCCAGTATCATCATCTCATCATCTCAAACAGCCAGGTAATATGAATGGCTTTGCAAGAAAACAAGATAAATCAAAGTTTGTGACATGTCAGAAGAGATATTTTTGAATTAAAACACAACACAGTCATTTTCTTTTACTTGAAAATTCATTTATATAAGATTTAGTTATTAGTTATTGTTCATTCATGATAATACATCCTTTTCACACTAGTTGTTGATCGATAGTATGAAAAGATGATTGGTTCACTCATATAAACCCACCACTGACTTACTATTCAGATCAAAAATGTTGTTAATATTCAAGAGCATGTTAATCTTTTGAGCTTTCATTTAATTCAAAAACTAATTTCAATCATGTATCCAAATCAAATCAACACTTTTATGGAATTAAACATCAAATGTATTATTGTATAAGGAGGAGCAGAAAGATCAAGTGTTTCATCTCTATGCCTCTCTCTCTCTCTCTCTCTTTAGAATTTGTCACTTCACGTGTCACGTGTGTGAGCAAGTCTTACAACTTCTAAAGCGGAGCATTTTCATTTTACGAGTAAGTAAGATGTGATATGGTTGTATATGTTCGTTTTTCTTCTCTTTTTTTTGATAGCTTAAAATTAGGTTTAATATATATATTTATACATATACTATATCTCGAAATAAAAAAAACGTATACATTTCTTTTTATGAAGAAGAAGTTGAAGAATATATTTCCGATTATTAAATCGTATTAGTTTTTTTCTGGTATTACATTAATATTTTCATATTTTTTTTCTTTTTTTTTTCTGTTTATTTATAAATGAACATACTTAGAAACGGAAAAGATTTCCCTGGGACACGAAAGTATTTCCGACTCTCTCTCTCACTCTCGAACCTCATTGTTAAACGTTGCAAATAGTCTGACCTAAACAACTATGAAATAGGTGCAAAAAGACATCTTTCTTTAAATTTTAAAATTTTTTATACACGCGCTTTCGAAAAAATTCACAACACTTTCGTTCTTTTTCTCGTTCTCTCTTTGTTGCTGCTTAGATACATGAATACACTGTAAATAGATTTTATTGTGGAAATTGTTGAAGAATACAAAAGAAGATGCAAAGAGAGAGAGAGAGAGAGACAGAGAGAGTTAGAGATAGAGAGAGAGGGAGACTAGTGGTTTTCATTTTTTTCTTTCTTTTTTTTGCACGTTTTTGCAGATTAAACATCATGTTTGGAAATATTTCATATGAAATATTAATTGATAAGTGATTCTATTTGCATGCATAATGGATCCAAAGTATCAACGAAGTAATGAAATAGTCAAAAAGAAAAGTTAAGGAGAGGCATTCAAACAACTTTAGTCTATGTTCTGGTCACAATTGTTGAATGCATCTGTTAATTATGGATGGATCATCATATGACATAAGCATTATGTGGTCCTGAGCTTACTGAAGCACATACATTTTGTCCACAAAAGCAGAATTTCGATCTTTGACAAAATATGAAGGAAATACTAATACAGCCTGAGAAAGAGAAAGTATGTGTTTATGAGTGAGAAAAAGAGAAAGAGGAAGAGAAAAAAAATGAGGGAGGAGGGAAACGAGTCGAAAAAGTTAAGAAGACCAATGAACGAGAAATAAAACACAGCACTACTAGAAAACACATGATGTACAAGAGAAGGACAGAGATAAAGAGATAAGTAAAGAGTGAAGAGGACATGAGTAAAAGACAAGACTATGATGAAGCATCGAGGCACATGAAATGCTATGTCGAAACTGGATGATGAAGCATTCAATATTCTGATCAGTGAAGTTGATATAGCCACAGATCGTCTCTATACTTTGTCTTCCTCCTCCATTATTATACTTATAGCATTTTTTTATAAAGAATATACCCTTATATAAACATATCCATATTATCTGTTATTGTTATCTACTATGCTCCGTATTTCAATCAGGTTTCTTTGATTTTTTTTAAAAAATGTCATCGTCTGCACATTCACATCATCAATCTGTCGTTGTTTTTCCGGATGATCATCCATGACTTATGACCATACGAACTGAGCTTTCAGTTTTTTTTCAATTAAATTGGAGAATTTTTACTGAAATCACCTTCAGTAGATACATATATCGTCGTATATATGTAAGTAAATAATCTTTTTACTTCCTTTTTTCATGTTTCTGATTAAATTACAACATCTTTGTATATATCGAAGAAAATATATTATATTCAGAATATTTTGATTTCTAGAGAGAGAGAAAGAAAGAGAGATAGAGAGAGTAAGTATAGAAGAGATTACCTTTAGAATTTTCTGTATTATCGCCAAAGACTGAGTTTACTCCATAGGAACAAGATATCAATTTTCTTTCATTTACTTATACCTTAAAAGAAAATATTTTATTTTTCATTACAAACCTTATATGAAAATAAGCTTTTGTCGTCATCGTCATTATTAATAGTCTTCAGGAGAAATGTTCGTTTTCCCATCCAAAATAATGTCAATTTTGTCATTTCATCTATCATTTGTTATGAAAACCATTAAATAACTTAAGATTATTTCTATAATAGCATCTTGCCCTTGTGAACTGATTCACGAACCAACAAATTCTGAAATTCATTTGTTTTTAATTTCTTTATTCGTACCTGCTTTTACTTTCTTTTTCTCTTTTACTCTGTACCGATCATTTAATGTGCTATTCTGCAGCTTTCAAGTTATTTCTCATTTGAAGTGCTCATGACTAAAAACTATTCGCTTTTCTCAACTTTCATGTGTTGAAAGTATAAGCAGATCTTTTGATCTCAATCTTTTTTTTGCACGAGATAATGATTCCTTAAAATTCCAAAGAATATCCATTCTAATCTTTCTCTCTCTTTCTCTCTCTTTTCTCTCTCCCTCTCTCTCTTTTCTTTACCCCTTCTCTCTATTTCTCTTTCTCTCGTACAAAAAATAAGCTATGATGTCGTTGTGATGCTTTCCATTTCAAACAACACAAGAAGAATCTAATTTGTAATACTAGTTCAAACATTCGATGAACTATGAGCTACTGAGCTTGTTTTAACTCAAACTGGTATTATTGGGTCAATCCTAATGCCGAACCTTTCTATGTTTCAATTTGCAAAACAATATGAAATATGGAAGTAAACCAAGAATATCATTTCTCATCTTTTTCATATTTAGATATTGAAGAAAAAGAGAGAGCGCGAGACACCGGAATAGAGAGGATTGATGAAAAGCGAGGTACGGGGAGAAAACGAGGTTCAGAGGTATATCAATAGAGAAAGAAAAAGAGAGAGTGCGACTTAGTGAGAGAAAGAGAGAGAGAGTGAAAGTCAAAGAGAGAGAGAGAAAGATAGATAATTCTTTTTATTCACTAAAAATTCCTTAAGTTAATTTATCCAAATCTAATTTTTTATTTTATATTTCATTAAACGCTAAGTAATTTTTCTTTTTTTTTACTTTATTTATCTTTTAATATAAATGAATTGACAACTGACAATACTATTAAAAGTATGTATGTAACATCTATAAACATTCTGATTAATTTAAGTTTTGTTTCAAGTTTTAATTTAAAAAAATCATTCTAAACATAAAGAAAATTATGAGTTCAGACATCCATTCATTCATCCATTCATCCATCCATCATAATGCTATCTATCTATTATTAAGTGATAAAACTGGCTGTTCTCATGTTTTAACTTTAACAATTAATCCAATTGTGTTAAAGTTTTAGTGGAAAAAAACATTAAAACTGTTTTCATGCAATTTCTTTGAACAAAAAAAAAATGTTCAACTTTCGCAGGTTTGTTTTGTTGTTTTTGCTTCTAAGTTCTAGCTATTAAGATTTCAAGCCTTATTTCCAATCAAGTGTTTCTTTTTTGCATAAAATTGTGAATTTTGGGCCCCAATCACGTCATCATGTCAACGCTATGACTAAATTGAGCATGTGCAGGTTGAAACATTTACCTCTTCCCACCTTCTTGCAGCTTTTTTTTTCTAAAAAAATGCTTTTGCAATGGTGCTATGAACTGCACCAATCTCGTTGCTCTTTCAAAGACCTTAATTGAATTTATTATAGTTAATTCAGCAGTTTTACTGTGTGATCGTCGTTTATAAATCTGAATTCATTATCCAATTTTCACTTTAATAGTGCAATTTCATATTCCATCGTCTTGTGAATTGTTCCGCCAATTGTTTCTTTATTCATCGTAAAGTTTTCAAATATATATATATCTTTGTGTGTGTATAGTATTCTTATTACTTATATATCAATATATAAGTATAATTATATGGAATTATGGATATTTTTTGAGCTTCAATCCTTATTTTTCTGTCAAAATGTGGCGTTTTCAAAGACATTAGTTCATCCATTAATCGAGACAACAGCCAAGGAAAACTAACAAATCATAGGTAATTTTCCTAATAATCGTCCTAAAGCTAAGCAACTATATTTCATTTTTGGTCTTTTTTTCTCTAATATTTACTTCACTTTCTCTTGCTTTTGCTTTCTCTCTCTCTCTCTGTGTTATGCTTTTGATTTCTCTTCAAAAACCCGCAATTTCCTTGTCTCCCTTTCAATCTCTCCCTCTCTATCAATTGACGTCTCCTATTCTCAATTTCTCTTTTCTCTCTTTATAGTATTACTCTTGTGATATGAGCAGAAGCAAATTTTTGAAGAAAAATAGATATACTTACTAGAATGTTTATTCCACTATACTTTATACCAAATATTGAGACGTTTAAGATGTACAGAATAAGAAAAATATAAAAAATATTCATGCAAATAATTGTTTTTGAACTCAAATTGATAAGTTGTACGTAGAATTTTATAAATTTCGTAAAATTATTAGTTTTTTCAACGTTTTATATATGAATTATTCTGAATTTTTCAATTTTTTAAAGTAATGTTAGATGTTGGTTACGTAAAATCCATAGTATTCTGAATGTTATTCATTAATTTCCCTCTGCTTCCAAAAAATAACTGGTAAATCCTAAGGAAAGGCCAAGCTTAGGCCGACCTTATTTGTTAAATATTGTTCCATTTCCATCAACAGATGTTCTTCGTTTTCAAAGAAAAACATGAATTCTCCTTTTACTTCTTCTGCTCATGATGATCAAGCATGTCGTCTACGACATACACGGCGCCATTGCTGATGCTGATGATATTGAAGAAGAGAGGGAGAGACCCAGACAGTGTAGCGAACACAGAAGACATACGAAGAAGCTAGATTGCAAGAAGAGAGAAATGGGTATAGTAGGGAACATGAAGGTGGTCCCAGAGTAAATTGCACGTCATTAACAGGCATCGTGATCTCTTGTTCTGTCTCATACTCTCGTTTACTTCTTGTATGACATTGTGATTCATACATATGTATGTATACTGGAGATTAAATAAAAAATGAAGAAGATTGGGGTGAAGAGAGGAAGTAGAATAGAAAGAGAGAGAAAGAACGTGAAAGTGTATAGAAAGAGATGTTTGATTCAAATATGTTTTGATGTTTCAGCTCAAATTCCTAATGTTTTGAATCATTTTTTTACATCAAAAGAAGGTCAACGTCATCTGAAGGATCAAATTTGATGCCACTGCTGGCTACATCTGTTCTTCATGATGCAGTGCCACGCTTCATGACAGCTCATTTTTGAGAATTCTTTTACGAGAAGCATATTATGTCTTTTGATGTCTCATCTCTCGTATATGAAATGAATATTAATCGTTTTTCAAAAGCAAGTTTATACACATTTGCTTTTCATTCTGCATTTCCATCTCAGTTATATCTCGAACCTTAACTATGTATATATAATATTCAGTTTATGTTGTACATATGAGTTGATCATCGTCTTCTTTTCTCCTTTATGTATATTTTGAACTTCATGTTCTTCGGTTTATACCTATAATATTATCATCATCCCCATCATTACATTTTCGTAATCTAACAGTTCTGCTGTTCAAATATAGTTTACTAATCATACAACATCTAGAAAAGTTATTCCTTCACTACTTCATATAGATTATATTGAACAATGCAATTTTTTAATAAATTTTGGAATATAATGCTTTTTGAATATCTGGACTGATTTTTAGAAATGGACGAATTTCTATCTTTTCTATCTTGTCTCAAAATCATAATTTCATATCCACCTCCCCACTCTCCTTCTCCTCTTCGTCCTACTCCTCCTCCTCCTCCTCTTCATCATCATCAGCATCATCATCAAACTTTTCAAACTTTCTAATAAGTATAATAAGTTATCATAGTTTTATATAAAAATAAATTGTCATGATTTTGTAAAATTTTATTTAGTTTCAAATTAGAAAATCTTGAGTTCTCATTTGAATGAAAAAGGAGGAAGTGATCGTTTTTTGATTCCAGTATTCCGACATCTAATCAGGCTTGTCGCTGGCCGAGAAAGCACACTTGAACTTTATCTCACTTCAGTAAAGAAGTTCGTCCTAGCCCTCGATCTCTCGCAGAGTAGTATAAGGGATGTTTTTAAGAATTTATAAGAGTTTTCTTCTTCTTTCCCGTTCATTGGCAGACATATGAATTGAATTCACTTTTCACTTTTACTAAAATCAAAAATACACACGCATCTCACAGATGTCGCAGAGGTTGTCTGAAATAACATACACTTGTACATATCTTCAGACGAAATTGACATCTATTTGAGCTTTTTCTATTCAATTTTAAGCATTTTGTCCTTTTCTATTGAGATTAATACATATTTTTAAATATTTCAATTTACTAAAATAAGAATAAAACACTAAAGAAATGATCATTTTGCTTCCATTTATCTCTTCTACATTAAATCTCCGAATTACATAATTTAATTTAATAAGCGGAAGTTGTCTTCTTGAATTTTCTGTACTTTCTTTGTTAAATTAATTGGTTTTTATTTAATTTTCTTATTAAAATGATTCTGGAATAAGTACATAATTGGATGAATATATCAGAGAGTGGATGAACAACGAACGACATGAAGCTAACAGCAAAGAAGGTGGAATCTGCTGCAAACTTGCTTCATCTTTTGAGAGAGAAACAGAGAAATAGAGAAGAAAGAATCTGAAAAATTGTTTAAATTCAGTATGATTTTTGTTTTTTTCACTTTAAGTGAATTCGGTACACGCTGTATGGCCTGTGCTGAAATATCTGGAAAGTTGTATTAGAACTTGATATACGTTTTGAAATATTTGATTCATCTAAGCAAAAATGTCGACTGGATTCGTCATAGAATCATTGTCAGCTTCATCTTCATCATAATCATCATCATCATCATTTCGGGTCGGATGTTTGCTTCAGCTATGGCCATGGAGCAAATGTAGTGAAAGAGAGATGAGATGCTTGTTTGAATCAAAAAAGGTGAATAGGATGACGCAAAACTAGGGAGGAGGCAGATAGTAGAAAAAGGGAGGGTGGAGTGAATGAGCTCAAGCTGAGCCCGAAATATGTACGGACGAAGAAGAACCTCATCATCTGGCTCAGGTCATCACTATCCTCATCATAATCCTCGTTCTTCGCTTTCCTTTCTTTTTCTTTTTCTTGTTTCTCCTCCCATTCCTGATCCTTTTTTTTTCGTTTTTGTCACTCTTGCCGTCATTGCTTTTCGAACTCCTTCAGTCGGAACCACGTCGGCTTGTGATATTGAATTCGCTTTAGTAAGTTACTCATACTTATGCCATTTATATTACTACTACCTCGTGGTATATGAGATCTCTGCCATTCTCTCTTCCTATCTCATGCTCTTATTTTCTCTCTCTCTCTTCCTACATTCTTCTTAAACGTCATCTCATCCATCAGGCTCAAAACTCCATATTTTCTTTTCTCTTGCCTTTGCCGTCGTTCTTTTATCATTCTTCATGTGAATCCGCTGTTCTCATTCTTTTTTCTTTTCTTTTTTTTTAATTTGTTACCAGCACTTTTTTTCTTTCTCTCTTTATCTCTCAATATATCCTATGGATCGCATTCAACTTAAAACTTGTCAATTTCTGCCCTGAATATGGTATTTCGTAACTAAATCCTTATTTCTTTTTCGTATGAAATTACTTCATTATTCAACAGATTCCTATATTCAATTCAACTATGTTTCGTGAAAAGACGAAGACGCTTAAGCTCTTATTCAAGAAAAAGGCTACTTCCTCATTCAAGCATATTCAAACTTTCAATTTTTTATTCTGTAAGACCATAATACTTGATCTCTTCAAGTTCAAACCTACTTTCCTTGTACATTTCTAATAAAATGGAAAGAATATTTTATTAATTGTTGAGAATAATTGTCTGATGATCATGTACAATAATTCAGAAAGTTATATATATTAATCTCTCCATCATTACATCATAGAACATCATATATCATATTATCTCTATCCTTCTCTCTCTCTCTATCCTTCTCTCTCTCTATCCTTCTCTCTCTCTCTCTCTCTCTCTCTCTCTCTCTCTCTCTCTCTCTCTCTCTTTTTCTACTCCTTTTTTCGGATCACTTTTCACTATTTTTAGATTTTCGACTGTTTTACAAGCTTTGTCGTTAAGAGCTATGTCATCTAATAAGCCTTAAATTTCATAGATGATGTTTCCTTTTTTCTTTGTTCTCTGATTCTCTACATACACTCTCTTTCCCTCTGTCTCTCTTCAAATATTCTCTCTTGATATCTTTCTTAAATTCATAATTATTAACTGAATATTTGAAAACGCAAACTTCTCAATAAACTTTTAATTTATCCTTGAATGCATTGAATGAAAACTTGTTGTTCTTCATTATTCTAAGAACATTCGAAGAACATGAAATTATTAAAATGAAAGCTTCAGACTTTCTAATTTCTTTTTTTTTTCAAATTACTATATGAATAATAAAATATTAAATTTATTAATTATTATTAATCATATGATTATCTGTTTTAATTATTCTATTATTTCAAATTAATATTCAAATCTTATTATGTCTTCTGTAACTATTTGTTACATTTTTAATTTTTTTTTCAAATAGTTTTAAATTAAATTCAACTTTATTATGTTCTTTCCACGCTTCTTGTACTTCTTTGCTATAATGAACGTTAAAAAATCATCGGACAAAGTGAGGGAGAACGAGAGGTGTACATGTGCATATGTACATATATAAAGGAAGGAAAAACACCCTCAGGGCATATTAAAGAGACGACACCTCCTCCTCACTCTTGAACTCTTTTTCATGGCAGACAGATTTGTTTTGTAAATTGCTGTTTATGCAACACAATAGGAGTTTGTTCTTGTTTTTGTATGATTTATGGACTGCTAGATGAGTATTATTATTCTTCTCCTTTTCTTCTTTCTCATGTCCTGACTTTCATAGACTCTAGTTTGCAGATAATTTCATTTTCTTTTGGACAAAACTTCCAACTCGCCAAGCTTTTTCTTTTTTTTCGTTTTTATTGCATCTTCATGAAGGTGAAGCTTCTTCGTCATCTTTTAAATGTGTTTGAATGATCTGAACTTAATTTGAACTTCATTTTTTCATTTTGAAAGTTATTACTTCTTTATTTATATTTTTTTCGTTTTTATCGTCTTCGTGTTTAAAAATTCAAATTATATTGTATGTTCATTTATCAAATTATCTTCCGAATACTATTTCTCTCACAATCTAAAGAAAAAAATAAAATGAGAAGAGAGACACATACACAGACACATGTACACACATATATGTACATAGATATACTAGATAGACACATCAGTATAGTGAAGAGCTGTTACATCACCATCTCAATCATCATCCTCATCATCACCATCATCATCATCGATATTATATATAGTTAACAAGAGATATTTCTTCTTCTTTTTTTTTTTTAATTTCCTCTCAAGTTACCCAATACTCCTTTACCACCTCCCCCACCCTTTTTCTCTCTCTCTTAATCAATTCATTGTCTTTTTTATCTATTCATATTTTTCTAAAATTTACTCATGAAATATCGGCTGTGATGTGCGCTATTTCATTTGTTTATTTTAAAATAAACTTGTTTTTAGCTATTTCTTTTTCCTATAAATTTCTTTTAAATATTTTTTTTTCCTTTTTTCTATTCTCTTTTAACTCACGTGTACCAAAAAACTGTTTGTTTCCATTTCTTCTTCTTCTTCTTCTTCTTCTTCTTCTTCATGCTTTATTTTAATTCTTGCTCATTTTGCTTTTGGGCTGAAAGAGAGAAGAAAGTTTATTTTATTTTTTATTTTTCTTTTCTTATTCTCGTTGGTATCTCTATGTATATATATATATTGAAAAGTTAAATATTCCGTTATCATAACATCATCATATTTTTAAAAAAAATATAATTTTCAGATGGTATCGAACGAAACATGTATACTACAACTATCAGATGTGGATGATCTACGTATGGTACTCATTGTCATTTTAGGATCATCAGTTTCATTATTAGGTAATAATATCATTTATTTCGTTTTTTTCCATTCCATCTCTTGGTTCTTTCCTCTCTCTATCTCTCTCTCTCTATTTCTCTCTGTTTCCTTCTTGGAAACTATACACATATATTATAAACTACATTGCAAAATTATATGAAGAAGAATGAGATTTGATGTTTTTAAAATCAATGATTATGCTAATTAGCTCTTTTATGTATGCTCACGTGTTCACGTGTATCCTGACTTCATGCCTTATTTTTCTTGCAAAGCATCATCTAAGCGGTTGCAAAATCTTAATCTAAAACATTCACCAAAATAGATAAAAGATCATTTTTCTTAAAATAAAATACAGAAAAATGAAAATAATATCATAAAATTAATTTAATTTCTCGTAGGCGTCATTCTCAATTCGTTCCTGCTACTCTCATTTTATCGTCTTCCGGTCTTCCATTCAAATCTACTGTACCTGTTTCTTCTAGCAATATGTGACATACTTGTAGAAATTTGCTTTGTGGTCAGTTTTTCAGAATATTTTAATTATTATCAAGATATTTTTCATTATTCTTCTTTAATTATATGTATATTTTAGTTGATATTTGTGTGTTCAACACTTTGGGATTATTATCGAATATACCCCTTGTTCGTAGTCTGGCATTATTACATTCGGGTTGTATCCACAGCTGGACAGGTATGCTCAGTTTAAATGATTACAAATAATTTTATAACATATAATATAATTATGTATATTATTATTATTATTATTATTATTATAGGTATTGATAGCTTCATCAACGTTACTCATCGTAGCAGCTTCATTTGAACGATATATTTGTTCATTAAGCGGATATGCAGGATTTTCTGATCGACAGCGTTTTTCCGCTGTTGGTGTAGTTTTCTTATCAGCCTTAATAATGAAAGTGAGTGTGTTGAAAAGAAATTATTATAACATATTCTAATGTTAGGGAACTGTATTTGTTGAATTGGAATTGGAACATTACCCAGATTGTCCACCATTTGCTGATCTTCAGCTTGGCTTATCATCGATAACCAAAATGTAATTTATTTTAATTATTTAATTTTGATTTAAAATATTTTTTAGTGAAAGTTATCGTTTGATATGGATGTTCTGGGGACGTAGTATACTAACTGTTATAGTACCATTCAAACTTCTTTTATTTCTAAATGCAGCAACCATATCAAATCTGAATAAATCTTCAAGAGATTTTGAAAGTGTTTTAGTAGAGGTGAGTCATATATTTTATATGTAATCAGTTATCATATAATAAGAATATAAGAGATGAAAACAGATTATGCATGAAATTCGTTCCACTCTTCTTCTGTTTTTTTTATTTCATACCTCTATCACTACCTCTATCACTTTCTCTCTCTCTCTCTCTCTCTCTCTCTCTCTCTCTCTCTCTTTCTATCTATTTATCTTTACTTCTTATGATACTATCAGAAGTTAAATTCAGATGTGCAGCGGTAATATAGTACGGGTAAGATAAAATAGTAAATTAATAATAGGATGTTGCTTAAAACCTGCATATATAATTCTAGAAAAGTTTATTATTCATGCAGTATTTGAATAGTTAAAGCTACACCCGCATGACTATGAGTAATCTTTTGATTCTTAAGATACACCTGCACACGCAGAGTTTTCAGATATGTTAGATAGTTTAATATAATGCCTGTCGGAGTGACTTTGTAGTTTTTACTGTTTGTTTACCCTTCATTTTTCCTTCTTTCCTATCCCTTTTTTGAATGTAATATTGAACTATGATGTAGGTACAACTTGATTCTATAATTTAACTTGTTTCAGCAAATGCCATCACTGCTGAGAGCCAATAACGAAGCTTCATCAGCTAGACGACGTAAACGAGATGCAACTCGTACATTGACAGCTATTGTCTCTATTTATCTGATTACAAACCTCATCAATATCATCATAACAAGCGTCGAATTTGTTGATGCAAATTTGTTAACCATTGGTGGAGGATTGCCATATCGGTTAGTTAATCAAACATTTTCAAAGAAAACGTATCATTTTTATCCAAAAACAAATGATCTAACCTCTCCATGGTTATCAGCTTTACACTTAAATTTAACTAATCTTATTTCAGATACTTATCCGATTTATCATCGTTACTTACAATATCATCAACTGCTGTTCGTCTTCCTGTTTATTTTCATTGTAATCAAGATATGCGAGAGCAAATTCGACAAAATGCTCGAGCATGCTTCACAAAAGAAACTTTGAAAGAAGTTGGAGAACCCATCTAAGTGATTAGCTGCAAACTACATCAATGTTTCATTCTTATAACATTGAAAGATCATCTTTTATGTATTCATCTTATATAACCATATTTATTCTATAACTTATTACAAATTTTTTCTTTTCTTTTTATTTCTCCAAAATAGCAGCTAAATATAATTTTTTCTTCGTCCCACGGGTTTGATCAGAAAAAAAATAAAAGAAGAAGCTCATGTAAACTTAAAACCCCCAAATTTTATTTATCTGTCAACTAACTTCTAACTTTAAATAATTTAATCTTCTTTGAACTTAAAGCTTTTTTTCCCAACTTTTTAGACGAAAAAGCCTTTCGGAGATTACGAAAGATGTCATCCAACTTGCTCATTTGAATAATGCTGCTTTAGTTTTATGCAGCGCGAACCTAATTTACGACAAAATTCAAATATTTCATAAATTCGCTGTCAAAATACAACTCGTTACCTTTTCAATTGCATGTTTATTGTAAATATTATCATCAATTAATTGTTGTTTAATCAGAAAATCTATCTTATTGGCTCTCATCAACCTCCTTTCTCTTTACCCAAAGTTATCAAATACAAGATTTTACCATAGTTATGTGATGAAGGAACTTTTCATAACTAGGTGGATTAGTGGACATATATGTATGTATACCCGTTGAAATTTCATTTCATCTTCTGTTCTGTCATTCAAAATCTCAATTCCTTATTATTATTTTCTTTAATTATGAATCAATTGATAAGTTATATCTTTCTCTGAGTATTGTTTAACAAAATCTCAGGATCTCATATACGCTCCTGGTCATTGAATGCTTCGTTTATTAATAAAAAATTAATCTTTTATATTTGTTTATCAGAAATAAATGAAAAATATATAAATTATTTAAAATTTAGAGATTTTTGAGATCTGTTTCGTTGATATATAGTCATCTGAAATCATATAAACAGTATAATTAAGAATAATAATGTGTTAATATATATATTCTTGACAACAACTAATTGAAAAAAAACAAACAAACAAACAAACAAGCATAAATACATCATCAATATGTTTTTAACATTTTCTTTTATATATCAATATCGACTAATGACATCTAATGTTCCTACATGCATACCCATACATCTAACATGTGACAACTGTTAGCATAAGGTTTGTTCTATCTAACAGACAGTTGATAAAAAAATTTTCACAGCATCAAAGCTGATAAATTGTGTGTTGAATATAAAAGAAGAAAGACTATATTATCTCTCTCATACATGTGTGTGTGTGAAACTTGTCTGAGCTCTACCGCTGTACTAGGGGGATGATTACGATGAAAAGAAAACGAACGAAGCATCTTTCGCATGTTTAATTCGGTGCACAGAAAGAGGGATAGAAACTGAAAAAGAAAAAGAAAAAGAGAGAGAGTCTCGCTTTTGCCGACACCTGACGTCGAGAAAAGTGTCATCGTGTCCAGCCAGATCGAAATGCATCGATGATACTTGTCATGCTGCTGCTCGTGTTGTGAGGATGTGTATTGGAATGTATGCGGGTGTACATGTGCTTACCTTAGCTTTTCAGCAACATATTAGCTTAACTTCGTTAGCATAACATTAAAATTTTGCTTAGATAGATAAATAACAGATTTCTAAATGTCTTCTTGGCTTTATCATATTCGTTGTCCGTCTGCTACATCTTAAATCGTCTGTCGTCTATTCTATCTTTCTATCCCCATCAGTATTTCCTTTTTTTCATTTTATGTTTCAAAGTAAGTTTCCGTTTGTTTTTGTATCTCGGAAAACACGGGAGAGGTTTCTTCAGATTCTCCATTTACGCCTGAACATTGCTCCGTTTACTTCCTTTCTCGTTTATTCACTACATTCTTTCTTTCCTACTTTTATCTTGATTTTCTTCTATTTAGATGAGTAAGTTTCTTGAATAAAGTCTTAACTTCTTCACATCTTTAAACAAAACGTCTGCTGCATTCATACATTCAGTTTCATCTTTATTCTTTTACAATTATCACCAATCGAAATGCATCTTATATCTATTATTTCTATACTATTTTGAAATCAATTATAAATCTTAATAATTTTAATATTAAAAATATTATAACATAAAATATTTTGCTTGTTGTTTATATACTTGAGCTGTTTTCACGTACACGTGAACTTACCCGTGAGACTTATAAACCATTTTGCATGATAACTTTGTCAAACATGGTGCCATATTCTTTTCTTTTTTTTCAAACAATTAAGTGATAGCATAGCTTTTTGCTTCTTGCTTCAACAGCAGGTTTAATTATGATAAAATGCTCCTAAGTTCTCCGAATATCTGCATCAGTTTAGATATTCAGCTCACAACTCTTTGTTCTATTACAAGAGTTGTCGTATTATGTTATAATCTAACCAGTAGTAAATAACAAAAAAATCAAATAGTTTCACATTATTTTCATGTTTAGCACAACAGAATGTATTGCCATTTGCTTTAATTTGTTGGCCAAACAATTTGTATAAGAATAAAATTAAAATTGCTCCACCGTGGATGGCATATAACCTATAAATATATAAATATATATATATATATATATAGAGAGAGAGAGAGAGAGAAAGAAAAGAGAGAGAGAGAGAGAGAGAGAGAGATAGATAGATACATAGATAGATATATATAGAAAGATATTTGCAAAATGAGATTAAGTTGCTTGTTGCCGCTGTTTACGAGAAGACGATTTTTAATCAGTTTTTGCCGTTGTATTCATGAACAAACAGGATAGTTCGTTCTCTTCGCTTTTTCGTCATCCCACCTCCCTCTTACTCTCTTATATTTTCAATTTCAAAATATTTATAATCATACTTATATGAAAACTCGTTATATGCATCTGAATTAACATATCTAATGTATTTTTCTTGTCCTTGATGCTTCATTCGCTGCTCACAAATGCAAGCCACGTCTCCCTCTCTCTCTCTATTATTTCCTCAATCTTCTCTCTATAACATTGTTTCTTTTGCTCTCCCTCTTCGTCTTTTTCATCAGCCTTCGTCATCTTTTGACAATCTTCGTTGTCGTCTCCACAAGCTGCCTAATCTGTTCCTCCTACTCCGCACACTCCCACCCCTCCTCCCATCTACCACACCATCCTGACCTTCTTCTTGCCATGTTGCTGTACCCATCGCCGTATGTTGTCTACGGCTGTGACATGCGTTCTGATGCTACTAACCGTCATCAACTAAACGCCATATGATCCGTTTCCAAGCAGGCTCATCTCAGCTTTTCTTTCGTTGGATGTGAGACGGACACAAGAAATTTCCGATTCTCACGCCATGCAATCTCAACTAAGGCTATGATTGCCTGAAGTTCATTTTCAACACAACACAATCATCTGTGATGTCCTTTCTGGGAGTTTTTACACTTCTTTGTCTCTATTCTATTGTCTAAGGGAAATAACATCATGATACGCCGTTTTTTGATTCCTGATTATTCCTAGACTTATTCATGTCACTCTTAAAGTTTCAATCATTTTTTCCCTTCAAACTCTTTAACTTTTCAAATATAAAAAGTTTCAAATCATGTTCTTCCTATTCTTTAGCTATTCCTTTTGGCTTTCATAACTTAAAGGAAAAGTAAAACTTTAATTTTTCTATTTTTACTTTTCTTTTCTTTCAAATACTTCTCAAAAGTATTTTTATTCCACTATATATCATCATTTTATTTTCAATTGTTTTTCAATGTCTCAACTTCTCTTCTTGACATGTTGTTGCTTGGCTGTTCTTCTAAGTTTCAGCTCAAGACGAAGACAATGAAGGTACATGCATGTATGCTGGTCGCCAGACATTTTCCTATTTCTTTTTTCGGTTGCAATCACGTATTCAACCCCACCTTACTTGGTGTCCATGCGTGACAAAGCCTTTTAAAGCCTAATAGGCAGCTCAGGAGGTGACTATTGTTCAACATGAAACTCAGATTTCCGTTCATCTGATTCTTGGAGCGAAAAAATCAGAAATTGACGTCAATCGTGGGTTGCAAGCACTCTAACGGGCTTCTTTTTTCTAGCAACTTCTCTAGGAAACTATACAAAAAGCGATATTTACGTTCAAGTTATGAACAGAAAAACCGTGTCTATTCATCGTTCTGATTTTTCGACTTTGTTAGAACATGTTTGTTATTCTTCTCTTCATGCTTTCCTTGGATTCTCCGGACATTTTTGTGATTCATCTTGATTGCCTCAACTAAAATGTTAACGGGCACCAAATTAAATAACAAAAGCTTTTCACTCGAAATGTTGAAAAACTCGCTAAAAGAGTTGACACTGATCGCCCATCTGCACATGTTCTCAACCCAACCCAACCAACATAAAAAGCTTTTCATAGCAGTTGTGCTTGTCAGATTTTGATGAAACATCATCCGATTATTCTTATAGTTTTTTTGGAAATTACTTTCTACTGTTTTTCTTTGTTTCACCAGAATTGTTAGGATGTTTTTTATATTTTAAGAGCGGAAAAACGAATGGCTCAAACAGATCCAATCCTTTTATTTTTTTTCTCATTCTCTGTTCACACTTCAATCAACCTTTCTAAACATTGTGCTTGCATCATCTTTCTTTCCTTCTTCCCTCTCCTGAATCTACCACATGTGTTCAACCACTAACAGAAATCTGTGTAGAAAAATATTTATTAATCCATGATTATCGCACTTTCTCTCGGAATTTCGTTTTATTTCAAATTATTTGCTCTTTAAAACTTAAATCATTGATGTCATTTAAACCACAAAGAACTTTTTAAACCTTTTCTCATCAAACTTTTGTTCAAATCTCAGCTCAACATTTATATATATCTAAGATATATATTTAATTATTGATTAGGTACTAACATTAATTCACAATTATTTGTGATTTGAATATTATTTTAAAAATTGTGTCTTTTCAAATTTCCAATTTTGTGAGAAAATTCGCTTTATTTTGTAGAAAAGTGATAATTCCCTGTGCCGAACTGAGAAAGTATATTCTTTATTTCAACATATAAAGAACATATTTTTTTCTAATTCATTTTAATATAAAGTAATAATACTTATTATTATTCTGTCATATTATAGTTTAATATAAATTAAAATATTTATAGTATTTTGTTTGACAAAAACTGCTACTGCCATCTGTCTCTATGCCAATTTTAAAGTTCAATGCTCGCTCTAACAGTATTGTTTGCTTCTTTTCTTCTATTTCGTTATTAATGTTTTGAGTTAATAAATTTAATTATATAAATATTTTTGTTTAAAGCAAACGAAATCGAGACATTCAGGATTCTACAGCAAGCTCACGTATCAAATATCTGCCATGGGTAAGTATTTCGTTTTTCCGTATTTTTCTTTCATATAGCTGTGTTCCTTTTCTATTTTTCTTTCCTGAATAAAACGCTTAGTATATGCTAATATTTTGACGTGAGCAACGGGAGCTCTACAAGCTGAGTCATTTTTAGTTAATCACGCGTTCACACTGGTTGTCAATTCTAATTTCTCATAGTTTAATCACTCAATATTCATATTCCAGTATGTCCACCAGATTATTCTGGAATCAGCTGTGATTTGCCAATTTGTAGCAATAAAGGATATATAGATATAGCGAATAAAGTTTGTATCTGTTCCAATAACTATGCACCACCGTTTTGCAAGTCATGTCTACCAGGTATGCATATAATTCATGAACTGAAATCGTAATTACCTAATTGGTTTTAAGGTTTTTGGGGAGCCGATTGTAACTTACGAAATATTGTACCAACAGAAGTTAGTGATATAATGCATTCAACTATTGGCGATTCAATCGTTATTGTAATAATCATCGTTCATTTCATATGTGCTTGCCTGTTAGCATATTGGTTTGTTTTCTTCAATTTATTATTGTAAAACTCAAAATTTAATATAATTAAGGCTTTTCAAAGATTGCTCTATTCCTAAACAAGAGTATAGTGATGATCCACCAACATACGAAGAAGCTGTTAATGGTACATTCCTTACTTATTTCATTGCTTTATAGAATTTGTTGCAGGTAGTGATGGTAGATTGTTATCCGAATATGAAATGAATCAGAAAGCTAGAGCTCAGTATCTCTTTGGATTCTTCCTATTATTCTTTGTTTCATTAAGTACTATTATGTGCGTAGCATTCTATCTCTCATATTCAAATCGTGATGAAATGTAAGCTTAATGTTTATATTTAACATGAAAATCAGATTCTTTAGGGGAATTCCATCATTTCTCGCTAGCGTCCTTGTTGGCATAAAATATGCTTTATTCTCTTTCACTACAACTTTCACGATAGGAGTGTAAGTTTATTTCTTTGAAATTGCTTGGAAGAACATCTTTTATTTTCAGAATTATCTTATTTTATGTACAATTTGTTAGAATACTGGAGATCACAAAAACTGTTTGGATACCCAGAGTTCACAACATTTTATAAAAAAATCCACTGTTAAGCATCAAAGAACCTCTAATACCCGAATAAAATAATAAAAATTATATATTCAAATAGATTTTCTTTTTACTTTCCCAAAACTTAATATTAACGAAATCATGAGTATATAGCATAATCAAATTTGAAAAACGAACTCGTTTTTCTCAGAAAGATCACTTAAATCAGATGTTTTGGTTGAATATCTATTGGAAGATGACGAGAGAATAATGATTGATTAATCAAGCATCAGATATGAACTGGGTGAGATTATCTCACAAAACATTACCCATTTTTAAATTTATAAAGTAAAAAAACCAAGTATAGGAAGGGTACAAGAGTCATAGATATAGACCATAGAGTTCCTTTAGAGTATTGGTCCACGAATATAAGAACAAATATTACTGGGGTATCGTCTGAATCGAAATAAATCCGAAAAGCTGGAAATACTAATTTTGAAAGTTTTCCGATTGAAATTGTTTTAAAGGCACAGCAATGTTATTTTGATTTTTAAAATTTTTAATTATGCATTTTCATATATACAGACGAACATATCGTTGATACTGTGTTGTTGAGGAATGTGAGCGTTAAACTTGGACGAGTGTACAAATAGTGAAATTATTGAATCTAATTAAAACTTTTTTTCCAGGTAATCCGTGAGCTCCATGCCTACCGAGCTGAAAATTAAGCATAATATATATAACTAAGAAAATATTTCATTATAAACCTTGCAAGTTTCCTAGCATATTCAAAGGATACAACACATCTATATTTTGGCTGATCCAAATTAGCAATGGCAGATGTCCTGGCAAGCAGGCCCATCGAGACTAGAGTTGAGATCTGAATTACCAATAATAATGGTATATACTGGTATGCGAAATAGAGAATCACCTGTGCACGAACATTCAAACTGTCAGGCAAAGTTACTTTTTCGTTTTTCATGATTTCATCTGCTTGCAAACGAATAAGTACAGAATAAATAAAATAAATTCTTTGTAAATCAACCGCTTTAGGGTCATTCTAAAAACTCATGCTGAGAAAAAAATTAATAATTTAGAATAACCTCAGATAAAGCATTCCGTAATTCTTGAACCTCGTTTCTGATTTCTCGTCCATGATGCTGCAAACATATTCAAAAATCATATTCAATTTCAAAATTAAAAAGCTAATACAAACCTTGGAGAAGAATCTCTTGTCAGTATTGGGGGCGTTATGAGTAGCACAGTATGAAGAAATTAAAAGAATTCTAAAATAATTAATTTAAAATAACACAGAGTAGTAATAACTATGCGAAACCTCAAAGATATTGGAAGATCATTTTGCTTGTTTGCTAGATGACAAAGCATTTTTTGATTCTCAACACTTTTCTGAAGAATGGAAATTGAGGAAGAATTTAAAACAAGAACCTACAAAAACTTCTGGAACTAAGTTTCTTATATTAGAATTGTCTGACATTTGATGCAGAGTTTGAATGACTGTTGTATCTATAATCGCGGGATCCAAAGTATGTTCTTGTACAGCATGAACTACAGTAGCAGCTACGGCTTTTTCAACATGAAGTCTCTTTTGAACACCTTCAACCATCAATGCTGGATCTAGAAAAAGAATATTTATAAATGAATATCTATAAGACTATACCTTTCATCAATGGCCAATGTAATTGAATAGGAAGAAAAGCTTCAACATACTGATCTGTTTCAAAAAGTTCCCAGCAGCGTTCACTTATTGTAACAATACGTACACGTGTATCCTACAGAAAAAATTGAATAAAAGCAAATCAGTTAGAACTTACTGCTTTTGGTAAACTTAAGATAGCTTGTCGACCATGAGAATTCAATTTCATTAACCCATCGGCATCAGTTAAAACAAACAAAAGTTGCCTATCAGGTCTATAATTACATAATGTTAGAAATTAAAGTAAAAGTGAAAAAAGTACTCTTTGTCAAGGTATTGGGTTATAGCATTACTCAATTGATCAACTGTATCAATCTTTTTTGAAGGTAAACCTATGCTTTCACATACATCATGTAAAAGAACTTTAATATTTCCATCACAATGTAAACAATTTATTTTTCCCGCCTAAAATTACTGAATGAATAAAAAAAAATTATTCTGAACTAACTTTCCAAATATCTTTTAAAACAAAATCAGCAGCTTTACTCCATATATAATCTTCAATACCTAATAATTTAAGATAAATATATAGATTAAGAGGTTGAACTACTAACCTGATTCAATAAGTCCGACCAAATGCACATGAGGAATGCATCTTGATCTTGAGAACACAACATTTTCTATGGCTTTAGCTCTCATATCTTAATGTCACTAACCTTAAAAATCAATTATGAAAACAATTAACAAAAAAAATTTTCTAATTTCATTCTAATTGAATAAGGAAGTAAAATAACTTTCGCACACAAAGCTCAAAATAATGAACTTCTTAGAAAATACTATTCAAAGAAATGAGGAATAACATGTCTAGCTCATATCATAAATAATATATACTATTCATTGGAAGCGCAAAAAACATTCAAAACATCAAAAAACATCATCTCAAATCAAAAAGTTTTCAAAATGACTGTGTAATACTCGAATATACTATAAACAGGAGAACATGGACAAAGATATTTAAACTTACTCTTTGATTTCAAACATATAATTAACTATATTTTTAGATTTACCGAATTTTTTTTTGACTTTTTTCCAAAAGAAAGTCAAATTCAAGAAAAATTAATTAAAACTATCGTTTGAATAGTACCTTATCGCGCCATGCGCTTGCGACCACAGGCTACAGTAGTATGAAAATTTTCTAAAACACACTGATCAGAATAACGTTTAGTCGTTTAGATTCCCGTTTTTATAAGTTAAAATTTTAAATAATACAAAATTTTTTATAATTATTCATTTATATATAGTTGATTAGCATGTTTTAAATTTTTTGAAAGTGTGTTGTGATTAAAACAATATTTTTTTGAAAAACTCTGGAACATCCTGAGAGCTGAGATACTTTATGATATATCAGTACTTTGTTGTTTGATTTCTTTTCATTTAAAAAAATATATATATAATATTTATTTATATTTATATAACAAATATATTAATCCTTATTGATATTATTACTAAACAGTTGTCACCGACAATATACCTGGCTTACCAACTGTACACGTATTTCGTTGACTTAAAACCTGAAAATAGAATTTAAGTTGAGTGGAAAAAGTTTAAGTTATATTTTACCTCTTGAGTTGTTACAAAGCCGTCAAATAACATATTATCTTTCTTCTTTTGCATTTTTTGTTGACACAATTGAACAATTGTCTAAAAATGCTCATACGCGTTTAAAGAAGATGCTATTAAAATCTAACTTGGTCAGTAGCTTTTGATGCTTCTAAGAGTTTTTGTTGTTGCATTTCTTTGCGTAGACGTTCCTTTTCCAGATGTCGTTTACGTTCATCTCGTCTATAGAAATGTCCCATCTGTAACAAATTGTGCTGGTAAAATTGAAAGAATTAAGTGTTCCCCGACCATCAGTTCACTCTGAGCGTCATCATCTGTGCTAATTCCTGTCCTTTCTCTGATTAATTGTGCTTCTCTTTTTTTGAGAATTTGGCTTCTAATGGGTCTTTTTACAACGTATCGACTACCATCACATCTTCGTTTTACCTGAAAATGGAAAAACCAGTTAAAGAACACATACAAAGTTTCTATTTTTTTACCTTCCACTTGAATTGAACTGGCTCTTCAGCAATTTTTTGCTTAAATTGCTCTCTTTCCTGTTTTGAAACATTATTTGATGTAGTTGGTTGTTGTCCATCATCACTAAGATCAGGAATTTCTTCTATAGGTCGATCAAACATGTAAAGCTTTTCCCGTGATTTTTGTACCCGATATGATCTTAAAATTAAATTATTCAATTTAATTAGATCTTTCAACTTACTTAGGCATTGGAACTGATTCTTCTGATATCTTTGGGTTAACAATAGTTTGCCCCTTTGTAGACTTTAATGGTTTTGTAATTTGATTTGGATCACGTAATACTATAGAAAAGGCTGGAACGCTGGAAAGCATTGCAATACTTAAGATCAAATTGTGATTAAAATTACCGAAATCGCCTGGAAAGCTCATGACTTTCTTTACGAGATTGAATGGACTTGGTTGGACTGCCCATTCGTCTAAAGCTTGTTGTTGAATTTATCTGAATACCGCGACGAAGAGGTTTAGGAGTAGGAAGTGTAGCTTGACAATATCCAGGTGTTGTTAGGTCATAGCTAGTTTGACTTATTGGCATAGCTGCTGCAGTTGATTCTAAAATAATTAACGCTAAGTAATTTATTAGCATCACACAATGAGGACATACTAGGTTCAACAGGAAGTGATTCTTGTATTTCTGGATGATAAACTGGAATTTTATGTAAAGAAGCTAAATTTTGTGATCTATGAATTAAGCGTGGTGATCGAGGTGTGGCAACTGTGGTGATTACTGAGCACTGTTGACATTCAGGAGATCCATATTCAAATCTTTAAAAAACGTGTATTAATGAATAAATGATTTGTAAAGAGATATACCTTTTCTGAGAATCTGGAGTAATGGAATTGCTTCGACAGCTTTCTCCACCCGTGTTATAAGCACTAGATGTATCTGGATTATTATGCATCGAACAGTTTTTTAAATCCTGGAAAGTAATTATAAGAAAAGGCTTCACAGCTTTTTTTCATTTTTATTTCAAAAATCGATCAGTTTGCTTAAATGTTCACAAAAATTCAGTTTTACTGGGAAAACCTCCACCTAAGTACAGAAGTTTTATGTTTTTATGAGAAGAAAGGTGGGGGTAAAAGATTGAAAACATGCAAAAAATGAGAGAAAAATGTACAAAATCGTAAAAAAAGTTTGACGATAGAAAAACGAAATATGTATGTTACTTAACGAAAGAGTATTAGTAGCTGTTTACCACATATCAAATTTTCGTTTCAAAAAAAAATGTCCCAATGGTATTTAGTTAAACTGATCAGTTAGGCTTACCTGATTCAAGGTACTTTCAACCAAAAGATGTTTGTTGATTAGGCGATCGCATTCAAGTCGCAATGATGTCATTTCTTTGTGAAGATTGGCAAGCTTATCATCAACAACGAGATCATGTTGACCATGATACGGATTTACATTCATTTTTAACTGAAACAAGAAAATAATGAATTGATCAAACAAAATAAAATTTGAAATGATAAAAGATAATTAAGAAGAATATTAAGCAAATAAAAAAAATCCTAAATATCAGCAACGTGTGAAGGTGAGTGGCAAGAAGCTATGAGTGAAGCGACAGTTGGTCATTTGGGTAACTGAAATATCATTCATCACATAATGAAGTGCAGAAGAATGAATCAAAATAGTAAAAATTAGAATTGTGTTTGAGATCTGAATCAGAATTAGTTAATAGAATGCTGCGTGTGTATGTATGCATGGTAGAATGGTATGTATTCCGAATGTTGTTGCAAGTTGAAATAAAGTTTTATAGCTGGTCATGATGGGCAAACGTTGAAAGTTTGATGATAATGGAAAGGTAATTAAGTCGTTAATACGAGCTACGAAAGAAAATCAGAAAAAATAACAGAATGTTCATCATTATCATCAACGTGATCATCATCAGGATTAACAGAAAGAAGCACTGGTAATAGGACTAGTGGTAGCAGAAAAAGCAATAGGAGCAGCAGCAGTAGCATCATCATTGAACATCTACTTAACATTTGATTAAATAGAAAACAATAAAATGGTCATAACAAGCTCTGAATGCTTTGTTGTGTCTTCATCTGGGCAGGCAACTGCTTTTTCACTAGAATTCTTAAAATTCTCGACTTTTCGTCAGTAATAATGAACTCGAGTATTTGGTGAAAGAACAATGTCTGTCTGAGTAAAGTACGTGTGTGCGTGTGTGTCTGTGTGTATAGTATGTATATTGACTAAGCAAAGAGTATTTTGGTAATAAAAAGAATATAATAAGAATATATTTTTTGTGGATTGTATACGAAAGAAATAATGAAGCTGTAAAGCTCTATTTTAATAGTTTATCGTCAAGCTTGAAAATTAGAAGCATAGCATGAAATATTGTCATGCGATAGTTGAAAAATAAGGGCTGATTTATATATGGTAATGAAGCTGAGAAATAAGCTTTAAGCTCATGGCTTGAGAATTTTAGTTACGATCTATACTTCCTGCATTTTTTTTTGTTTGGAAGAAAAGAAGACTATGAGAGAATGTTTGATGAAGAAAAAAGTTTGTAAAAAGTTGTGTTGGATGAAGACTTTGGTTGATATGTAAAGAGTGAACGATGAAAATGTCGTCCAAAGGCTATGAACGAAAAAGGATGATGATGGACGGGTTGTGTAGAGGATATAGACTTATTGAGTTAATAATAACCATATATGTATATATATTCATAAATACATATATGAAATATGGCCAAAATGTGAGAGATGAGGACCATTCTCATTCATCCTAATTAATCCATCTCGTACTATGATGGGATGGTCGCGGGTTTGGCAGCATGGCTTGTCTGTATGATCATGCCAGCTGACAATTCTAGACTGTTATTATGATGATGGTGGTATTCTTGAATGAGAGAGAAGAGGCAAGGAAACAAACATGGTCAGAGAATGAGTGACCTATAGAAGACAGAACGGATTGTAAGAATATAATTGGATTAATTTATAAATAGTAAATAAGGAAAGCATAACAAATGTGGTATGAAAAGCTGATGAAAGATAGATAGTTATGAATCAGAGATGAGCTAGTCTCTACTTGCAAAACGGGAGAGAGAGAGAGAGAGAGGAGCTTGGACGAGGGATGTAAAGAGAGGAAAAGACTTAAACAAAGACAATTACGAGACACGAAAGAGAGGGACGGACGGTGACAAAGAGAAACTGATCTCTTTACAAGCTTTAATCCTTTAGAAAAGTTATAAATTCTTCTCATCTGCCACGATAACGGAAAAGTCGCAAAATTTACGAATGGGTATTAGAGTTTTGTCTGAAGAATGCCAAACCTATACACATGTTTCAATTTATAAAAGACGATTGCGGTGTTTTGAAAAAATCTAAACAAAGAACATACAGGTGTGAAGATTGGCAATTGTTTCGTTTGGGCTGTATAGATAGAGAAGAAGATGGAGAAAACAAGACTGACATCAGAACATGCAACAGGCTGTTAGTTATGCTGTCAAAGAAAAGCAGAAATTTGTAAAAAAGCCAAAGACTACTCGAGTTCAATTTCTGAACATTATTGAGAATCGAACAGCTAGGATACATCAAGAATACAATTTCTTCGAGATTCAATTTTTACCAGTTTATGTTGACATAACAGAAGCAGCTGACTGATGGGTCGAATATCGGTGTGATTAGATTGGAAGAGATGATTATAACTGATTGAAAAACAACTGCAAACTAGTTGAACAAGAGGTTGGAAAATAGCCGGATTGCTCAAGAAAAGCACTTCTTCTTCATATACAATGACTGGGTGAGTAGCTGACAAAACGGACAGTTGGGAGGACGAGGGTCGAGACGAGAATGGTTTTGTGAGAAAGAGCAGCAACGAGCGAAGAGGAACTAATAACACGGTAAACACAATTGTTAGCATGCTTGAACAAGATAATACTTTACTGGAGAAGAATGCAAGAAAGTGAAGGATTTTGAACACATTCTGTGACAAAAAGTGACCACAAAGCAAAAAGAAATAAAGTGGGGAGAAGAGGAAATATGAAGAGAGAGAGAAAGTGAGAGAAGATAATGGGTGAGGGTGGAAGGTGATAGTGCTTATGGAACGCCGGATCGTCATCTGGATATTGAGTTAAGAACATCTGAATTTGTTGGGAAAAGGGAATGCTAGCGCAAGCTAGTATGAAGAATTGAAACTAATAAATAACTAAAACATATGAATATGCTCTACAGACATCATACTCAAAGTGTTTCACACAAATGAGGGATAGATGAAAAGACAGAAATGATAGGAAAAGTAAGATATGAGAGATAGAGTGAAAGTGAATTGAGAGGGAATGAATAAGAGAGACTAAGGGAAAGAGGGAAAAGGGAGTGGAAACGAGGATGATGCTAAAATAAAGAGGTTAAGATCAGGAACAGAGGAGTACGCGAATGTGAGATGTAGCGGAGGTGGACTAGCACTAATAGTTGATGATGAAGAAGAAGAAGATGGAATGGAGGAGACAAGATACGAAGGGAGGAGCACATAATACTTCGGGCTGCTCTGACAAGCCATAGACGAAATGATGGAAATGAGAATGTCATGTGCTCATGAACTGTCACTTTTACTCTAAGGAGATTAAACTTTTTGAAATTACAAAAAATTGTTGAAGTTTTTAATTGCATTGTGAGACAAATGGCAAATAGGGTACTTGGAGGAGTAGCACGAAAGGAAGTCGGTGCTTTGTGCGTATGTGTGTGTCACGATGTACATCATTGCATGCTGGTGAGGGAAGCATGAAGAAGAACACAAACTGACCACATTGTCTTCCTTTTTAGAAATGTACGCTGAGCTTGATCATACGCACAGCTTAAATATCGGAATTTGTATTTCCCACGAGATGCATTTTTCTATCACATCTGCTGTTCATTATCGGGAAAAAAATTTGTCTTCAATACGAATTGCTGTCAGAGTTCAATGGGAAGGAAGAAAAAGAAGAAGTAAAGCAGGAAGAATACGGCATAACATTAACACAAGCCGATTGATGAGCCTATATAGAAAGAAGAAGTATGAAAAGAAGTTGTAGTGTGATTTTGCAAGACAACCAAAAGTTAATTCCATCTTTTACGGGCTAAATACGGAAAGCACTTTTTTCTTTGTCATTCATTGTTCACTTAGTTTTAACTATTCATAGGCAAGATGTATGAACTTATTTTAAAGTTAAAGCATTATCTTCCGCCTATCCAGCATTGTAATATTTGAGTGACATGATTGAAGAGTTCATGAATTTGCTTAAATCAGGAAATTTCATCAAAATAAGCTTTGCATATTATATTTTTCATTTTATTATAAAATAGATAATAATGAATTATAGATGAATATATCCTTAATTATCACAATAAATGTAATAAAGTGAACAACGTACTTCATCTATCTGTCGGTTAAGAGCATCATCATCTTTGACTTTCTTCATAATGATGTTCTACACAATTTCAAATGAAAATGTGATCAATTCAATACATTAACTGTTAATGATCGTAGAACAAGATAATAAGATGTTCAAAATTTTATTTCATTCATTTCTATTCGAATTCATTTAATTGATTTTAGTCTATAAACTTTGGTGTTCAGAAAGAGATGTTCAGATGGCAACACAATCCAACCTCTGTACCCTCAGTTTGATAAAAACTGACGATCGTGTTGAGATGAAAAGACAAATGATCCAATAACGAAATTTCATTTAAAGATTTCTCGCAACACCCTCTCTCTCTATGTGAGAAGGTGCTGTAACAATTTCAGAATTCGCAGACGGCAAATGTTCTATACTTTTGCCATTTATTAAAATATTTTTCAACAAAAAAAAAAGAAGTTTCTCTGACATTTTACTTGAAATTTTGAAGTTCGTGTTATATTCAAACATTATATCAACAAAATAAATAAATAGATTATAATGAATGTTGTTTTCTACTAGATATCAAACAAAGTCTTTCATCAGCTTGACATCCAATGACGTTCAAATCTCTTCAGCTCTTAAAACTTCAAAATTTTTTATTATGAGTCAATGTTAGTTTGAAAAAAAAGAGGATTAATACTAATTAACAGATGAAAGAATTCTTTTTCATCTTGTTTTCGAACATTTATTATATTATATAAATATTTAAATAAACTTTACAAAAAGAAAACAAATTTATATTATATGTATTTTTATTATTCAAAATTTTGTATATTATATTCAATTTTGTCGAACTTCAACATTTCAATTTTAGAATATTATTTGAAGAACATGAAAAATGAAAATCAGCGCTAATTGGTTTTTTTAATAGTTATGTAATGCATGTCAATTTGTTTTTCTTAAATTTCAAAACCCAAATACATAGTTTTAGTAATTCAATATTATTTGTTATATTATATATAATTTTATAATAAGAGGACCATGTGCTAAGCACAATTAATTTTCTTTTTTTTTCTTTTTAAACAAAAAAAAAGAATAATTGGAATAGGTCTGACCTTTGATTTGCATGATTGGAGAAATAAATTGATGAAAAAATAGTTTTAAACGAGAACATATAACAACATGAATTCTATAAATATAAGAATTGAATATCTATGAACATATGATGTAAATTTTGTTTTTAAATTAAAATATATGTATATAAGAATATAATATCAATTAAATAATAATTAATTGATGTAAAATTTAATGAAGACAAGGTGAGAGAAAGATACATTGATTAGTGCATGTGATTTAAAATGTAATCAGATTTCATTTATCTTTAAGCTTATCTTGACTAATATCAAAAATCATTTCATTTTACATCATCTTCTGTGTCTCTTGAAACATCTGTGAAGAGATAATGTGCAATAACCGGAAGATATTCGAGTAAGTTGCATAAATGCCAGAAGAAGTGTTAGGATAGACAACCATCCCATAGGCATTCGAATTGTGATTTATGAATAATAATAATTAATAAAGTTATATATATATATATAACAATTAATAAAAAAAACAAAATAATTAAATAAAATAAGATTTATTATTTTTTTGTATTTCAAACTACAACAAACATAAAAACAGTATTGATGAAAAAAAAGAAAACCCGTAATCATTGAATAAACAAAGAAAAAGCTATACTATTACATGTGCAACCGGGATAATTAAGTTAAGATTTCAGAAATTATTATAATTCTTTAGTGTTTTTTATACATATTATCTTAAATACATTTCTTTTTTAAAGCAACTTGCATAATACTCTCAAAATATGAAAAATGACGAGATTGAACAGATGAAAAAATTTCGAAAAAAAACTAAAATTTTCAGGAAAAATAATACAAACACTTAGCGACATCCTCGACCGAAAATAGCTTTCCAAAAGGCTTTGAAACGGCCACCTTCACGCTTGATTTTTGTTTTGGAACGAAGGTCTTGGAGTCGTTGGAGGCGTCTGAGCTCAATAAGATGATCATCGATCATTTGAAGTCGTTGATCAGCTCTACGGACGTCGTCTTCGGGTAGGTTAGATTCAGCTGAGCGGGCACGAGCAGCTTCAATGATAAGAAGGGCAACGGTAGCTTGGTCACAGACATCAGAAAAAAGATGACAGAGGTAAGCCAAATCATCTAAGCAATCAACTCGCTCGGGATGACAGGCAGGGAATGATTTGGCAGCAATCTTCATAATTTGGGCATAGGCGAACTGTACGCTCTTCCAGATGTTTTTACGGCTGGTACGTCCTTTCTCATTACGTTTGCGAGAAAGTACATTGAGTTGATAGAAACAGTTGAGAAGAGCATCAGCAAAGAGAGGGAGATCCTCAGCGTGAACCTCACCATAGGTGATTTCGGTGATGATTTGAGTAGCTTGAAGATACGCAAGCTTTCTCTCTTCAATAGTGTCTTTTGGTGAGATAGAGTCAAGGATCATTCCAAGTTGTGTGGAGTTTTCATCCGAATTAAGAATAGCAAGAAGGGTTGAGAGAGCTTCTCTGGTAAGAGAATCATCTGATCTGAGGGATAGTCTAGATTGACGAACAGCAGAGTCTGAAAAGGAGAAAATAAGCAAAATTGTATAACAAATATGTGAAAAAAAAGAAAAAGAGGTAAACGAAGTAGAAACTCACTGCTTTTCTTCAATCGGTTTTGTTGCAGTTGCTCATCTCCGTTATGCTTTTCAGTTTGTACACTCTTCTCTAACAAGGTATTCATCTTAGTAATTCGAGAGAAGTTGTGAATTTGTTGATTACGAATAACACTGAAAAGAAGAAAATAAATAAAATAATATTATATTATATTCTAAATAATATATGAAAGAAATCTATATGAACGATATGATAAAGGTGCGAATGAATAGACATCTACAGAGATAGAGATGAAGAGAGTGAGCGGATAAAACTAGATATTTGAACAGTCGAAAGATACTTCAAGAGTGTTTTCCGCTCTCTAAGCTTCATCGCCTTTCTCCAAATTCTCTTTCGCAACATTATACATATATAGATAGTTGATCACAAAGAGATATTACTTTCATTTCTGTAAATAGGGAAGAAAAACGAACTTGAGTTTAGTAGGTGGAATAAGCTTTGGCTCTTCGACTCTGTGAATAGTTTTATCGATGTGCGATAGTACTTCGCTGAGTAGTGTCTGCTTTTGAGCATGAAGGATAGGAGTATGGCTTGAACCTTTGCGTCCAATTTCCTTTAGACGATGATCGAATGCGTCTGATGCATCAAGCATCTTACGACGGATTTCACGAAGCTCTGACAGCACCTAGAAGAAGATAGCGTTGCAGAAGCGGTTCGATGTAAGAAAATGCTAAACATACCTTAAGTTGGCTAGTTTCCATTTGTGGAATTGAAAAAAGACGATGACCGTTATGGCTATTGACACAACACTCAAGGCAGGAGTATTTCTGAAAAATCAGGATAGATTAGAAAGGGTTTTTATTTATCACATAACAAGATGAATAATTAGAAAAAAAATTAGAAAAAGTTCAGAGGAATGTGATCAAGAAGGGTTTTTACTCACCAAAGTTCCAGAATTGTTGCACATGACACAGTAGCGAGCGATCTTTGCAAGATTTTTGGATGACAATTTACGGTGACAATCCAGGCATCTGTAAACAATAAAATATAATAAAAATTAATTGAATTACAGTAATGAAGCATGAGATAGTGTGAGATGAGATGGAGGGGCGGACATCCAAAACAGCTGGCAGTTTCAAATACGGTCTGGCCTTGTGCCAAAGGTATCATATTGCCATTCGATTTGTTGTCGACTTTCTTACCCACTCACTCATCAGATCATTGAACTCGTTTTGAATGATGTTTCAAATTGCATTAAGTGGTGTTTATATAGAAAACATGTAAACAAGCCGATATTCGACCCGAATTTTCATTTTTTTGACAATATAAACCAGTAATCTTTATATATTTTATGGAAAAGACGATAAAACACATACCTTTGATGCTTTGCTTCACGACTCTTCTCAGCTAGACTTCTGACAGCAGTTCCTAACTTCTTCTCTCGTTCGATTACAGTAACTTCAGGAGTATGAAGTACAGTAGTGTTATTGAATTCTCGTCCACGTTGAACGGTTTCGAGCATTTCTGAAGAGAATAATCTTAATTTTCCCGGAAATATCATCAACATCTATATTTGTGTCAAACACCAGCTGCCATCTGGCTATAATTAGAGGATTGGCTTTCAAAAAAACTGAATATAATGAAGGAAATATGATAATATTCTATCCTTTTTCATCTCAGAAGCTTGGATTAGAAGAGAAGCATATGATGATGATGATGCAAATCGAAAACAATATTATGGCACTTATGACCTAATTTGATTTTCTGCTTTTAGAGCTTAGATATGAATGTTGTAATCATGTATTAATGCTTACTCAGCCTATGTCATGCTGTCTAGAGTTATGAACTGTCAGGAGGAGTTGATGGCACACTGACTGTAAAACGATCACATCACATGACCTTATAGAGTATAAGGGTGATATGACTTCGAGGAGGAAAAAGTTCATAAAATGGTTATTTGGGAATTTGTTGAAAACCCAAAAGGAAACTGTTTTATTGCAAAATCTTCAATGTTTTTCTTGAAAAAAAATGAAAAATGTGGATGAAGATGAAATAGATCAAGTTGATGCTGAACCAATGGATTACATGCATCATTAAGTATTTTTCTTGTAGATGTTTTTTTTTTGAAAACGTGAAGGACTAGAAGAACTTTTGTGGGAAAAGGAATAGAATTTGTAGACTGGATTTAGTGAATTCTGATAGTTTGTATAAGCAGGACAAGAGATTATCTGCTCACAACATCTTCACAGTCATTCTACACAGCACGGAGCTCAAGTGCTAGGCGTCTAATGGGGGGTGATTAGATAAGACAATTGTTTGGTATAGACTGAGAACCAGAAAAAAAACCAGAAAAAAGCGGAAGGTTTTGAATTTTAAAAAATATTTTGTTTGGCGGAAAACTTACTACATAAGTCGTAATTGGTGGGAGCTGAACGGGCAACAGCAGTGCTGAACGATGCACGACAAGTAGGGCAATTGATGGAATCCAATAGATAATACTATAAGAAAGAGTATATTGAAAACTGTTTATGTACAGATGATACTTACCTGTTGATGACAACAGATGCTAAACAGGCATTGTTCACAGAAGTTATGTCCACAGGGCAGTATCTTAGGTGGACGATGCTGAGCATCAAATGGCTCCATGCATACTTCGCATGAGATAACTTCGTCTCCTTCAATAAGGAAGGATACTAAACGGCCACACGTAGTGTCGACCATCTCTAAAACAGACAAAAAAATTAGTGAAATTCTGCTAGAAGACAGGAAAAAACGAATGAAAACAGTTGAAAGATTGAAGAACAAAATCGGAGGATAAGCACCTCGAACAAGGAGGTAGAATAGACGACAGCAGGTGAGATTGCAAGAGAAAAAACATCTGTTAGAACATGAGAAAAGAGCCGACACGAGAAAGAAAGAGAGAATAGGCTGAAAATCAGATGATGAGATAAGATTTGGTAAATCAAATATATTTTTTAAAATATTGAAATTTTAGCAGAAATATTTGCAGAGTGCAACGATTTAAATCTAAAGAGCTAAATTAGGTAACTAGAATGACGTCGTCATTCCAGCAGCAAAAAAGAAATAGAAAAAACTGTGTGATGATGGCAGTGTCATTCGATAGAAATTTCATTGAAAGGACATTTAGACATGAAACTATCAAAGCGGGTGAGTCGCCCGAATTAACATTAGAAAACCGGCAAGTTTCTTCAGAATCTTGCGACATTTAATTGTTGAAATCAGAAAAAGGATATGTAAATGCTTGTAATCAGAGATGAATTTTGAACAAAAAATCATTTGAAATATAAAGTGAAGAATAGAGAGAGGAAGTGAATTAATAGAAGTGAGAACTGTAGAACGCTAAATGATTTGTATCGGAGACAAGGTGAAGTGTGAGGGAATAAGTGAATATGAAGTTGAAAGAGAAAAGAGATGAAGCAATGAGTCGTAGCTCTTGAAGATGGTATTCAACACATCTGTTCAGCTATTGTGCTAGAAAAGGGATGATGAATAAGATGGAAGATAATAATTTTGAAAACTTTTTGTTTAAAATTGTACTGAGACTAGGCAGTTGATAAACAGAAAAGAGACAAGAACGTTTTGAATGAATGAAGTCAGAAAAACTTGAACTTTATCTATAAAGAAAAGGAAAAGAGAGAGGAAGATTTACATAAAGAGATTATTAAGAAATAACACATTGAGATATGAAGAAAGAGCTCGAAGACAGAAGATGTTCTTCCTAGGCAGAGTGAATGAATGAATGAATGCAATAGCTCCAGACTATGTATAGAAAGTTGTCGGAAGAAATAGCATCATAAAGTTTTCGGAACCAAATTCAGAAAAGACTGGTTATGATTGTAAAAAAATGGCCCTTATAGACGGGAAGACTCGGCACAACTCTCAAATGAAGTTGATTCTGTGATCTTATGATTGTAAATAAATATAGACTGACTGAAAATTCAGAAGTTTGTGAACTGCCCCCACAATGAAGGGAACCTGGCCAGATTAGCGTTCAGGCTGGTGAGAGAAGAACCTTAGAGGGTTGAGAGTATGAGTAGATTAGTGCAGCAGTCGTCATGAACTGGGAAAAGAGCCAGACCATCAGATGAAAATGGTTGGAATGAAAAAGTTATGTGAAAAATGAGTATTATAAGAATTTTGAAGATAAAACTACATAAGTTGACAGAAAAGTTGAATCAAATTCAAAAAAAAACTTTTGGTAAGTCACTAGAATGAAATATTGAGTTAGTAAAGAAGTTATTTCAATATAAATAAAAAAGAAATTGTTTATAGCATAAGTTTCTAAGAAAAAAATTTAATCTAAAATTTATAAAAAAAAACATTTGGTGAAAGAATGGTTCACGTCATGTGATATCAACTGAATGAGTTAAAGTAAATATGAGTAAGGTAACACATGAGTGACCAGTGGTCATGGTTTCTTATCTGATTAGTGCTTGAAACTTAGATAGAACTTGTGCCCGTTGCTAAGTTTGTTATCTGGTATATCCATCAGAAGTTGTAAGAGATCAACTGCACGAGCCGACCATCCAGACTGTTAGAACCTCCGGTCATCAAGGGGCGGATCGTCTTCTTGATTTACTGTGGCAAGCGAGAGAGAGAGACAGGGGAGGAGAAGATGGAAGGGCCGGGGTTCTTCTGGCTGATGTTGATGATGAATGGAAGAATAAGGAGATAGCTTGCTGTGTCCGGCTCCGCCCCTATTTATGAGTTAAGGGTCCTTGAAAATGAGTTTCTAGACATCCCGAAAGAATGAAGTAATCAGTCTGGTAATATCATAGAGCCTGATGATAAGAACAAAAAAATTGTGAAGTCCGATAAAACTTTGACACCTTGGGAGATACAAAATACCTGAGGTATTGTCAGATTCACGGTGTCCTAAGCCTAATGGCATATTACTGTCTGAAAGTGTAACTAGCTGTAAGTATATCTTAGAGATATACTAATTTAGTAGTTTTTATCAATGAAATAAAAAAAATTATATTATTTAAACTATAAAACTAAAAGAATGAATGAACAATCATTTATAATTCTTGTATTTTATATTTAAAAATAGGCGTTATGGTTTAATACTTCAAAGTTGCAGAGTCTGAATAAAAGAATCATTAAAAAGATCATTAATTGAATCATATACGACAATTTCATATAACTTCTATATATTTTCAAATGAATTCTTCTAAATATAGTTTAATGACTTTGAAAAGTTTCAACTTAAGATTTTCATTATTGGTGGTCTACAAAATGATTTTATAGTTCATAGTCATTAGGAAATAAACGATGAAATGAATAATAAAACCTTTTTACAGAACCAGAAGATACAAACGACAAAAATTTTCTTTCATTTATACCCAAATAAAGAATAAGAAGAAACTATCGTCATGTGTCGTTAGTCTGTATGTGAATTCAACTTTTAGTGTTGTTTATTAATAAATATATATATATAATATGATATAGTATATGAATATGAATTGAGAAGAAGATAAGTTTAAAGTTAGAAGAGAATGAATATTTGATGAATTCTTTCCAAATAGATTAAAACTGGATAAAAAAGGTAAATAGGCTTTTAAATCCGTGAAAGGTTACTGACAATTACTGCTTGTTGCGCTGACAAAAGGTTGTCAACATGTTTGTTGCTGGTTTTATTCGATTTGACCCGAACTAGAGTAAGATATATGTATTTTATTCTTTTTGGATATAACTTTTTAGGTTGAAATCGTTTTACATAATATTCTTATGAGTAAATCAAAGTTCACGTGATGTGATTAACGTGTATTGCGTTTCTTCATTAATTCACGTAATCTCATTGTAAGAATATGCTAATTACTAGTATTATATGTTACATTTGAATCTAATTTTCAAGGATATGAATGAGAAAATTTTAAAAATCAATTCGATTGCGTTCGTATGATATATAACCTCAAGTAGCTGAGAAAAATATCAAATTCGCATAGTTGGGAAGGGCAAGCCTGAACGAATTGACTTCGATCGAACATATAGACTAATGCGAGAAACTGATTTATCCTTCCGACAACATATAGATACTTCAATTAGAAGCTTATTCCCAGACTTCTTTCCGGTTAATAGTAGTAGTATAAACTTCTAGTTAAGTCAAGTGGCTTAAAGTTTTCCCACCTAAGTGACTGCCACGTATAGCCGGATTACCGTATTTATCGGTCGGAAGGCTTTTGCATGGTAGAGTCGGATGTATATATCATATAGAATGGATAATGAAACGCTAATAAATACGCAACAAGGCATGATGTGAATGAAGTAAGTAAGTCATGGATAGTCCATTGATACGTAAACTTCATAACCAATAAAGCTTGCAACACCGCAAAAGGTAATCAAACACATGGCGTCATATGTTGGATCGCGTGCGAATGAGTAGCTTCCGTTGCGCAAAAAAATGAAAAAAGCCGAATAAATATAAGGATGTGAATGAAAAAGTGAATAAGAACATTATTCCAAAAATTGTTAAGAAAACAATAGTAATTGAACGAAGAAATACCATTACTTGACTTAAAATCTGAACAAATGGTATAAGATTTAGCTTTTAGACAAATAACTTGAATTGAAAGAAATCAAGTAAGATGATTAATCTTAAAACAACTACAACAAATCATCTTCATCTTTCAATGTCTATAAACAATTAGGATCTAGTTCAATTAAACTATGATGAAGTATGAAATAAGCTACGAAAATGCTTCGAAATCTTTGCTTATTGTGAAACAAACATGAGGCGGCTCAAACTTCATTTAGAGAGTGAGTATGATATAATGGTATATGGCTTAGGTCATACGCATGATTCATTCAGTATTATCGAATTTTACACCTTTCTAATCGATGTTATTATTGGTTGAAAAGGGGAGAGGGGGTGTGAACCACTTTTTTCTCATGAAAACATTGAAGTTCTTTCAGGTTTTACCTCTCTAGCTTTTCGAGAACGATGATGGGCGTCGACCCATATACGCTGCTGTTGGCAGTACAGCTGATGAATCTATTCGAAAGAGATAGCATCACTACCGACCTCGGCTGACAAGCCTGACAGGCGGCATACTCTTAAGACCATTATGTTTGCGGAAAATTCGGAAGAAACTTATTGAATTGTCTTCTGGATTGTTTTCTGATCTTTAAGTTTTTGTTGAAAGTCATCTCTCAATGTTATATCGGTAATTAGCGTTATGGGGGCTAGCAGAAAACTGATACGCTTGGGGGGTGGGGGTAGTAAAGATACAACCATCATGAGACTACCAGCAATGCATGTACAGACATTCAGTGTACAATCTGAAGCCGTTGGGATTGATGATAAATCTGGAATACAGAAATATGGTTCAGAATTTTCATCTGACTGCCAGAATCTTATCGTAAAAGCTTCCATTTGTGAAACACTTGACGTATATCATCTGATTTACAGCTCCTGTACATGAAGTACAGTATGAATTGATATGGATACAGATGAACATGTTATTGAGAGTCAATTAACCAAGAATGTAAGATGCCTATAGGAAAGGTATGTTTCATTCAGCTATAGTTATATATCAGGATATCTTTTCCATCCTAACTATATGATATACAATTTTCCCAGTTATATTAAACTATTTCATATAGTTAAATCAGACTAATTTGACTTGAAGTAATGAACATAACATGCATCAACAAGCTGTCAGGTCGAGGATATACCGTAGCGGTCAGATGAAACAGGTTAGATGAACATGACAAGGAAGGGCACACTCCAACCTGTTATGTAATCGAGTAAGAAAAGTCCAAAAAACATATGTATATGGTCAAATGAGCACGAATAACAAGATTAGAATCTGGATTAGCTAATAGAAACATAATAAAAAAAATAACAAAAGGATAAAAGATAAACATATATAATAAATAAAGATAATCAAACTAAGAAATCGGAAGAAATAAATTTTAATGACAGATTTTTGTATCATTTGAAGATCATAAAATAATATTTATTGACATGATAGTAGTTTATGATAATAAGAAAATTCCGTTTGAAATGAAATAAACAATTTTTTCAAGAAATTCAAGTTTTAAGACACTTTTCCATATAATTCGCCATTTATATCAAACACATACAATAGTTACTAAAATAATGACGAGCATGACGATCTTATAAGTCGCCTTCGTCTTCTTTCAAGATATGATAGACATCTTTCATAGATTACGTTAGTGAGTTTCACAAAAAAACGAATAAGATGATGAAGTTCAGAGGCTTATGATCATAATTATTATAATGAAATAGGAAAATCGGAAGAAAATAGCCAGAACAAGAGACGCACAGTTGGGAGTCAACATTGGATAAAAACTGGTTGATCTAAGATATATAGAAATATTTCTTAAACGATATATAAAGATATAGTTATCAAATATAAAAGGTGATATAATACGAAATGTGAATAAGAGGGAATTAAAATTTTTAATTCAATTAGTTGACTAATGATCTCTATTGTATGCTAGATAGAAGTGTTTAGCAGAAGTTTGAGAAATTAGCTTTAAATCATGTAGTCGGCGTTGGCAGACAAGTATTGTTGAAAGCCAGAGACATATTCAAATAAAAAAAACTTCTCGAAAACTTTAAAACCTTCTTAATATCGTAAACATCATAAAGAAGCTGAGCAATTAAGCAAAGTTAATGACTAGTTGTTTCCTTAAACGGGGGGCAACGATATCGGTTTCAACGTGAAAAGGGGGGGGGGAGATGAAGATGAAACCTGTTAGAAGTCTTTTAAGGAAATGCCGACATAAACTAGGCAGAAACCGTATACAGAAGAGAATTAGTTTGATTCAAAATAAGAGCGATAGATAGAGGGATTGCAGATGGATGAGGCAATGTGTGCCAATGTAGCAAATCAGACTAGAAAGAGAGTTTTCGGAATATTCCAATTGTACTTCTCTCATCAAAACTTATTTGCCTTCACTCAGTAGGTTGTCATGCCGGTGACCATTTCAAGATTTAAGGGATTTGCGATGATGATGATGTCCCGCATGGAACGTTATAGCTATCACTTCCATCACAGCTACTACTGTGTACACAACACCAAAATTGCCTTTATCCTCTCGGAAATTCTTTTAACCGTTTTAGCTGTGAGTGGTTATGTACATAAATGGATATAGTTATAATATTGCTATGATTGACCTTATAAGTAGTAGCGGTTAGCTTACTAACTTTCTACCGAATATGTCATGAATATTAGAAGATAGTGAGAAGGGAAATCAAGTTTAAAAAATAGAAGCATAACTATAGTGATAATAAAAAAATTTAAATAAATAAAAAAAGATTTTGATAGAGATGTGAAGGAATGATGAATGAATAAACGAAAAAAAATATATATAAACAATAGAGCGAAATATTATATATTCTAACTAATATATTATTTTATTTAAGTATTATATATAATATAAAAAAATAAAATTAGTTGGTTAGTTATACGTATAGTTTAAAAAATAATAATTAGAACAACATTGCTATTACAGATCAACTGAACTAACTAACATATCTGCTAATTCACTGGCAGAAGTAGATCAATTGAAGGAGCAGATCAGATCAAGTAGCCAATAGTAATGACTCTAAGTAAAAATTGAAGTAAATGAAGAGATAATAATGAAGTGCATAAGATCAAAACATACACAATTACTACTTAATACAACAGATGTAACTTATCTAAAACTCTATTATTGGTGATTATCCTGTCTGGGTTATGTCTGGGTTATGTCTGGGTCTTGTACATCATGTTCAACTTTAGTCTATCAACTTAATTTAATGATATTTTATTATTCACATAGCAACAATACACAAAATAATAAATTATTCAAATAAAGTCTTTGATCAAAATGATACCGAAAGAATTTTTTGAAAATGTCAAGAAATGCCAAAAGAAACTTGATTGTGAAAACATGATCTATGTTTACGAGATGTGTCATATAGGCTCTAAGGTTTTAAGTTCCGACAAAGCAAATTTGAGTTTGCTTAATGAGCAGCAAAATCATTAAAAAGCAAGAAGGGAACTTTTTAAATTTGTATTCATTAGCCATAAAACGAAAAACTGAAAGTACTGAACTTTTGGATAGGCCTGGCAACCGATACAGTTCAAGTTGTTTAGGGCTTGTTTGTATTGCTCAGGGTAGAATGCCGGCAGCAGTTTTGGTGGAGAGCCACCAGCTTAAGCAAATTGAACTGCATATAGTTACTGTTTAACATGTTTGTTATTCAACATTATAGCCATATTTTCAAAAAAACATTTCATAAAGATGAATGATGATAGTTTCGAACAGCTAAATACCGCTTTCAACCTAATTTAGAATTAATTTATTCACATCATGTATGCGTCGCAATGAGATGTCATTCGAAAATCTCTTTGTTCCACCTTCTTCATGACATTTCAAATGCAAATATATGATTCTTCATTAATTTCATTTGACAAAACGCCGATTCTCGAAGCAATTTTAGAGGAAAATAACAAGAAAATTCTATAATATGAATGTAGACGAATATACACATATACAATTATAAAAAGAAAAATACAGCCATCATACATAAGAGACAGCGATCCGATTGGTGAAGAGCAATTAGAGTTAGAAGTGTCTTGACCAGAGGCAAAAACGGAAATGTTTCAGGCAGAAATGTTAAGATAACTAAACGGTAGCATGAATGACCGGAACATATTGATGATATTGGAAAGGGTAGAAGGTATAAACTAAATGATCTCAAGTGTTTGACCATGTCCTCAGTTGCGCTGTTCTCATGTATTTCATCCATCTGTTACATTATTCAAAGTCATCCAAGAGTTTTTTAGGTTCTTCTCAACTTCTGCTACTTTTGTTCACAGCTCTTTCTCGAAAGAACTTGAAGCAAGAGATAGTGAGAGAAAAAGAGAGAGATAAAGAAAGAGAGAACAAGAGAAGCAAAAACAAACGTGATCGAGATTGCGTCATTCACATTAGTTTACTATAAAGTATAACCCTCTTCGATTAGCATATGTAGTGGTTATATGTATGCGCATTCGACTTTCTAACACTCAATACGGCATACTAAACAGCTTAAGATGTTAAATCTACTTCCTAATTAAGGTGGATTAAAATCTTTTACAGTCTTTAATTATCGTGGCAAACATTTTTCTACAAATACAGCCTCATATAATTGATTTTGAAACACAACAACTGAAAATCATTTCAAAATTGTTTCGTTTCAGATCACTTTTTTTCATATAAGGTCATATCAATTTATGATCATTATGACTATTTTTCAAGATGTTTCTTTGACGGAAGTTGAGAAACATTATGGAAGAGCGCACAATGAACTATAAAAAAAGGAACAAAAAGCAAAAAAAAGCTGAAGGACATACGAATCGTTCATATAAATGTTCATATAATAATGAGTTCAGATACATAACTGATCAAAAGAATCATAATCAATGACTTCACTTAATCGTTTCATCTCAACAGTTTTTTTTTTTTTGAAAAAAAAAATGAATATGAAGAACAATGATGCGACATGTATTGTATATTTAGCACAAGAGCAAAATCTTTTTGAAAAGAAAATGATCACTGGCCATTTGTCAGATGATTAGCATACTGTAATTTTTCATGTCTTTTCATTTTTTTTCTGAAATTAACGGAATTCATCTGCATGCAATAATTCTTTTATAATATTTTATTATTATAATTCATCAATAAATTATATATTACATTATATAAGTAACTGTCTTACTTATTTATTTTTATTTTCAAATTGTTGACACAATAATTTGAAAATATAAGCCGAAGCCTTTGAGTTAAGTTGCGCAGGATTATACCGTAATCTAGGCTAGTCGCCAGCTAGCCACCTGCTCTGCGCGGCTTGGCATTTTGGCATCAAATTGCCGTTTGAGCGAGGACAAGGGAGACAGTCAGCCACTTATTCTTACCATAAACAGTAATATTATATTCGAGAAATTAGTTGCAAGCAGAAACAGGTTGGAAGTTATTGCTTACGTAATAATTAAGTAATGAGGATATGAACTTATAAGAGCATTATACGTGAAAAAGTATATAATGACATAATACTTATACGTTGCCATCTTATCTACAGACTCTCAAGTTGCAGATGTTGCCAAAATCGGAATGCCATCGAATTACTAGCCAGCTGCCACATTAAGATCAAAGAATGGAAGCAGAAGTGATATATGTCTGCACTTAGTTTGTATATATTATATATTTTTTTGTTTTTTGAAACAAAGAGCATGTGTGGCAATAATTATCAAAAGTGAAAAGAAATGAAAAAAAAATTCAGAAACGTTGAGGACGAATTCCTTGACTGGGCGTTTTCGCGCATCATACTATATATTGGTTAAACGAATTCCAACACTCAAGAACAAAAGCCTGATCTAGCTTGCTGACCTTCGCATTGCAGTTGGTATTCTATCATTTACGGCTGGGTCTTTTCTTGATTTCTCATTCTCATTTATAATCTTTTTCATACATTTTGAGGTAAAAAGTAACACTAGAGAGAAGTGGGAAGAAAAAATATATAACGAGAACAAATCAGTTAACCTTCATCTTTTCGTTTTTCTTTTTCAAAAAACAAATGATAATATGAACGTCGGTGATTAATTTCAAAGTGAAATCATTTCCCAGCTGAGTACAGTTCCTTAATGAAAACTTGAACAAGCAAGCACAAATAACAGTACTGGGTGTGGAATGAGTGAAGGAAAATAATGAAATCGTATTTTTAGTTGTGAGATAGTATGAATCCTTCTTCAAAGTATGTGATCCATCTAATTCTAGATCAAAACTGTCAATAAGATATTCCTTCTTTTGAAAATCGAATTGCTTCGCATCTGCCTAACCTGACCTTGTTATGTATTAAAATGAAAAATAAACAAAGTTTTTGGTATATATAATAATGATTTTCATAGAATTACGCTTTTAAATTGGATACATAAGATTATTTTAAGAATTAGATCACATCAGCATTTGATGATATGTACCTATTGCAACTCTAGTTTTCTAATGTTATGACACAATTACAAAGCAAGACCTTGGAAGAAGACAAAAGGTTTTGAATAATTCTCATGTGGTTGAGCATATTATGTAAATTTGAAGTCGTGAAACCTTAGATAACCATAACAGACGAATGGGAACCTAATTGGTTGTTTATGTATGTCATGAAGGATGAACAAATTGATAGTTAATCTTACACAAGGGCATTGTTTAGAAACATAAAGCATAAGCATAATCATGAAGAGACATTTAGCAGAAGAAGCGAATATAAATTTAAAATTTGTATAGTTCAATATCAGAAAGGAAGAATTTATTCGTACAAAATATACAAGCTCAGAAAATGGCTTCGATACTAACAGGCCATTCTTAAATTAAATAAATATTTTGTTTAAAACTCTGTACAAGTTAGTAAGAAATAAAGAGATTCCAATACTTAGCATACCTACAACTACTGTGATCTTTGGAATCTATGTTTAGTATCACAGAAGAAAAATATATCGAAAAATGGACATCTTGTTACACGGCTTTGTAGACAACGAAAAGTAAGGAAAACATCATAACAACAGCTACAATTAGAAGGAGTAATCGATTTTGAATAACCCTAAAATCGTTTTTAGTCAGAGATTGATTATTAACAATTTCCAATTATACCTTCGAATCATCGTGTTCAGTAATCGAGTACTTTGATTCAATTCAGCATCAGCATCTCTCATTCGTTCACGAGCCCGACTAATCGTATCCCTTTGAGCAGATAAATTGCTTAACACTTCGGTTCCAATCTGAGAAAATTGAAAACATTTTCTATTCGAAAGATGTATACCTCCTCTGTTTCTATTGCCATTCGGTAGGCATCTTGTAATTTTCTAGATGATCTCTCCAATCGCTGTGTATTGGCAATGAGTTGGTCTTCCTAGCATAACAGAGACAAATATAAATTATGAATTTACAGAAGTAAATTTACTTGCTGATCCATTTGAACAGCTTCATCAAAAGCTAAAAGTTCATCTCTGTCTGCAGCTTCTCTTAGTCGTTTAACTGCCTTCTCAAGTTCAGAATCTAATTGTCGTTTATCCGATCGATAACTTCGCACTCTATTCTCGTATTTCGCTCGATCACTACTGTAAAAAACCGAAATGATAAGAATATTTTCAAAAAATTGATACCTTCCAGATGGTAAATCTCGTACAGCTAACTCCATCTGTTCCAAAAGTTCCTCAACATCGGCTAATAATCGTTGAATGGTCTGAAAAACAAAATGCAACAAGTGACTAAGAAAAAAATTACTTGAACTGCAGAAGCTCTTTCAGATACAGCGATTGCTGGCAGGCGGCCGATTTTTGCTGTTACCTTAAATTTATAACTTAAAATTAAATTGAAAATAACTTTAAGAGTAAACCTCTGCTGTTTGAACAGAATATTGCTGCTCAAATTCAGTCAACGTTGCGGTGGGAATTAGACTCATTGCTCAAAAATAGCGAATACTTAAAATTTAAAAAGTCAAATACAAAAGTATAAATGGAACGAAACCATTTCAGACAAAAAAGTACAAATTAAATAATTTTTCATAAGATAACAAGCAAAACAACTATAACATTCTACTATACAAAATGAAAATGAAAAGCTTAAGCCCTATAATGTGCGTAAGCTCTGTTAGCTTCGCAAGTCTTGTGCAATTCTTGCTTAGCTTGAATGGTTAAACCTTCATTTTGATAGGCAGCCAACAACTCATGAGCTAATACATTCCTTAAAAATTGTAAATGAAATATTGAAAAAAAAGTGGAAAGAAACCTCAAATGCGTTTCACCGTGATGAGCTCTTTGTCGACATATATCTCTCATCATTTTCATAGCTCTAAATTCGGCTTCTTCTTCTTCAATAGGAAAGGGAACTTGGTAAGTTGTTCCTCCTAAATAATTTTTATTTTAATATTATTAAAGAGTAGCGTGCTTTACCTCGTGTTACTCCTTGAAGCTTCATTAAAGGATGACAATTTCTAATAGCCTTTCGAACAATGAGAAAAGGATCAAGTTCAATATTTTTCTGGCAATGTAGTAAATATAAAAAAAATTAAAAAATTAAAAAGCAAAAACCTTGTATTCATCTGACAATGTAACAAATATTAAAAAAATTTAAAAAGCAAAAAGCAAAAACCTTGTTTTCATCTGAAGCTTGAATCCATGCTTTGTATTGTACTCGTTTAACTATTTCCAAAGCCTCATGGACATGCTTCCTTACTGTTTCTTTCTGACCATCTTTCATAATAACTCTAACTAATTTATCGATCTGGAAAAAATTAAATTAATACATCACCTTCACGAAACTTTCACGTTTAAACAACTGCATTATAATTGCAGCATTCAACAGAACCGGTGCATTCTAATATTATCATAAACCAAACACATTAAAGCATCATTAAAACTCATTATTTCGATAAATAACAGCTCATGTAGTAAATAAAATATAGTCTAACTTACCACGTGATCCCTGTAAAACGTAGGTGAGGAGTCAGTCTTCATAGCTTTTATAAACAAGAAATTGCGTTCATCATCAGGGTCTAGTGGTTCATTCAGCTAAATAACAATTTTTAGCATATGGAACTAAAAAATAATAAACTTTTTTAACATCTGAAACAGGTTCTCGAAATACACGAGGATCATACATGCTTAAACAGGCTCCACTATTCGAAATACTACGTGCAGCATTTTGTACATATATTCTAAAGTTGCCTAACAAAGCCATTTTTAATAAGATCTGAAAGAAATTAAGTATTAGTAAATTCAAAAACTTAAAACTAATTATTTTAAAAGATCGGTAAATAAAGTCATAGTGACGTTTGATTGAAAATAGATGCTTGTCTTTAGGCTGAGCCAGCGTTTTAAAAACTTTTGAATATAATATTTAAAACTGATACTTTTTCATACAGTTGTTCTTGTATTATAGAGAAATTCTTTTAATATGTCTACTGAATAATTAAATTTTTAAGTTATATATTCAGGGGTAATAATGCCTTTTCTTATGGTTACGGGTTTCCCTTCTTCGGGAAAAACTACTATTGTTAAAAGGCTAGTTGAATATCTTGAAAAAAGAGAAAAATCCGTTGTTGTAATAAAGGACAGCGATTATTCAACATTTAATCGAGATCTTTTTAGCGAATCACAAAAGGTGCTTTTTGAATTTCTAATTATGTTTTAGTCAGTTTATTATAGGAAAAAGATCACAGATCTTTCATCAGATCAATGGTACAAAAAAATATAGATAAAACTACTACTGTAATATGTGATTCATTGAATTATATAAAAGGTATTTTTTAGACAAAAAAACGGTACTTTTTAATTATTTTAAAGGATATCGCTATGAGCTGTTTTTGGTCGGAAAGCTATCCAAAACAACATATGGTGTTTTATATATTAATGCTGCAGAAAAGACTTGTTCTTGGTTAAATAAAGAGTCGGAAGAGTCTGAAAGGTTTCTTCTGCTATTTTTAATCCCATTATGATTTTTTTTATATTTTTGCAGTTTAAGTGTGTTTTAGTGTACTTGACTTCTTTATGAAAGTTTTCATATACTTATATAATTTGTGTATTAAGGTTTAAAACTATTATAGGTATTCGGATACCATATTAGCAGAGTTATGTATGAGATATGAAAAGCCAGATAGTCGGAATAGGTGGGACAATCCTCTATTTGAAATCAAAGTTGGAACAGCAGAACGGTTAATACAGTAATTATTTTCAATATTGATAATGAGTTATAGGGAATTGCATGAAGAAATTCCTGATGATATGACATATGATCTGGAGTATCCTTCTCCACGATACGTTACTCTACCATTCGAAGATATTTACAATTGGCTTTACGAGGTATCTGTAGACGAGCTTGTGCTTTTCAAATTAGACTTGTTAAGGGAGTTGCTCTAACAGAAAATAAAAGTACAGCAGTAGCACCTCTTGCTCCAACAAATTATTTACATGATTTAGACCGAACTACTCAAGAGGTTAAATCTTATTTCTTTTTTTTATGTAAATCAGTTTTTTCAGGTTGTTGCTATGATCATGTCGGGACAAACTCAGGCTATTGTCGGTCAACCAATATTCATTGATTGTGCTGATGAGAGTTGCAATCAGGTAGTCCTTTTAAACATGAAAATACATTACATTTATTATAGATTATTCATAAAAAAATACGCTCAGCTCCTGAATTAGCTCGTCTTAGAAGACAATTCATCTCTTTCTCTAAAATGAATCCTATTGGTAATACAGCTAAAATAGCTGCTTTATTTGTTAATTTTTTAAATACTACTAATATTTAAAACCCTATATGATTGTTATTGCTCGTTCAATATTTTAAAATCGTTATAAAGTTTTTATCAACTCGTTGCCAATGAAACATGATTACTCATTATTTAGCGCCTATTTCTGGCATACCATTGTTTTCTCAAATATTATTTAAGAAAAAAAAATGAAATTAGGTTAGAGTTTAATTTACAATACTTCTATCTAAAACGTTATTATAGATAAAATTTTGATTAATAATCTTTCTCATTCAGTTTTCTCTAGTTCTTGTGCACGTTCGGTAGTAGCTTTAACAGCCTCTATAACAGATGATCGAAATCCTATAATGTTCTATCTAGGTAAAATATTAAGTTTAGATCAAAACCATTTTTTTCAAGTTGTCTAACTCCAGCTATAGTGGTCCCCGCAGGAGAACAAACTTGGTCTTTTAATTGTCCAGGATGGCCTATCTCTTGAAGAACCATTTTCGCTGCTCCCTAGATATAATATTGATGATTTTTTACAGTTTATTGTCTTTTAGATACCATTACAGCTTCAGCTGCTAATTTTAATGACTCATTTCTAGAAAGACCTGATAAGACGCCTCCATCAGCGAGTGATTCAATATAGATATAGGTCTGAAAAAGTAAAAAGTAATTTCAAATTATTGTATATTACCCATGCTGGGGAAGACGCAGAAATCGCACCAGCAGAGTTAAATTGGCTTTCTGAGACTTCATACCATTTGCTGAAAGTACACACAAATCCTTTAACAATAGAAACCTAAAAAAAGTTAAAACGTCAAAAATCCATAAGACATACATACTATATCAGGATCAACGCGTCCTTGCTTACACATCAGAGTAATACCCTCTCCTATACTGCAAGGTGAATTAGGAAAAATTCTAATGAAAGTAGAATTAACACTCTGAGACAATTGCGAAATCTATATGAATCTTACGTACATATCTTTCAACTATAAGAAATACAACTTCCTTCTTGATCATTTCTATAGTAACACCAGCCATTACCGAGACTATAGCAGAATAGCCAGAAAAGTCCACACCAGAATTCCATAAGGAATGCCTCATTTGTGGCTTGACAGCGATTAAAGCAATACCCTTAGTGTGCATTTGATTCTGTTCCAAAGCGGAACCATAACTATTTACAAAGCCTTCGTTCTATGATATTTTGACACTATATTCTTAATTAAAAAAAATTACAAACCCGCCATACTTGAGCAGATTTTTCTGTTCTGGTGGAAATAGATATTTGATCTTTTTTCAAAAATCCTAGAAAAAAAATATATTTGACAAATTGTCGCTAACGCACCTGCAGTCAGTGCCCCATTTACCATGCATTTTGCCATAGCTCCACCACCAAAGATAGCAAGATGTGGAACCGTAAACTGTTCTGCTAATTGAGAGAAAGTGGGTACATTCATCTGAATTTCACAATGTACATATTATTATATCAAACGCTTCTAGATATTCGTAACATTGAAATGGTTGGAAACAGTACAGTATTAATATTAAAAAAAAATGTATTAAATACAGAACAAAGAATAAAACGTGTAAGTTAGACTCTTTGAGATTTCTCAAAACCTAAAAGTTTTTCAGCCACTCCTATATAGTAAACTGTTTGAGCAATTCCAAATAGAGGTGCCATAACCATCATTCGACACGCTGCCCCTTTGAACAATGAATTGGGTCCCTCTTTACTCAAAATGGACAAAAATGCTTCAGAAATACTGGAAAACAAGCTTCATAATCAAAAAAGGAAAATAAATACCTTTTATATGGCGTACTTCCTTCACCAACATATTGACATCTTGTCTTGACAACATCTAACGGAGTTACCAAAAAGGAAGCAATCGCACCAGCTGACAAACCTGATAAAAAGCTGGCCCAAAACACAGCATCACCTGAAATAGACACTGACATTGATTCAATACAGGTACTAAGCATTTTACCAGAATTATCGCTTTTCCTAGGACCTAGCGAATCTAGGAACGCAAACAGAGGGAAGTACATAGCAGAAAAGGATACATCCCTGGCTAATGTAGGTCCTAACCCAGTATAAAGCCCTTTTAACCCCTTTTGACGCAAAAATGAGCTCACTAATGAAACCAAACTTTGCCGTTTCAAAGATTGTTGCATTTGAATCTTCAAAAGTTCCATCGGTGTCGTTATTATAACTTGGCAAGTTCCAGCACTTGCCCCAGCTACGACTCCTCTAAACCTCATGAAGATATGTGAAAGATTTGTATTTTATCACACCTAATCAAAGATAATTTTTCGTCTTCTTTCTTTAAAACGTTCCGGAAAAAGTCGTTGGCAACTAGTTTAATGGCCTTTTCAGGGGTAATAAGAAGGATATTGACAGAAGCACCTTGATAAAATGCTCTGATTTGATGGGCTCTGGAACCTCCAGCATTTGCTAAAGTCTTCAAAAAACAGTCTTTGATTCCGCTGTAAGCAGCAGAGCCAGTTTGATTTTGAAGACGCGTCTTGATCAGATCAAGTGGAAAAACACAGGTCACCCCGACAATGCCGGCAATTCCACCGTTCATAATTTTTGGTACATACTGAACTTTTGCTTTTTTATGAGTGTACATTGCTTTTAAGGTGTTCGAGCTGAAATAAAAATTTAATTTTAATTTAACACATTTCTGCTAATCTAGGAACTAATGAATAAGTCTAATGATAGTATTAAACAATTCAAGGACTATGTGTTATCCATAGAGCGCGCTATACAAGTTACTCACAGTAAAAACATATGTAGCATATTCTTTTTGAAATTAAAACAGCAACTAATTTCCTTTAAAATTGTTTACGAAATAAAGTTTTAATGTTGAAAAAGTTGTACTATAATCTTGTACTTTTTTCAGAAAATAGTAAGCAAACTCCTTGAAGTAAAGGGGAGTGTTGCATCCCTCAACGCAACATGGCAGACCAGGTTTCTCTCAGAGATGCCATAGGCAATGTTGAGGTAAGTATTCGCTTGAATACCAAAATGTGATTTTTTTCTTAAGCTTCTTGACGATTTATTATTACCTGATGACCAACCACCAATTGAAGCTAGACCATTTCCTCTTTTATGCAGGTATCTCTAGTTTACACTTGTATTAATGTCTATTTTCAATATTTAGAGCAAATTTTGATACTAATTTCGAGGACAGAAGTGCCTATGTCACTGGTGTGTCCAAATATATTGAAGAAGCCACCAGGCATTCTGAATTCGTGAGTTGATGTTAACTTGATCGTTTAAATGATTTTTGCAGAATATAATGCTGGAAGAAGGTTTAAAGCATGCTGCTAACTTATATACTTGGAGATGTTGTTCAAGAGCAGTTCCTATGGTTTCAATGCTCATGTTTTCTAATTGAACTAAGTTTTGGTTTAAGGCTAAATCGAATGATCAACCTAATCGAGTTGAAATTAATCTAAAAGTTGTTGAAGTATTGAAGCCCGAAGTTGATAAACTGTATGCGTTCATGCATTTCACTGTAAGTTTTTAACCTTATTCTAAAGAAACCGCATATATCTTTCAGAACAAGGCTATTGTAAGGTTTTTCGATGAAGTAAAACGTTTGTGTCATGCTGAAAAACGAAAAGTATATTTAAAAAAAAACTTTGTTCATTCTTCTCTTGATTTAGGATTTCGTTTCTGAAGCCTATTTACTAACATTAGGAAAGTTTTTAAATATGTTCGCAGTGTTGGATGAATTGAAAAATATGAAAGCATCAATTAAAAATGATTTTTCTACATATAGAAGGTAGTTTGCTCGTAGTTGAAAAATTAGAAAAAAAAACCTTTTTTAGATCTGCGCAATTTTTACAAGTGATGTCAGATACTCAAACAATCCATGATATGCAAAATTTGAGTATGTTCTTAGCTACACAAAACAAGATCAAAGATACGTTGAGAAACGAGATGGTCAAGGTATTTTAATTTTCTTTCTCGAAATTGCTTTTCTTCCAAAAAATCTTCAGATTGATGGCTATGAAGAACTATTAGCGGATGTTGTAAATATCTGTGCGCACATGTTTGAAAATCATTTATATCTAAATCCTTCTGAACGTCATATGTTTGTTAAGGTAATACATTTCGAATTTATTTAATCTATCGTCTTGTATATTTTAGGTTATTGCTTTCTCTTTATTTTTAATGGATGGAGATACACCCAATGTTACCAAGTTAGATCAAAAAAAAAAGCTATCAGTTTCACGCCTTGATAAAATTTTCAAGGTTTATACATGTTCTTTAACATTATGAAAACTGTTGTTTTCTCACAGAATCTAGAAGTGGTACCTTTATATGGGGACATGCAAATTCAACCTTTTTCATTTGTTCGAAGGTCTCAGTTTTACGAAGCGAATAAATGGACACTAAGTGATAAAGAAGGTGTGGGTTAATAAGTTTTAATTTATGAAATTGTATCTTTAAGGTGACCGATGTCATGTAAATATCGTTGCTAAGATCAAGTTGGCTCGTGCTGATCATGAATCCTATGTCACACAATTGGCAAAAGTGAACAATGAGGTACTGTTTGAAATAATTTTTACTTTGATTTTTCTCTTCAGGTTGCCATTAGTGATAGAACTCTTGGCTCTGACGAGGAAAATCGGAAATTGACTTCTCTGGCTTTGAGTGGTGTTCAGCTGTTGACTCAATGGACTTCTGATGTTGTTGAGACGATCAGTTGGAAACTGCTTCATCCCACTAACTCAAGAGAAAATAAAGATTGTCCCGCTGATGCTGAAGAATACGAGAGGGCAACCAGGCAATGATTGCTCTTAATACTTTATTAAATTTCGTTTTCCAGATATAATTACTCGCCAGCTGAAAAATCTGCTCTGATTCAGATGATTTCCATGATTAAAGGTTTACAAGCTTTATTGGGGAAAATGGAACCGGCATTATCAAATGCTATCAGACGCCATATATACTCCGAGCTTCAAGGATTTGTTCAATTAGCTTTATCAGAGCCTCTTCAGAAGGCAGTGAAAAATAAGAAAGATCTCTTAGCCAAGTAAGTTTTTTGTTGAAGTTTCCGAAATTAGTTTGTCGCCTTCAGTATTATACAATCTGTTCGTGATACTTGTATGGATGCATTGGCTGGTTTTGATGCTAGACCAATTGAGAAGAATAAGAAAAAGCAAGGAAAAGATTCAAATAGTAGTTCTGCTAGCGATTTGAGAATTCCCAGAAGAGCTGCTCCACCAGCTCCAAGTAGTACTCAGGTATGTTTAATTATCCTGTAAAGCAGTCTGTTCGTTTTAAAGCTTTATATGGTTCGAACTCAATTGGAATCTCTCATATCTGAAAGATGTAGTGGCGGTAAAAAAGTTTTGAGAAAAGAACTTGATACAAAAACTATAGAACGCGTTAGTGTTTTTCTAAGGTATATCCAATCCCAACGTCAGTCTGAAATCATCTCTAATTTCAGAAAATCAACCCACTGGCCTGCACTGTTCCAACTATCAGACACACTTCAAGATGCTGGGGAATTAAGTCAGTTGTGGTTCAGAGAGTTTTATCTCGAGATGACTATGGGTGCCAGGATTCAGGTAAGGCAATAAACTTCTGTTTCCATTATTTAATTTCGTTTAATAGTTTCCTATTGAAATGTCTATGCCTTGGATTCTTACTGATCATATCTTAACTTCCGGTGATTTGGCTCTTCTTGAAGGAGCATTATATCAATTAGATTTATACAATGATGCTGCTAACTATAGTTTGTTCAACTTTAGAAAACAATTCCTTTATGATGAGGTAAGTCTAATTAAATGAATTTGCAAAGCATATATTGGTCTTTGTCAGGTGGAAGCCGAAGTAAATTTATGCTTTGACCAGTTTGTATACAAACTTTCTGATATGGTTTTTGTTCATTACAAGCAAATGGCGTCATGGTTGGTTTAAATATTTCATTCCATATCCTTTAATTGATTTGTTAGCATGATGCTGGATAAACGGTTCAAACAAGATATTCAAAAAGCTGGATTATCTGTTCGGACACCGGGCGCTGGGCGATATGACAGTATCCTTCGCCAACGTCATGTTCAAGTTTGTGTTGTAAATCAAATACATTGCCCATGTTACATATTGCAGTTACTTGGACGACCAGTAGATTTGAATAGGCTTGTTTCCCAACGTGTCAATATAGCATTATCAAAAACTTTGGATAGTGCTATTTGGCAATTTGAAAGTAATCAACTATCTTCGATTATTGAATTGGATTATGCCATTGAGACCAATCGTTTGTGCCACTCACTACTCAAAGAACGTTTGCATTCTGTAGCTGATTTCAGTGATCTTCTACAAGAGGTTTCATTTTTTTTAATGATTAATTTTACATATTAATTTAGGCTAATCACAACGTGTCCGCTCCTCATGGTAGAATAACCTTGCATGTTTTCTGGGAGTTGAATTACGACTTCATTTTAAATTTTCAGTACAACAGTTCAACACATCGTTTTGTACGATCAAAGGTTCGGAATAACAGTCATTGGTAATATAAAATGCATATTTTGCAGAAGACTTTCCGTAAAACTCCTTCTCGAGAAAGAGCTCCCCCTGTTACCGCACAATATCAATGGGGTTCTAAATCTTTAAATGCTGCCTTCATAAATATTTTCCATGCATATCAATCTTTTATTGGCATTCCACATTTTAAAGCTATTTCTCGCTTATTGCAATATCAAGGTAAGATATAATGCACATAATCTCATATTTAATACTTTTCAGGTATTGCTGTTATTTTGGATGAATTGCTCAAACTTGCAAATCAACTTTTAACTGGCAAATTACGAAGCAAAATATTTTCTTTGTTGAATGTTATGCCTAAAGTTTGTAAATTGCCACGTTTTGATTACGGCAGCCCAGGTTTTGTTACTTAAGTATGTTCTAGCAATATTTATTCTTTTTTAGGCGTTCTCCAATATTTTCTTCATCATCTCGATGGTCTAGGAAAACATCCTGAACTTCGGTCCGAGTTTTGTCAGGTACACCTAGGGATGAAAATTAGAATATACTGTTGTTCTAGGACCTAAGGGAAATAGGAAACATCATACTATTCTGTATGCAACTGGAACTAGGTTTAGCTCAAGAAGAGGTTCAGGACTTATTAGCTGCCGCAGCATATACAAATGTTATTCCAAAGCCCCATGCTAAGAGTACGTATTTTTTGACTTCTATACTTTATTTGTGAAATTAAGATGTTATGGAACAAGAAAAGCAGTTGGTGAAATTAGAGGAAAAGTATTCTAGAATTCAGCTAACAAACGTCATTGAAAAATACGGAACAGATAAGGTTTTTGATTTAGTCAAAATGTTTAAAATTTATTCTTAAAACTTACAGCAAGTGGCTATATCACGGGAAGCTGAACTGATGACAAAGGAGAGATTATGTTGTGGTCTTAATGTTTTTGAAATGTTTTTGCAACGTATAAAGCAAATGATCATATCTGAAGTGGTATCATTTCATAGCTAAATTGAATTTTAAATATTGTATAATTTTAGGCTTACATTGGTGGTCACCCTAACAACGGTGTTATGTGTATAGATGAATGTATGGAGTTCCACCGAGTCTATTCAGCCTTACAATTTTGGCTTTGTTGGCCATTTACTAATGACGAAAAGATTCTAAATGAGTATGCGAAGATTGTAACACGCTATATATAACTTTTATTTCTTAGGGAATTATTTGGAGATTCGGTAATTTGGGCTGGACTTTCCATTATAAGTCTTCTTGGTCAACAAAGACGATTTGAAGTTCTAGATTTCTGTTATCACTTGTATAGAATGCAAAAGTCTGATGGAAAAAATGAACTCGTGCATGGAATCGTATGAGTACTACTACTTTCAAAATTTAAATTATAAACCTTCAGCCTATCACTCGTGTTACTGAGAGAATTCGCCGGTTCCAGTTGTTGAACAACCAGATTTTTGCTATTTTGAATAATTTTCTTTCACAATCCGATGAATTTGAAGAAGTTAACACTAACTTTAATGAATATACTGATATTATATTTTTCAGGAACGTGTTTTGGAATTTCAACCTCCAATACATCCAAGTATAGCGCATAGATCAGTTGAATAAGAACATTCTTCATTATGCATCTCTTGCGATTTTGTTTCAATGATATATTTCGCATTATGTACAGTCCATTTTAACATTTCGATCGATAATATAATTCGCACGTTCTTTATAATTTATTTTATTTATGATGCAAAAAGCAACGATTAGAAACAAAAGAGAACATATCAATATTGACCTTTTAAATATGGAAAACACATTTTTCATTTTGTTCAACATATTATCTGCTAAATAGGCAATAATAGGAGAACATATAAATGATGCAAACTGTATTCCTTGTAGCATCGGTGGTTCAGTGGTAGAATGCTCGCCTGCCACGCGGGCGACCCGGGTTCGATTCCCGGCCGATGCAACTTTCTTTTGCTCTCAAGAACCTTGTGCTTTCTAAAAATGAATATTTTATTTTTTAAGCTTTTTTCTAGCAAACAATGCTTTGTGGGAACCCTGGGATACTGTTTCAGAAACTTTAACAAAGGAAGTTGCGTTTTGATATCGAAATGATGGATTTATATATATTTCATGGTGTTCAACATATCGTTTCCATAAAAGTTACAAATGAAAAAATCAAAAACATTCTTTTCTGGAAAATCCAAAATTCTATTGGCCGGGAAAAGATTAATTTCTCCAGCGTGATTCGAAAGTACTCTGAAAGGTTTGTAGCATCGGTGGTTCAGTGGTAGAATGCTCGCCTGCCACGCGGGCGACCCGGGTTCGATTCCCGGCCGATGCAACTTTCTTTTGCTCTCAAGAACCTTGTGCTTTCTAAAAATGACTATTTTATTTTTTAAGCTTTTTTCTAGCAAACAATGCTTTGTGGGAACCCTAGGATACCATTTCAGAAACTTGAAAGAAGAAAGTGGCGTTTTGATATGGAAATGATGAATTTATACATTTCTTGGAGTTCAACATCTCGTTTCCAGAAAAGTTACAAATAAGAAAATCAAAAACATTCTTTTCTGGAAAATCCAAAATTCTATTGGCCGGGAAAAGATTGATTTCTCCAGCCTGAAACGAAAGTACTCTAAAAGTTTTGTAGCATCGGTGGTTCAGTGGTAGAATGCTCGCCTGCCACGCGGGCGACCCGGGTTCGATTCCCGGCCGATGCAACTTTGTTTTGCTCTCAAGAACCTTGTGCTTTCTAAAAATGACTATTTTATTTTTTAAGCTTTTTTCTAGCAAACAATGCTCTGTGGGAACCCTAGGATACCATTTCAGAAACTTGAAAAAAGAAAGTGGCGTTTTGATATGGAAATGATGAATTTATACATTTCATGGTGTTCAACATATCGTTTCCATAAAAGTTACAAATGAAAAAAAAAAACATTCTTTTCTGACGTTATACCACAAGTGTAGAGTATGGTTAGGAGTAAAACACAAACGAATATGTAGAAAAGGGTTTATTGATGGTTTAACAAGACAAGCGCGGAATAAAATCACTGGCTGCGAACATTGAAATTGTAAGACTGGCTATATTTGGGGGCGGTTCTTGGCCTGAAATAAAGTGTTACTTACGCCACATGTGAACACGTATGGTGTGCATATGTGTTTTATGCAGTTTAAAGGAAGAGGATGAAGAGAGAGAGAGAGAGAGAGAGAGAGAGAGAGAGAGAGAGAAACAAACAAAAACTTACTCGTTTATTGCGACACTTCCCGCAAGAGTGGAAATACCTACATTGGTCTTTTACGCTTGGTCTTCCCACATACAACTCCATGGTGGGTCTTTGTTTTGCATCTATAACAAGATACCTCACATATATCCGGATGTTTTGGATTTTGGCATCTGATGCACAGTCCCAATTCATGTAGACGTAAAGTGCGCTCTGGAGAAGAGGGGTATATAAGGCAAGCTGCAGTGTGGTGACCATCAGCGGTTGGCTCGCTGCAAAAGATGCAGGAGGACTTTGGCGTTGTCTGAACGGCTAGGTTGTCCAGTTTCAAATTTAGAGAGTGGTTAATATTGTCCAGTCTCTCGGAGAGGTGGTTCACAGCGCTGGCCAGGTTGTCGTAGAACCTCTTTTCGAGGACCATTAGCTGTCTCAGGTTTGCAGTAGTATTGGCTACATGTAAATACTTTTTGAGATCTTCCTCGAAGGAAGTGTTCTCAATCAAGTTGGACGTTATATCTTCCATTGCTCTGAGTTGAGGCAAACTTTTTTCGCCACTTTATATACTGGTTGGCGTCTGGTCTCTAATATGGATCTATCACGTCATTCAGGGATTAAAATAGTATTCTCCTGTTATTGATATTCACAATTAAACGTCTGTTGGACGAGTTGTTATGTAACTCGATACTATCACAGGTTAGAAATCCTAAACAGAACTAGCCGAATTGTGTTACATTATTATTTCAAAAAAATAATTTTTTTCTCTTCTCTCTTTGGTTTATTTTATTCTGTAAGAATTTTAGTTTAAACATTTTTTTATTTTTTCTTCAATCTTATACCCTTAAAATATTCGATCTCGAAGTGAGGCTGTGAAACTTAAAAAACTTGGTATATTGTGAACATCCCTTTGGCCATCCATTGTATGGCTAACACTGTATTTAACAATACAGTATACAGTCCTGTGCAAAATAGTTGGGACACCCCTATGTTAGAGGCCCCAGAAAACTCCTTCAAACTACAAAAAAAATTTTTTTTTAATTTCAAAAATTTTGCGAGTTTATATAGTATACAGGGTGGGTGAGAAGTATGTGTCGTTTTTTACAATCGCTTGATTGAGTGACATAAATAGTGTCAAAAATTATGAACTCCTGGGGAGTGTTAGCTATAAAAGTCATTAACATAATTAGACATAACAGTCGTTTCAATTCAATCGTTTTGAAAAATGCCAAGAATTTCTCCACACCGTAGTGCTATTGCTCGTCTAGTTGATGAAGGTCTCTCTGCTGCAGAGATATCAAGAAGGCTCAACATTCCATCATCAACGTGTCGTAAGATTTCAAGACTTTATAGGGATACAGGTAGCATTGAGGAGAAGCCAAAGACAGGAAGAATCCGTTCGGTCAACGTTCCACGTACGAGGAATATCATTAATCGTAGGATACAACGCGACTCAACGGTTAGTATGAGAAAAATGGCCAACGATCTTGGTATTTCAACGGAACGAGTCCGTTTCATCGTCAAAAAGGAACTCAAGATGCGGAGTTATCATCTCGGAAGAGGGCAGCAACTGACGGATACACAGAAAAAAATAGACTGGAAAAAGCAAAAAAATTACTAGTTTTCTTAAGCAAGGCCGCGTTTCAGACGTACTTTTTACAGATGAAAAAATTTGAAAAAATTTTTACTCTTCAGCCTCTCCCGAACAGACAGAACTATCGACAACTGATGAAAATAGATGGAAGAAGAAATCAGAACAGAATCATTGCTGAGAGATCTCTCTTCACCAAATCTTTGATGGTTTGGGGAGGAATCACAGCAAAATTGAAGACACCGCTTGTTTTCATTGAAAGGAACGTCAAAATCAATGCGGCCGTGTATCAAAAAACCATATTGGAGGACGTTTTAGGACCATGGATGAGGAGCAACTTCGAAAATCAGGAAATGATTCTTCAACAGGATTGGGCACCAGCTCATAGTGCCAAAACGACGATGGACTACTGTAAAACCCATTTTCCAGGGTTCTGGGGCAAAGATGTATGGCCTTCCTGTTCACCTGACCTCAACCCAATGGACTATTCAGTATGGGGACTACTTCAATCCAAAATAGAGAAGCAACATTTCACTAGTTTGGATTCGCTGAAGCTAGCTTTGATCAAAGCATGGGACGAAATAGATGAGGATTACCTATGGTCAACTGTGAACAATTTCAAAAATAGGATAGCAGCGGTAACTAAAGCAAAAGGAGCCCATTTTGAACACAATTTGTAAAAATTCTAAGTTAATAATAACTCTTTATAATAAAAACTTTTGATGCTAAAATATTGTTTTGTTTTTGAAATATTGAGATTTAAAGAGCGACACATACTTCTCACCCACCCTGTATAGTCAGTAAAAATAAATGTCAATATAATAAAAACTGATTTCAATATTTTTTTCTAAATTTATAACGAAAATTAGTGTTTTTGACTATTTTGAGTAATCCTTCTTGATATAACAAAATTTGAGATTAGGAAGAAGTTAATTCATTAAAAATATTTTTAAATGATTCTGTGTACAAAGCTCGGCTCTAGTGCAGTTCCCCCCTCAGAACGGGGGGTTTGGGGGGTTTACCCCCCATTTCCGGTGTTTAGTTAATTTGTTTTTGATTTTCTTTTGATTTTCTTTTGATTAAATTTAATTATAATATTTTTATTATTCACGATTATTCATATCATTCATAAATTCACTAATTTCACATAAGATAGTTTCAAAAAGGTCTGAATTAATGTGTCTACGGCGCCACATAAATTCACACAAATAACCATCTAACATGTGAGTCTGTACTCCCCATAAACGCTTGAATTTGGCTTTCGCAATGTTCCAAACTCTCTCTATATCATTAGTATGCGCTACGGTTTGTCAACAAAATTATATGTATGATTAACGGTCAGTGTATAACGGTGGGTGTATTGCTTGTTTAAAGATTCTAACCCTCCCCCCCATAAGCGCGCCAGTAGTCTGATATAATAGTACTTCCAGGATTTATTGAGAACTTAATACATTCCTGGAGAGTAGCTCTACTTCGATCAGGCACTGTATACAAAAAACATTCCTTTGTCTCACGACATATTCCCCAAACACCCATTGTTCTGGTTAACCCTACCAACATTATTTAATATTTACGCTTAGATACTAGGATCACATCTATCTCTACAGTCATATTACGGCCCCTATTATAATTGGATTTTTTAAAAGGGAATGAGCACAGACTTCACGTAAAAATTATTATAGTCAACTACGGTATGGTTGGATCCTGTTCCGAGCTCATCTTTTCAAAATTAGACTGTTGTATACTCCTTTGTCTAACAGTAAATGAAGAGAATGAAGTTTGTATACGATAAATGAGAGCCTATTTAATTTAAAGTAGTTACATCTTAAAAGTGAAGCTATACCTTCTAAAAATGTTCTTTTTTTTTAATTTCTGTTCTTTCCTACAGCTTTTTTTGAGACATCTCCACCGTTCACGCTCTATTGAGAGCTTCATTTCAGATTGGCAGATGCTACAGATCATAGTATCTTGTACAATCCCGTTTTCTTGCAAAAATCGAATGGCACTTTCTTTGGTTGCAACTTTATCTCTCAGGGCGAACATGATTCCAGATTTTTTTCGATTGTTTTTTTGAAAAGAAATTACAGCGGGGAGGGGGGGGACTGCACTTGAGCTTGATCAATAACCTATGGCATAGCTTCAAACAAGTAAGCTTCAGCATCTGAATCTTACTGAATTTCTATGAAGATAACTTGGATAACATACAACCAAATTCTCCCGTTTAAAATAAAAATAGACGTTTAGTGTAGTCCTAACATTCTACTCAAAATATATTTTTTCTGATTTTTTGTAGTTTGTCTGAGAAGGTATAAGGGATTTTAGTGAGTTTCCCAACTATTCCGCACAGGGCTGTATATTGGCGTACATGCTAAATATTTTATAGTAGCGGTAATTAAGCCTATCAGTATAATTCCCAAGTTTGAAATGGTTAATTTAAGAATTACAGTGAAATCGCTAGATTCGGATGTTTTTCTTTTTTTTGGAGCTGTTTTCGTCAAATTCGTCTAAACTCGCTATGTGATGGAGTGTTCCTTTCATGATAATTTTAAATTTCTTACTGTCGCATGTAGTATAGCATATCTCATCAATTTGAGAATTTTCTCTTTTTATTGTTATTTCGGTTGTTGCTATCTTCGGGGAGCATTTTATCATAAATACTTCTCTCTGACATTTAATTGAAATCCATGTAACTTCTGCCGCGAGGCATTGAAATTCTGCAAATGCACCCTGCTCCCAAGAGTAGCAGCCTGATAGTTTTGTGTGAGTGGGTGCACAAGGCAAATTATTAGAGAAAATCACAGAGTTTAGAAAGAGGGAAGAGTATGCTGAAACTAGACTTTCATCTATTTTTGTAGAAAAGGATAGTGTGTTAGTTTTTGTTGTGAATTTTCGGCAAACCTATTGAATGTGCAGAGACAGAATGAGGATAAATTTTTTAAATGGAATAAAAAAGTGGTACAGTTGTTTCATTTCTGCAACCGCCCATGATGGTATATGTTTACTCCATATCCAAAGGTTGGTATTTGATACAACCGTTGTTTTTTCTATATTTAATGGGTCCGATACAGTCTAGCCCCTTCAATGGCATAGCTTTGGTAATTCAGAGGTGCCAGAAAATCTGTGGTGAATGGGAGACTGCGTATCTGAAGAAAAAGAAGAATTTTTTAAGAAATGGGCTGATCAGGTGAGTAACTCCCAGGTGTGATGATCAGAAGAAACGGGAGAAGTAAGTATCCCGGACATTGATATTAGCTCAGTTTGAAAAAAGAACAAGCCCAGCAGCCGACCATGCCATTGTTTGATTTCAATGGATTGCTTCTCTGCTTGAGTCAAACCCAGTTGAAGGAACCGTCTGTTCAAGCTCTGAGCATAATCGAATAAACATCCTTGAACAGAATGAAGAATAGTTTCAACTTCCCTTAATACAGCGATTTCAAAATCACAGATAAAAATAAGGTTTTCAACTATGCAGCCAACGTTGGAGAGAGCAAGAGAAACATGTTGAAGGAGCCTTCTATAAGTGAACCTAGTTTTATTTTTTTAATGGAATAAAAAAGTGGTACAGTGGTTTCATTTCACTGCAACCACCCATGATAGTATATGTTTGCTTCATATTGAAAGGCTGGTAATTGAAACAACCGTCCCCAAGCAGTTGAGTTAAACCATTTTAAACAGCTAGTTCCAAACAAAATGTATCAAAATACAAATGAAACTTACTGTCATGAAAATGCAAGAATGTACGACCATTGATAGTTTTAGTCAAGTCTTTTGCTACCATTGTGCGAACAAATAACGTCCGGTAATTCTCGGCGAGCAACAAATCTTATGAATGCATTGAGGATTGTGTTCGAGCTCATGTCATTGATTGGTTCGAGGTGAACTGCTCTAATGGTTAGACATGTAAAGATTACGATATAGATCTCTAAAAGACTATCAATACCCTCCATCTCCAACAATCACTGACTATGGTGCTTTCGCGCTCGATACAGTTATAGATACAGCTGTTTAAAGTTTCTGTACTTCTATTAGAAACGGCAAATAAAAAGCAATCCCTTGTTTCATTACATACCCCTGCGAACAATCATTGCGCTGGCTTTATCCTACCTATATTAAATTTTCTACGAGAAACTAACGTTTCATCGATTTCAACATTCAAATTAGGACCTCCAATCATTAGAGGATGCTTTAAAATATTAAATGCGCAAACTTCTCTCATGAAGTTATTATTATCCACAGCTGTTTTGCAAGGGCCTATTCCTAACTCATCTAAACAGAACTTAACAGTAGTGTATTCCTTGCTCCAGCAGTATACGAAAAGAATGAACTTGGTATTTCCAATTTTTGAGGTTAAAATATTGGTGTTGATAATATATAGATTTTAACTTTATACCTTGAAGAAATGTTCCATTTTTTATTAAAATTTCCCTTCTACAGTTTCTTGAACGCTTGAACAGACGCTTCTTTCAACTGGGTTTGACACATGCAGAGAAGCTATCCATTGAAATCAAACAATGGCATGGTCGGCTGCTGGGCTTGCTCTTCTTTCAAACTGATCTCATCTCAATGTCTGGGTTATTTAATTCTCCCGTTTCTTCTGATCTTCCATCATATTCTTCTTGTCTTCAAATGATCAGTTATGTGAATGAAACATGGATTTGAAGGACCTTTGCGACATTATTGGAGCAAATGGGACATAAAACAATTTTGTACATCTAATAATGTTGAATCTTTTCACCGTAAAATGAAAACTATTTTATCTAGCTCTCATCCTCCTCTTTCTGAATTAATTATTTTTTTCATCGTGAAAATTTGATGGCTAATCATGTCCTGATCGCTCGTCATCAATTGTTGAGCCTGCTAGGAAAAAAGAAAAAACGTAATTGAAAGGCAACAACGGATTGAGGTCCAGTTTGAAAACTTCAGGAACATCTCTAATAACCGAGGAGATGGCGAAGTTTAACACTAGAAAATCTTATTTTTAAAGCATTTAAATTGAAAAATTAAACTCTAATAAATTTTTTGAACCATATCTTTTTTTAACACAAAAACCTCCTTGCTGTTTATATTAAAAACCTTAATTTTTTGTGAACTGTTTAAGTTTTGGGTAATTTTTAGAAGTCTAAACAACTAAAAACTGATAGTACAACACGTGTGGTATAATTTACGACCGTTATGCTTGCTAGGGAGAGGTTGTAAAAATAGGAGACGACGAAACGTCTCAAACCCTTTCAGAGTACTTTCGAATAACGCTGGAGAAATCAATCTTTCCCCGGCCAATAGAATTTTGGATTATCCAGAAAAGAATGTTTTGATTTTCTCTAGTTTCATTAGTGATGTATATCTAGTTTTATTACACTCACTCTAGTCTTCTATGTACTTTATCTAGTCTTATTATATACACTCTGGTGCAAAATAATGTAACATTTTTTCGATTACTTTTTTTTCGAGATTTTATTTTTATGAATTGTTTCCTTGCTCATGATTTTGAAGTTTATTTTAATAAGAAGTATTTATTTCAAAAAAAGGCTAAAAAGAAATGAGTATAATTGAGAAAATTGAGAAAAAATATTTTTGTGATATTAGAGTAGATAACATGATGAATTTAAAACAAATTTTTTTATATTCAAAAGGAAGTGGGTCCTCCAAGTTTTAGACGAACTTTGGACATACGTCTTGCCATGCTGTCTATCAAGTTAGAACAAATTTCTAACGAGACATTTTCCCATGCTTCGAGTATAGCCGCTCTGAGGGTTCTTGTATTTTCACTGTTTTCCCTCAGAATAAATTCGCTTTACTAAGTCTGGTCCGTCTAAGTTGAACCTTTTCTCATCAGAGAATATAATCTATAACAATAAAAAACAGCTCAATTTATTTTTCACGCGTCTTACTTTGGACCAATCACGGCCAAGATTTAAATCAGCAAAAGGTAGCCTCTTAATTTTGTGTGCGGGTGTCAGGAACGGAGCTTTTAACATTCTAGAACGTCTGATATTTTCAGCTTCCTCTAACACTTTCCGGATGGTCCATCGTGAAACGGTGAGATTCAGAATTCGTCCAATTTCTGTACAGCTTCGCTCACTATTAGACGCAAGACGGATTATACTGCGTCTGTCAAGTGAGGATTTGTTTCCTACCAGATTCGCTTCTCTTACTTTCAGTTGTACCACGTAACAGATATCTAGTTATCGTGGATCGAGATCTTCCGAGTTCTTGAGCGATTTGTTCATGACTCATACCAAATCGGCGAAAAGAGTCAATTTGGGTTTTTCCCCAACTGATAAATCTACCTTAGGGGACATTCTGTAGTCAAAACATGAGGCTTTCAAAAAATTGAGAAAAAAAAATCTAACCTTGATTCACAGCAAAAGTTATGAAGTTATGTTTTAGAAACAATAATCAAGGATTTTTTCAAAAAAACATCATTTAGCCAAAAAAATTTTACAAGCATGTTTTACAATTGGTTTTTATTATTATTATGTGTATATTTTATGATACTATTTATGGTTATTATATGAAAAAATTTGCTTTAAAAATAACAAAATTATTATGACATTTTTCAATGTTACATTATTTTGCACCAGAGTGTATATACAGTCATGTGCAAAAAAACCTCGGACAACTTTTAGAATCCCTTATACCTTCTCAGACAAACTACAAAAAATCAGAAAAAATACATTTTGAGTGTTAAAAATTGATAACGAATTCAGAAAAAATCTTTAAAGTTTTAAAAATCATGTTCAAAAGTATTTTTTGGAGTCTCCGAAATTTTCATAAACTGCTAGAAGTCTTCTTTCTTGAATTTCAGAAGTTTCATCAAGACTTCAGAAATAATCTTTTGATAGAATGTTAGGAATACACTAAACGTCTATTTTTCTTTTAAACGGGAGAATTTGGTTGTATGTTAACCAAGTTATCTTCATAGATATTCGGTAAGATTCAGATGCTGAAGCTTACTTGTTTGAAGCTATGCCATAGGAAAAACTTAGTTATTGATTGAGCTTTGTGCTTAGAATCATTTTAAAATATTTTTTAATGAATTAACATGTTCCTAATCTCAAATTTTGTTATATTAAGATGAATTATTCAAAATAGTCAAAAAACACTATTTTTCCTTATAAATTTAGAAAAAAATATTGAAATCAATTTTCATTATATTAACATATATTTTGACTGAATATATACTATGTGACATTACGAAACTTATGAAATTAAAAAAAAAATTTTTTTGTAGTTTGAAGGGGTTTCTGGGGCCTCTAAGATATTTTTGTCCGAGGTTTTTTGCACAGGACTGTATATTTTTTTATTTTTTTTTATTTTAGTCCTTATATTCTGTATTATGTATATCTGAATGACATATGAATGAATCTTTCTTCCTCTAACAGTCTTTTAAGTTACCAGGGCATAGAATAGAAAGTGTGAACCTGGGAGGCTATTTGAAGAGCCCTCTATCTTCAAAACTTCTATCAAAGTAGAAAATAATGTATTTCTCGAAAATCCTGTTGCTCAAAACCATCATTGTGATATATTTTTGTTTTCTATTAACAAATGCAAAAATATCACATACTCTCTAACTCAGAATATCAAAAATTCAGACTCATGTTTTGAGATGAAAGCTTATTCCTTATTTGTCAATGAAATAAAAAAAATATTTCATGAATCTGAGTTAGAAGAGCATGAAAAGCAAGAAGTTTCCTCTGCCTGGTTTCATGGGGGCTATGATAGTAGACGGAGAGCTATTACAAGGGCTTTAAGTTCTCGTAAAGACATAAGAACATCCATGACCAATGTTCTCTGTCTTTGTCTAAAACTATCAATGGTTGTACGTTCTTGCATTTTCATGACAGCGAGTTTCATTTTTATTTTGTTTGGAACTAGCTAATCAGAATGGTTTAACTCAACTGCTTAACTCAACTTGGGGACGGTTGTTTCAAATACCAGCCTTTGAATATGAAGCAATTATATACCATCATGGGTGGTTGCAGTGAAATGAAACCACTGTACCACTTTTTTATTCCATTAAAAAAATAAAACTAGGTTCACATATAGAAGGCATCTTCAACATGTTGTTCTTGCTCTCTCCAACGTTGGCTGCATAGTTGAAAACCTTATTTTTATCTGTGATTTTGAAATCTCTGTAATAAGGGAAGTTGAAACTATTTTTCATTCTGTTCAAGGATGTTTATTCCATTATGCTCAGAGCTTGAACAGACGGTTCCTTCAACTGGGTTTGACACAAGCAGAGAAGCTATCCATTGAAATCAAACAATGGCATGGTAGGCTGTCGGGCTCGCTCTTTCTTCAAACTGAGCTAATATCAATATCCGGGTTACTTAATTCTCCCGTTTTTTCTGATCTTCCATCATATTCTTCTTGTCTTCAAATGATCAGTTATGTGAATGAAACATGGATTGAAGGACCTTTGAGACATTATTGGAGCAAATAAGACATAAAACAGTTCAGTACATCTAATAATGTTGAATCTTTTCACCATAAAATGAACTTTAAAATGAGCTTTCTGAATTAATTATTTTTTTCATGGTGAAAATTTGATGGCTAATCATGTCCTGATCGCTCGTCATCGATTGTTGAGCCTGCTAGGAAAAAAGAAAAAACGTAATTGAAAGGCAACAACGGATTGAGGTCCAGTTTGAAAACTTCAGGAACATCTCTAATAACCGACTGCCTAATCAGGAGGAAATAATAGCATATGTCGAGGAGATGGCGAAGTTTAACACTAGAAAATCTTATTTTTAAAGCATTTAAATTGAAAAATTAAACTCTAATAAATTTTTTGAACCATATCTTTTTTTAACACAAAAACCTCCTTGCTGTTTATATTAAAAACCTTAATTTTTTGTGAACTGTTTAAGTTTTGGGTAATTTTTAGAAGTCTAAACAACTAAAAACTGATAGTACAACACGTGTGGTATAATTTACGACCGTTATGCTTGCTAGGGAGAGGTTGTAAAAATAGGAGACGACGAAACGTCTCAAACCCTTTCAGAGTACTTTCGAATAACGCTGGAGAAATCAATCTTTCCCCGGCCAATAGAATTTTGGATTATCCAGAAAAGAATGTTTTGATTTTCTTACTTGTAACTTTTATGGAAACGAGTTGTTGAACAATATGAAATGTCATTTCGATATCAAAACTCAACTTTCTTCTTTCATGTTTCTGAAATGGTATCCTATGGTTCCCACAAATCAATGTTTGCTAGAAAAGAGCTTGAAAAATAAAATATTCATTTGCGCAAGTTTGAATTTCTTCCTGGGTAAATTCAACAATATCATTAAAAATACATTCAAAAAGGTCTTTGTTAGCATTTCTTCTACGCCACATAAACTCACAGAGGTAACCATTTAACATATTTTGATGAACCCCATGCATGCGATTGAATTTAGCTTTAGCTAAACCCCACAGGCCTTTAATTATATTGGTATTAGCTCCGGTCTCGGGATCTGTGAAGTTATACCTATGATTAACTGTTAAATGCCTATAATCTTGTAAAAGACTATCAATACCCCCAATCTCCAGCAATCACTGACTATGGTGCTTTCGCGCTCGATACAGTTAATGACACAGCTGTTTAAAGTTTCTGTACTTCTATTAGAAACGGCAAATAAAAAGCAATCCCTTGTTTCCTTACATACCCCTGCGACCAATCATTGCGCTGGCCTTATCCTACCTATATTAAACTTTCTACGAGAAACTAACGTTTCATCGATTTCAACATTCAAATTAGGACCTCCAATCATTAGAGGATGCTTTAAAATATTAAATGCGCAAACTTCTATCATGAAGTTATTATTATCCATGGCTGTTTTGCAAGAGCCTATTCTTAACTCATCTAGACAGAACTTAACAGTAGTGTATTCCTTGCTCCAGCAGTATACGAAAAGAATGAACTTGGTATTTCCAATTTTTGAACCTAAAATATTATTGTTGATAATATATAGATTTCAACTTTATACCTTGAAGAAATGTTCCATTTTTTATTAAAATTTCCCTTCTACAGTTTCTTCTGGTACATCTCCGCTTATTTCGAGCAGTAGAAAGAGTCATTTGTCGTGTACATCGGTCATATTCTTTAGTTTGAGGGATTACACCCTTCTCTTGCAGAAATTGAATGGCATCAGCTTCAGTACAAAGTCTTTCTTTTAGAACGAACATTTAGACGAAGTATGGTTGATAATGCAGATGCAATGACCAATAATGATTCAGTTTTTGTATCATAATATATTCGAATTTTATTGTTATTATGATATGATGATCAGAAGAAACGGAAAATTAAGTAACCCGGACATTGATATTAGCTCAGTTTCTCTCAGAGCCCAGAGGGATATCAGTCCCAAACCGCAGATCTCATTCTCACACAAGAGGCCCAGAAAAAATTAAAACATTCGGAAATAAAACAATTCCGCACCACCAAGGACCACAACGGATTTCGTGTAATTCAAACACGTTTATTAACACATTCCGGACGGCGTGACCCAGCATTGGGTCACGGTCGGTAAATTACGTACAAAAAATTAAAAAATTAAAAAAATAGATTTTATTTGTTAATTTCAATATTACGTTAATAAACAACACGGAAATGATCGAAAAAAGTGAAATGATACAAAACTAAGATAAAATGATTAAAAAAAACTGTCAATTTTTCTATCAATTTTTGTTCATTTTTCAACGTACGGTATACTTTAAACTTGATCTATTTATGCTTAAAAAATTTACTGTGATTAGATATCTAGTTGAATGAAAGATGAAATATCACTCTTCACATACCTAAAATTTTGATTCATAGATCCGTTTATTTTTGAAGTTATGCCCCCACCATTTTGCTTATATCATCTATAAAATAATAACATTTATAAAAAAAATTATTTTTCAATACACGAATGTGAACAAGACGTAAAAGAATTTAGAGAATAAGGTTTCAAATATTCACTACACATGTTCCTTGTTTTCTTGGTTGATGCCGATGCTTCTTTTCTGTTCTTTCCTTCTCGCTCTTGTGCATAACATCCAAAACAGCGCTTTCTATCATCCGGCCTTTTTTCCATGTTCACAAGAAGGGGTCGCGGTCCATCTTCTCTAGCGTCTTTCATCGAGTCAAAATGAAGAAGATCTTCTATAATTTTGATTTTGAAAGCCGTTATAAAGATTTTGGCATCAGGAGACATTTGGTTAAAGAGAACCCATGCGTTAACCATACTAGTTTGAATTATAATATGGTAAAACAATCTGATGTACCATTTCTTCGTCTTTCTTATGAAAACACTGTGAGTGGCCATTTGATCACTAGTATCTACGAATAATTTTGCATTATTATAGTCGTCGACAACTGTTGGTTTCCTCCTTCCGAGTTGGAAAGAACTATCGTGATGAGTAGATAGCATGTAGATTTCCCGTTTATCCTGCCACTTGAAAATTGAAACAATTCCATTTTTTTTGCTGTGAAATCATTCCTCCTCTTTGAAGCTTGGTGTTTTTGATCTTAGCGGGAATACCAATCCGATTTTTACTTATAGTTCCTATCAGATATGTTCCTTCGCTGAACAGTTTTTCAGCTAGAGAGATGGTGGTATACCAGTTGTCCGTGAAAAGATGCCTGCCAGCATGCAGAAGGTTTTCAGTCAATCTCATTACGACGGTATCGGCAATTGTTCCTGTTCTCTCAACCTCTTTTCCTGTGTATACAATTGTTTTGTATGTGTATCCTTGAGGACAACACAGTTTAAACAATTTCAGTCCAAAACGATGATGTTTCTGAGGTATGTATTGCTTGAAAACGATCCGTCCTCGGAATGGAACAATCGACTCATCTATGCAGATCTGTTTTCCTGGCATGCATGCATTAGCAGCACTATCGTTGAACATCTTCAGAATTGGCTCAATCTTGAACAACCTGTTGTTCTTGTTTTTTTCTGTATCAGCATTGTTCACAAAATGTAATGACCGGAAAATTTGTTCAAATTTTTCACGACTCATTACTTTAGAACCGATCGCTGTCCGGGTTACTTAATTTTCCGTTTCTTCTGATCATCATATCATAATAACAATAAAATTCTAATATATTATGATACAAAAACTGAATCATTATTGGTCATTGCATCTGCATTATCAACCATACTTCGTCTAAATGTTCGTTCTAAAAGAAAGACTTTGTACTGAAGCTGATGCCATTCAATTTCTGCAAGAGAAGGGTGTAATCCCTCAAACTAAAGAATATGACCGATGTACACGACAAATGACTCTTTCTACTGCTCGAAATAAGCGGAGATGTACCAGAAGAAACTGTAGAAGGGAAATTTTAATAAAAAATGGAACATTTCTTCAAGGTATAAAGTTGAAATCTATATATTATCAACAATAATATTTTAGGTTCAAAAATTGGAAATACCAAGTTCATTCTTTTCGTATACTGCTGGAGCAAGGAATACACTACTGTTAAGTTCTGTCTAGATGAGTTAAGAATAGGCTCTTGCAAAACAGCCATGGATAATAATAACTTCATGAGAGAAGTTTGCGCATTTAATATTTTAAAGCATCCTCTAATGATTGGAGGTCCTAATTTGAATGTTGAAATCGATGAAACGTTAGTTTCTCGTAGAAAGTTTAATATAGGTAGGATAAGGCCAGCGCAATGATTGGTCGCAGGGGTATGTAAGGAAACAAGGGATTGCTTTTTATTTGCCGTTTCTAATAGAAGTACAGAAACTTTAAACAGCTGTGTCATTAACTGTATCGAGCGCGAAAGCACCATAGTCAGTGATTGCTGGAGATTGGGGGTATTGATAGTCTTTTACAAGATTATAGGCATTTAACAGTTAATCATAGGTATAACTTCACAGATCCCGAGACCGGAGCTAATACCAATATAATTAAAGGCCTGTGGGGTTTAGCTAAAGCTAAATTCAATCGCATGCATGGGGTTCATCAAAATATGTTAAATGGTTACCTCTGTGAGTTTATGTGGCGTAGAAGAAATGCTAACAAAGACCTTTTTGAATGTATTTTTAATGATATTGTTGAATTTACCCAGGAAGAAATTCAAACTTGCGCAAATGAATATTTTATTTTTCAAGCTCTTTTCTAGCAAACATTGATTTGTGGGAACCATAGGATACCATTTCAGAAACATGAAAGAAGAAAGTTGAGTTTTGATATCGAAATGACATTTCATATTGTTCAACAACTCGTTTCCATAAAAGTTACAAGTAAGAAAATCAAAACATTCTTTTCTGGATAATCCAAAATTCTATTGGCCGGGGAAAGATTGATTTCTCCAGCGTTATTCGAAAGTACTCTGAAAGGGTTTGAGACGTTTCGTCGTCTCCTATTTTTACAACCTCTCCCTAGCAAGCATAACGGTCGTAAATTATACCACACGTGTTGTACTATCAGTTTTTAGTTGTTTAGACTTCTAAAAATTACCCAAAACTTAAACAGTTCACAAAAAATTAAGGTTTTTAATATAAACAGCAAGGAGGTTTTTGTGTTAAAAAAAGATATGGTTCAAAAAATTTATTAGAGTTTAATTTTTCAATTTAAATGCTTTAAAAATAAGATTTTCTAGTGTTAAACTTCGCCATCTCCTCGACATATGCTATTATTTCCTCCTGATTAGGCAGTCGGTTATTAGAGATGTTCCTGAAGTTTTCAAACTGGACCTCAATCCGTTGTTGCCTTTCAATTACGTTTTTTCTTTTTTCCTAGCAGGCTCAACAATCGATGACGAGCGATCAGGACATGATTAGCCATCAAATTTTCACCATGAAAAAAATAATTAATTCAGAAAGCTCATTTTAAAGTTCATTTTACGGTGAAAAGATTCAACATTATTAGATGTACTGAACTGTTTTATGTCTTATTTGCTCCAATAATGTCTCAAAGGTCCTTCAATCCATGTTTCATTCACATAACTGATCATTTGAAGACAAGAAGAATATGATGGAAGATCAGAAAAAACGGGAGAATTAAGTAACCCGGATATTGATATTAGCTCAGTTTGAAGAAAGAGCGAGCCCGACAGCCTACCATGCCATTGTTTGATTTCAATGGATAGCTTCTCTGCTTGTGTCAAACCCAGTTGAAGGAACCGTCTGTTCAAGCTCTGAGCATAATGGAATAAACATCCTTGAACAGAATGAAAAATAGTTTCAACTTCCCTTATTACAGAGATTTCAAAATCACAGATAAAAATAAGGTTTTCAACTATGCAGCCAACGTTGGAGAGAGCAAGAACAACATGTTGAAGATGCCTTCTATATGTGAACCTAGTTTTATTTTTTTAATGGAATAAAAAAGTGGTACAGTGGTTTCATTTCACTGCAACCACCCATGATGGTATATAATTGCTTCATATTCAAAGGCTGGTATTTGAAACAACCGTCCCCAAGTTGAGTTAAGCAGTTGAGTTAAACCATTCTGATTAGCTAGTTCCAAACAAAATAAAAATGAAACTCGCTGTCATGAAAATGCAAGAACGTACAACCATTGATAGTTTTAGACAAAGACAGAGAACATTGGTCATGGATGTTCTTATGTCTTTACGAGAACTTAATGCCCTTGTAATAGCTCTCCGTCTACTATCATAGCCACCATGAAACCAGGCAGAGGAAACTTCTTGCTTTTCATGCTCTTCTAACTCAGATTCATGAAATATTTTTTTTATTTCATTGACAAATAAGGAATAAGCTTTCATCTCAAAACATGAGTCTGAATTTTTGATATTCTGAGTTAGAGAGTATGTGATATTTTTGCATTTGTTAATAGAAAACAAAAATATATCACAATGATGGTTTTGAGCAACAGGATTTTCGAGAAATACATTATTTTCTACTTTGATAGAAGTTTTGAAGATAGAGGGCTCTTCAAATAGCCTCCCAGGTTCACACTTTCTATTCTATGCCCTGGTAACTTAAAAGACTGTTAGAGGAAGAAAGATTCATTCATATGTCATTCAGATATACATAATACAGAATATAAGGACTAAAATAAAAAAAAATAAAAAAATATACAGTCCTGTGCAAAAAACCTCGGACAAAAATATCTTAGAGGCCCCAGAAACCCCTTCAAACTACAAAAAAATTTTTTTTTTAATTTCATAAGTTTCGTAATGTCACATAGTATATATTCAGTCAAAATATATGTTAATATAATGAAAATTGATTTCAATATTTTTTTCTAAATTTATAAGGAAAAATAGTGTTTTTTGACTATTTTGAATAATTCATCTTAATATAACAAAATTTGAGATTAGGAACATGTTAATTCATTAAAAAATATTTTAAAATGATTCTAAGCACAAAGCTCAATCAATAACTAAGTTTTTCCTATGGCATAGCTTCAAACAAGTAAGCTTCAGCATCTGAATCTTACCGAATATCTATGAAGATAACTTGGTTAACATACAACCAAATTCTCCCGTTTAAAAGAAAAATAGACGTTTAGTGTATTCCTAACATTCTATCAAAAGATTATTTCTGAAGTCTTGATGAAACTTCTGAAATTCAAGAAAGAAGACTTCTAGCAGTTTATGAAAATTTCGGAGACTCCAAAAAATACTTTTGAACATGATTTTTAAAACTTTAAAGATTTTTTCTGAATTCGTTATCAATTTTTAACACTCAAAATGTATTTTTTCTGATTTTTTGTAGTTTGTCTGAGAAGGTATAAGGGATTCTAAAAGTTGTCCGAGGTTTTTTTGCACATGACTGTATATACACTCTGGTGCAAAATAATGTAACATTGAAAAATGTCATAATAATTTTGTTATTTTTAAAGCAAATTTTTTCATATAATAACCATAAATAGTATCATAAAATATACACATAATAATAATAAAAACCAATTGTAAAACATGCTTGTAAAATTTTTTTGGCTAAATGATGTTTTTTTGAAAAAATCCTTGATTATTGTTTCTAAAACATAACTTCATAACTTTTGCTGTGAATCAAGGTTAGATTTTTTTTTCTCAATTTTTTGAAAGCCTCATGTTTTGACTACAGAATGTCCCCTAAGGTAGATTTATCAGTTGGGGAAAAACCCAAATTGACTCTTTTCGCCGATTTGGTATGAGTCATGAACAAATCGCTCAAGAACTCGGAAGATCTCGATCCACGATAACTAGATATCTGTTACGTGGTACAACTGAAAGTAAGAGAAGCGAATCTGGTAGGAAACAAATCCTCACTTGACAGACGCAGTATAATCCGTCTTGCGTCTAATAGTGAGCGAAGCTGTACAGAAATTGGACGAATTCTGAATCTCACCGTTTCACGATGGACCATCCGGAAAGTGTTAGAGGAAGCTGAAAATATCAGACGTTCTAGAATGTTAAAAGCTCCGTTCCTGACACCCGCACACAAAATTAAGAGGCTAACTTTTGCTGATTTAAATCTTGGCCGTGATTGGTCCAAAGTAAGACGCGTGAAAAATAAATTGAGCTGTTTTTTATTGTTATAGATTATATTCTCTGATGAGAAAAAGTTCAACTTAGACGGACCAGACTTAGTAAAGCGAATTTATTCTGAGGGAAAACAGTGAAAATACAAGAACCCTCAGAGCGGCTATACTCGAATCATGGGAAAATGTCTCGTTAGAAATTTGTTCTAACTTGATAGACAGCATGGCAAGACGTATGTCCGAAGTTCGTCTAAAACTTGGAGGACCCACTTCCTTTTGAATATAAAAAAATTTTGTTTTAAATTCATCATGTTATCTACTCTAATATCACAAAAATATTTTTTCTCAATTTTCTCAATTATACTCATTTCTTTTTAGCCTTTTTTTGAAATAAATACTTCTTATTAAAATAAACTTCAAAATCATGAACAAAGAAACAATTCATAAAAATAAAATCTCGAAAAAAAAGTAATCGAAAAAATGTTACATTATTTTGCACCAGAGTGTATATAATAAGACTAGATAAAGTACATAGAAGACTAGAGTGAGTGTAATAAGACTAGATATACATCACTAATGAAACTAGAGATAGTCTTACTAAAGGACAAGGATAAAACGGTGGTTCAGACCAGATGAGTCATACGATAAAGACAGCAACGAGGAGAGAGAAAAGCGACCGTCGGTGATGGTGATATAAAACAGAGTGCCCCGTGGATCTCAGATCAAAGCGAGATGGTATCCCATTGCTTGAGAGATGAATAATCGCATTCGCGATATTCCGGGCCAGAGGAGAAATCAGCTGTGATTTCATTCCGCTGGTTCCTCCGCAAACTGCAGCTTGCATAATACGCCGGGATGGTCATGGTCCAGTCCACTTCCTTTGCACACATGTCAGATCTTCTTCAACTTCTCCAAGCACGGTTTTCCAAAGGGGTTCCGTAAACACTTAACACACAAGTTAATCAACTTGCAACGCTTGACGCGTTGGGTCGCAGTCTTGTAGACTGTGCATTTTCCCATGGTGTGGCCCTTCTTCCAACAAAGTTGGGATTTCATGTCTTCGTCCATTTTCTGTACTTAGTCTTGATGTTTTTCCGCTTCTTGGGAACAGAAGATTGTTTAGGCATGGCAGGTGCCTCTGTTATACCATTATCTTGAAGTTGGTCGAGCGAATCGCTCAGATCTTTGATCTTGTCAAGACTGAAATTATTATGTATTTCTTATACGAAGTATACCTCCCCCGGGCAAGATAAAAAAAATTGTTAAACTATATGTTGATTGTAAAATTATAATTGAATAATCTGTTGCTATGGTATGGAAACAAAAAATCTAAGAATCATGTGACATTGAACTGTTGACTGGTCAGTCAGAGTGCGTGTCCTTAGTCACTGTGTAACGCGTGGCTCGAACTACAACTTTCAGAAGCATTTGAATCATGAAAAAGATGATTCGAAATGGAACTGCGCAAATAATGAGTATTTGAAATGATATGAATGCTAAAAGAGCAGATGTACTTGACAAATGAAAGATGCGGTCAAGCATGGCTGTTACAAAGCCGAGTACCATGACTAATATACCTATTAGTATCAGAACCCTTTTTAGGTAACCGGAATAAAACAAAACGAGTGAACTGATCAAGTGACTGGGTAAAGAGATCTGCGGTATGTTGAACTTGGCGTTCATGAGATTGAATGTGTTATTCGGTGAGACGATTGTTGGATACCGCTGTTTTCTTCTACGTACAAGTGACCCTTGAGATGTAGTGTTGCTGAGTTGCACAGATGAGTACAAGCTATTAAAGGTGTAGATGAGTTGCTATGTATGCGAACGGAGTTGTTGTACCCGTGAGAAGAGCATGTGATCAGAAATTCTTCATTATCGCACGAGAGTCGAATGCGTGAGAAAACACTTCGGCAGTTAATGACTGTTGTTGCTCCAAGGACACAGTCAAAGCAACCAGTTAGGTCAGTGGAGTAGAGTTTGCAGGATGAAGAAGTGTTCTCATATTCATAAGTGATTTCGGAGATGTTGGTCCACATTTTAATGACTGCACTGACGGGATAAGCGAAAATTGAGTTTTTCTTGTAACTCATAGTGAAAGATAGAAGAGATAGCGGTAGCGTATAGTTATTATCATAGAATTCGCGAACATTGTTGTTTATGCAATAGCAAGTTTCGACTGTTTCGGCTGGTCTGCATGAATAGGTATCTGTTTCAGTACACTCGGAGAATGGGTCAGCGGTTTTACCTTTTCCGCACGAATATGAAAATGTAGCAGAGTGAGGTAAAATTGCAATTCTTGAGTTGGAAGTAATGAATCGTCTATGGAGGATTTCATTATCAGAATATGTTACTCCAACAAGAGTAATATGGTATCCTTTAATAATTTTTGTATAATGTGGTAAGAATGAGATGTGTGAGATTGTTTCAGTTTTGTTCTCTATAGTTGAATGGATACTAATTTGGAGAAAAACCTTAGGTGTCCATCGTGAGCAGTAGAAAACTTTGTGTGTGATATTGTGATTGGTAACATGAAAGTTGCGATAAAAGAGACAACCAGAAGTCGGCAACGCACAACCGCATGATAGAAATCCACAAATTTCTGAACAATAGCTGGTACCCGGATATTGGTTAGCTGATGAGAGTTCGGAGATCGATGTATTGGGCCGAACGTTCGCACAAAATGATCCTACACAAGAGCCCATATGGGGACACCGTTTGGCGGATTCAGTTTTAACGATGGTGTGACTTCTAAAAAATTTTGGCGTATGATCGGTTTGAATGTAAAGTTGTAAAACATACCACATTGTCGTAAGTAAGGAGGGTGGTGGAGGTGCTGACTTGGTGGACTTGGTGGGTAGGTGATAAGTTCGAGACGGAGTTGCCTGGAACATGTGATATACTCGGAGGAAATAGTACATGAATTAACTACGAGAGATTCAATTTAAAAAATGACGATAATTGCAACCAAAAGATACCCGACTCAGTGAACTAATCGGTCACGTTGTCGTGAGTGTTTCGAGGGCGTAAATTTCTGCCATCGAGGTAGCTTCTGAGAGCTGAGTGGAACGTACTCGAGTACCGATCGTTCTTCCTGAATAGAGATATGATGTTTTATATGAGAGGGGATACGATTGAGTGATCATACGCCAAACGAAAAAAAAAGTGTATTGCATAATCTGAACAAATTTTTCAGAACAAATTCGGATGAGTACGATGCTCAAAAGAATGCCAAAGAGAATGAGCCATATAATGAGGGCGGTCGCCGAGAGTGCTGCGTATGGGAAACAAGAGGGGTTGTGGATTAGTTCAAGACAGAACAGACATTGAATCATTTCTCAAAACGGAGTTGCTGAACAGTCAAGTTGATGCAAGCGAATGTGTCATTTTTATCGATAATATGTCGTGAGATAAATGTGTGATCATGCAGCACAACGTGAGCTGGAAATACTATGGTGAAGTTGGGAGTACTGGGGTTGTAGTCTACACATGTTTCTCGGGCACAAACTCGGATGGGATGTCCCGTACCGCAGTTGGATATACCTACTCCTCCTTTGATGCAAGAGAACTGGCAGATGGGATTGCTATCGGATTGCTGGAGAAGCTATAATAATATCTCTAACTTAGGCTATAAGCAGTTGACTGTTAACCATAGTCACAATTTTGTAGATCCTTCGACCGGGGCAAACACTAACATGGTTGAAGGTATGTGGACTCAAGGGAAAAAAATTCAAAAAAATGAATGGGGTACCCAAACATTTTATTTATATTTGATTGTATTTTAAAAGACATTGCTTTTTTCTCGAAAAAAATACATTTCATGGAGTTCAACATCTCGTTTCCAGAAAAGATACAAATAAGAAAATCAAAAACATTCTTTTCTGGATAATGCAAGATAATCTAGAACAAAGCTTAAAAAATAGAATATTCATTTTCAGAAAGCACAGGGTTCTTGAGAGCAAAAGAAAGTTGCATCGGCCGGGAATCGAACCCGGGTCGCCCGCGTGGCAGGCGAGCATTCTACCACTGAACCACCGATGCTACAAACCTTTCAGAGTACTTTCGAATCACGCTGGAGAAATCAATCGTTCGGCCAATAGAATATTGGATTATCCAGAAAAGAATGTTTTTGATTTTCTCACTTGTAACTTTTATGGAAACGAGATTTTCAATACGGCGAAATGTATAAATTCATCATTTCGACCATTATCTGATGATAGTTACTTTAATACTTTCTGTTATCTATTGCCACTAAATTGTGATAACAATAGAACTCAGAACTGTTGTTGTTGATTGATACAGTTCCACCCGTAAACTATACGGCGCGCAATCATCAATGGTCGGATAAAAAACAAGACCTTTCCGAGGCAGTGATGACTTTTTCTTTCCAACGCTTGAAATGAGAATAATCTTGATTACTTCCATAAAGAAGCTGAGCCAAAATATTTTGAAATTTGTATGCTTGTTTTGGTCTTAGAAATAAGTTCTGTGTAACTCAGAGGAAAATGTAACTCATAACTTTTTTGGAAACGAGATGTTGAACACGATGAAATGTATAAATTCATCATTTCGATATCAAAACGCAAAAGAAAGTTGCATCGGGCGGGAATCAAACCAGGGTCGCCCGCGTGGCAGGCGAGCAGGAAGTTTTTGTGTTAAAAAAATATATGTTTCAAAAAATTTATTAGAGTTTAATTTTTCAATTTAAATGATTTAAAATTAATATTTTTAGGTGTTAAACTTTGCTGCGTTAGAGAGAGGAAGAGCAACATGTTGAAGAAGCCTTCTATAAGTGAACCTAGTTTTATTTTTTTTAATGGAATAAAAAAATGGTACAGTTGTTTCATTTCACTGCAACCGCCCATGATGGTATATGTTTGCTCCATATTCAAAGGCTGGTATTTGAGACAACAGTTGAGTTAAACCATCCTGATTAGCTAGTTCCAAACAAAATGTATCAAAATACAAATGAAGCTCACTGTCATGAAAATGCAAGAATATACGACCATTGATAGTTTTAGACAAGGTTCTTAAGTCTTTTGCTCCCATTGTGCAAACGAATAACGTCCGGTAATTCTCTGCGAGCTACAAATCTTATGAACGCATTGAGAAATGTGTTGGAGCTCATGTCATTGATTGGTTCGAGGTGAACTGCTCTAATCGTTAGACATGTAAAGATTACGATATAGATCTGTTTGTTTTTTCTATATCCTGAATATGTTAATAAACGTGTTTGAATTACACGAAATCCGTTGTGGTCCTTGGTGGTGCAGAATTGTTTTATTTCAGAATGTTTTAATTTTTTCTGGGCCTCTTGTGTGAGAATCAGATCTGCGGTTTGGGACTGCTGCTTTTCCCTCTGGGCTCGTTCTAGTATGGTTGAAGCTCCTCAAACTAAGGGATGTGATAGCGCAAGACAAATGAACATTTCTGTTGCTCTAAATAAGTGGAGATGCACCAGAAAGGACTGTAGAAAAGAAGTTTTGATTAAGAAAGGAACATATCTTCAAGGTTATAAAGTTAAAAACTAAATATTAATAGCATTAACATTTTAGGCTCAAAATTGTCGTACACAAAGTTCATTCTTTTCGTGTGTTGTTGGAGTAAAGAATACACCACCATTGAGTTTTGCCAAGATGAATTAGATATGAAATCTTGCCAGACCGCTGTTGATTACAACAATTATATGAGGGAAATTTGTGCATTCAGCATCTTGAAGCATCCCATGAAGATTGGAGGTCCAAATATGACTGTGGAAATTGATGAAACGTTAGTTTCACGTAGGAAGTTCAATGTAGGAAGGGTAAGACCAGCTCAATGGGTTTTCGGGGGAGTATGTAGGGAAACAGAAGAGTGTTTTTCATATGCTGTTCCTGATAGCACTACAGAAACCTTGAACAGCTGCATTACTAACTGTATAGAGCCACAAACTACCATAGTTAGTGATTGCTGGAGAGCATATGGGGGAATTGATGATCTTATCCAACAGTATAGACATCTGACAGTTAACCACAGATACAACTTCACGGATCCAGAGACAGGAGCTAACACTAATATGATTGAAGGACTTTGGAGCTTGGCTAAAGCGAAATTCAAGCGCATGTATGGGGTACGTCAAACAATGTTAGACGGATACCTATGTGAGTTTATGTGGCGTAGAAGAAATAGGAACTGGGACCTTTTCCAAAGTATATTACAAGATATTGCTGAATTTACTCCAGAAGAAATTTGAAAAATGTTAAATTGTATTAATGAAAGCTGTTAATGAATTAATAATAATAACTTTTGTGCTTATATTTACGTTTTTTTAGTTGTTATATATTCTGGAAACCTCCGTATCTCATATAGTTATAACATTTAACAAAAGTATGCACCAAACGGCAAAAGGGGCAGGGCTAAAATCGGGGGGTATAGATATGGAACAAGCGCCCAAAAACTTCCTTGGCGTTTAGATTAAACACCTTGATTTTTTAAGAACTGTTCAAGTTTTTGGGTAATTTTTAGAAGTCTAAACGACCAAAAACTGATAGTACGACACGTGTGGTATATATAATTTACGACCGTTAGGCTTGCTGGGGAGAGGTTGTAAAAATAGGGGACGACGAAACGTCTCAGATCTTCAATTCCCTGCTGATGCAACTTTCTTTTGCTTTCAAGAACTCTGTGCTTTCTAAAAATGACTTTTTTATTTTTCAAGCTTTTTTCTAGCAAACAATGCTTTGTGGGAACCCTAGGATACCATTTCAGAAACTTGAAAGAAGAAAGTGGCGTTTTGATATGGAAATGATGAATTTATACATTTCATGGTGTTCAACATATCGTTTCCATAAAAGTTACTAATGAAAAAATCAAAAACATTCTTTTCTGGAAAATCCAAAATTCTATTGGCCGGGAAAAGATTGATTTCTCCAGCCTGAAACGAAAGTACTCTAAAAGTTTTGTAGCATCGGTGGTTCAGTGGTAGAATGCTCGCCTGCCACGCGGGCGACCCGGGTTCGATTCCCGGCCGATGCAACTTTATTTTGCTCTCAAGAACTCTGTGCTTGCTGCTGAACTACAGGAAACCTTTTCAGAAACTTCAACAAAGAAAGTTGCGTTTTGATATCCAATGATAATGAATTTATACATTTCATTGTGTTCAACATCTCGTTTTCAAAAAAGTTATTAGTTATATTTTCCTCAGAGTTACACAGAAAATCTTTCTAAGTCGAAAACAAGCATACAAATTTCAAAATATTTAGGCTCAGCTTCTTTATGGAAGTAATCAAGATTATTCTCATTTCAAGCGTTGGAAAGAAAAAGTCATCACTGCCTCGGAGAGCTCTTGTTTTTTATCCGACCATTGATGATTGCGCGCCGTATAGTTTACGGGTGGAACTGTATCAATCAACAACAACAGTTCTGAGTTCTATTGTTATCACAATTTAGTGGCAATTGTCGCGATAAGCGAGTGAGTTTGTATAAATTTTATCTTCAACAATTGTTTTATTTGTCTTTCCTGTTCTCTCTCTCTCTCTCTCTCTCTCTCTCTCTCTCTCCTCTTTCTTCTTTCTTGTAACTTCCTAAGTAATTTTTATCCATACCACATGTTGTGTTATACATGTGGCATGACTAACTCTTTGTTTCAGGCTGACGACCGCCCACGAGAAGAGATCAGACTTACATTTTCAACGTTCGCAGTCAGTGATTTTATTCCGTGCTTGTCTTGTTAATTCATCAATAAACCCTTTTCTACATATTCAATTTGTGTTTTACTTCCAACCATACTATACACTTGTGGTAGATCGCCACAAATTGGTGCATCGGCTAGTTCAGATCTTAGCCGCTTCAAGTCCCGCGTGGCAGGTGAGATACAGCTCAAACCAAGCGTGTTTGAGCAAAAAACATACTTAATAGAAATCGTGGCAACCATTAGTCCACGTCAAGTCACACCAAAAAGACTTGAACCATAAGCAAACTCTGCAGACAGAAACAGAGATTCACTATCACATATACTGTGATCACCAAACAAACAAAAAAAAAAGAGAAAGTAAAAGGAATATAAGCGTTATTCCTACATCTACGACAAAAATGTCACTCCTTTTTGTCAATCATATCAAACAGTCTAACCAGTTTCTCGGAGAATTACTTACACGATACGAGATGGAAGTGAAGGACCTTCCTGGTATTCTGGTAGATTGCGACTTCCACACTGAGGAAGAAGAGGAAACCCTCTCTTGCCTTATCATTCGCTGGACAAAAGTCCAACACCAATTCAAAGAATCGTTGAAAAATCATCAAGATAACGAGAAAAAATTCCAAAAATTTTACGAAGCATCAGACAAAACGCTTCGTAAAGCATTAGACGAACAGTACATCGCCTTCACATCCGATGAAGACTTTGAACCCAACATTAAAAAGGTTCAAAACGCCATTATTGAGCTTGACGAACACATCATGAAAGCCGAACGCATACTTAGAAAGCTGAGAAAAACGCTTCATAAGAATGAATCTGAGCACAACAGCAATCGCTCAACAGAAAACAATGAAACAGAAAACAAATCGAATGATCAATTTCTGGAAATTATCAAGTCATTCCTACACATCCAACAAACTAGTATCCAAAAACCAGCGATGTCGCTACCTACATTTGATGGCAAACCAGAGAACTTCAAATCATTCTGGGGCCGTTTTGATAGACTTGTTCATGATAATGAACAGTTTACAACCTTAGAAAAGGTAAACCTACTCTGTGAAAGCCTCAAAGGCGATTCACAAATAGCAATCAGAGGAATAGAACCCTCTGCTCAAAATTATGAGCTTATGCGTGAAGCATTAGTTTCTGAATTTGGAGACTATTCGTCGGATATCAACTCTCTTTTGACACAACTACGTAATTTGAAATTTGCAAGCAATAATGCAAAAGCATGCAAAGAAACATTTGGAGAAACCAAGGCACTTATCAGGCAAATTGAAGCAGCCGGAGCTACAGTATCCCGCGAAATGTGTACCGCGATGATTCTCAACAAATTCCCATACCACATCGTGGAAGACATTCTAATTCATCCAAACAACTACCATTCTACTAAAGAAATGCTGACAGCTGTAGACCACAAAATCTATTCCTTTTTTCTAAAAGAACAAACAAGAAATAGTCATGAACAAAAGTTTCGAAATCACAAAGACAATGTCACATCTGTTTCACATAAAGACAGCACTGCAGAACAACGGAAAACCCAAACTTGGCCATGTGTCTTTTGCGACTCATCCGAGCATCGTTTTTATCAATGCACCACATTTGAAACACCAGAGAAAAGAAGGTACCGCATTCGCGGAAAGGCCATCTGTTGGATTTGCTTTTCCGATAAACACAAAAGTTCGGAATGCAGAAAACAAAAATGTCGCAATTGCCAAGGAGATCATAATTCCGCCTTGTGCTCACAAGGAAGAAAAAGTGTACAAAATATCCAAAAAGATAAAGAAACTCCCACAATTAAAAAAGATCAGGCTTTACTGATCACCACAGAAGAATTATTGAATAAAAAAACAACAGAATATAAACAAGAATCTGACACTAATAATCGAATCCCTACTGAGGCACTTAATGCACCAGTATCGCTTAATCACATTGCTGACACACATAATATTGAAGAAAGTCAAGTAATATTACGAACAGCAATGGCGAACATATACAACCACAATAGTAAAAAATATGAGCAAGTACGCATGCTCATAGATGAAGGATCCATGAGATCTTTTATATCCAAGGACCTATCTACAAGATTAGGACTGCCCATTCTTGGTTCTCAGAAGAGAACCTTTTACGGCATTGGAGCATTATCAGAAACACATGAAGTTGAAGATGTTAAGGTAATTATTGGAACCTCAACTGGATCCCTTATCGTAACAAAACTGTTCACAAAACCCATGTTAACCACACCTATACGGTGTCCTAAACTATCTAATGAAGACTTAAAATTCATACAAAGAAGAAAAATTAAATTAGCCAATCCAAAAACAAACGGAGAATCATTTACTCCGGATATACTGATAGGTATGGATAGATACAAACTATTCATGCACTTAAACGAAGAAACCGAACTCCCCTCACGTATGAGATTGAAAAACTCGGTATTCGGCCACATGATACATGGGGAAGCTCCTCTTCCCGATGATAATACACAACAAGAAGTAATATTATGCTCTACATTAGAAGAGATAACAAAAGAAACCTCTCATAAAGAACTCCTCACTAATCTGTTTGAACTGGATTCTATCGGCATCAATACAGAAAATGCCAACGCAGACCGCACTATTGATTACTATGAAGAATACTCAAAAGATATAAAAATTGAGAACAACCGTATTATTGCACCGTTCCCGTTAAAAAATAACTTCAAAAATCTCAAAAACAACAAAATGCCCGCGTACCATAGATTCGTATCCCTATGGCGAAAGTTACTGCACAATCCAGAAATGCTCTCACACTATACTACAACCATTGAAAGTTACCTCAAAGATAACATTGTTGAACAAATTCCCAACAATCACCAGGAGCCTTTAGAGTTTTATATGCCCCACCATGGGGTTTGGAAGCCCAGCAAGGCTAACCCTCTCAGAATCGTTTTTGACGCCTCCGCTAAACAGAAGGATAGCCCATCGTTGAATGAGATAATACACACAGGACGATCATTTATCACATATATACACGACATCATGATCTCCTGCAGAACAAGACCAATAATAATAACATGCGATATTAAAGCCGCATTTCTACAAGTACAATTGACAGAAAATCACAAGAATTTATGCAAATTCTTTTGGATAAAAAACAAAGAATACCCAATATCACACAATAATATCATAACCCTTCGATTCAACAGATTACCATTCGGTATCACTGCATCCCCCAGCGTATTGAACATGGGCATAAAATGGTTCTTAGAATCAAAAGTAGACAACCCATTAGCTATGGAAATCCTGCACAACTTATACGTCGACAATATCATTCTTACAGCAAATACAACCGAAGAAGCTATAAAAAAATGTAAAGAAACCCAAACACTATTCTCAGAAATAAACATGCATGTTCGCGAATTCTTGTCAAACGATGAACAAGTAATACAGAACCTTCCTGAAGAAGACAGATATCCGAACATGACAACCAAAATACTTGGCATATCTTTTAATAAAGAACACGACTCCTTCATTATCCCAATAAAAATAACAACGACTCACACAAGTTACACCAAGAGAATTCTACTCAGTCAGTTACATTCAATATTTGATCCCATTGGATTATCAGCACCAATACTGTTACTCCTCAAACTTATCTTGCGAGAAATCATTAGCACAAAATTATCATGGGACCAACCCATTGACTCAAACAGTATCAAGCAATGGGAACAACATATTACTCAGATTAACAATAAGCAATTAACCATGAACAGATATTTTAAGTTTTCTGAACATGAAACACAGTTATGGGTCTTCGCTGACGCAAGCAACCAAGCAATGGCCGCTTGTTCATATTTCCAAACAAATGGGAAGATTAGTTCTCTGCTAAACGGGAAATCACGCATAGCACCCAAAAATAAAACTACAATTCCACGATTAGAGTTACTAGCCATTCGTTTAGCTGTACGAATGGCATTATCTATCGTCACCATATGTCCGAAAATAGCGAAAGTTAACATTGTGAGCGATAGCAACATCGCACTATCATGGATTGTCTCACAAAAATCTCTCCCACTGTTCATTAATAATCAAACAAATACTATAAAGAAACAGCTCAAGCAAATCGAACAAATATGTTGCAATATAGAACTATATCACGTACAAACCTCGTTCAACACAGCAGACATCGGATCTCGAGGTGCAGACATGGAAAAACTACAAGTTTCCGACTGGATTGAAGGCCCACATTGGTTAACTAAACTTTCCGTGCATAACCCTCTGACATCACTCGGCTCACCTAACAACTCGAGCAGGAATAACGCAGAATTAAAATCGGAGCATCACAATGTTGTCCACATAATCATAGACAATCCTCCAACCCATGATATTTGGAACATTCGTGAAAACTATGATGACGTGATCAAAACAATGACAACCGTAGGGAAATTATTCAAGAAATGGTTTTTCACAGTCCATCCTAACGACGCCAACAAGTTGCAAAAAATAAAACATCTCACATCAACAGACACGCACACTGTTGAAGACATCAACATTATTGAAAAAATTTTGATCAGTAACAGTCAATCTAATATGAGCCTTGATGACTTACAGCAAAGACATATAAATCTAAAATTCTTCAAAGATACATGGGATATTTATCGCGTAAGAAGCCGTTTACAAAATACTCTTCTTCCCGAAGAGACGAAAAACCCTATATTCCTTCTTAAAACAAACCCCATAGTTAAAAAACTGATCAACAAAATACACAAAGACAATAATCATCAAGGCAAACATTTCACGCTTATTCAACTCAGACAAAAGTTCTATATACCAAAAATAACCGGAGTCATTAAGCAAACATTGAAAAACTGTGTGACATGTAAAAGATTTCAATCACACCCTTATGAATTACCAGATATGCCATCGCTACCAAAAGATAGAACGATTCTTACAAGAGCATTCTTTTCAACAGGGTGTGATCTTATGGGCCCCTTCACCCTTCGAAATGGGTCTAAAGTCCATATCTGTCTGTTTACATGCATGACAACTAGAGCAATTCACTTAGAGGTAGTCACCAATCAATCCACAGTTGCTTTTATGAATGCATTCACTAGATTTATATCACGCAGAGGTACTCCAGAAATTATGCGTAGTGACTGCGCAGGAAACTTTATATTGAGCTCAAAAATATTAGAAACCCTTGAAAAAACATCGGATTACAACGAAAGAAGCTTACTAAACACACTAGCACAACAAAAAATTAAATGGATATACAACACTCCATTATCACCCTGGAAAGGTGGATGTTGGGAACGTTTAGTAGGTGTAACCAAAGCTTCACTCAAAAAATGTTTCATCCCTAGTCGAATGTCCCTGGATGACTTACACACAGCCATTGTAAAAATAGAAGCTATAATTAATACACGCCCACTCACCCATCCACACCCAGATAATTTAGATACTCTACCCATAAGGCCAATTGACTTTTTAACATCAGCCATAAAGTTTTCATTACCTGAAAACAACGCGGATACTCATATATTTGATATCCATAGCGATATTCAAACGATTCAATCAACAGAGCAAGCGCTAGAAGCGCTTCAATTATCAGAAGACTCAGCATCTAAATTTTGGAAACGATTTCAAGAAGAATATCTAACAAGCTTAAAAGATATATTTAAGCATAAACACCATAGAAAGAATCACACAAACAACTTCCCCCAACCAGATGAAATAGTATTGATACAAAACGACATGTTGCCACGAGGAACATGGAAACTAGGTCGCATCATTGAAACAATCACTAGTTCA